>OX940978.1:64347883-64559392 GCA_954871275.1 Leptopterna dolabrata
TGACCCATGTAGCTGTTGGGTGAACCCCTCTCCACTCAAGGGGGCGAGGCAGTGAGTAGCAAAGTGTAACCCCTTTGTCTTGGGCCTTTTTCGGGTGAAGCCCGCCAAAGGGTTACAGATTTATGAAATGTTCCTGAGTGAATAATAATGGATTGCTGCCACCACCTACATTTCTGTACGACACCTTCAGGGAACAGGGCTATGAAGGAAATATCCAGAGATGGCGTTAAACGTATAATTGAATTAAAGAAGACAAGAGTGGTTCAACCTTAGGTAAAATTTCAAGTTCAATTGGGATCTCACACTATCTAACAAATCGAGCGATAGGTAGGTAGGATTAATCGGATCGAAGACCGAAGCTCAAGCGAATTCATCGCCACATCACCGTTGAGCCCTGAAGAATCCTTTATCCTTCCCGTTGAAAACAGCCCCCCTCCAGGACACCTACGCGTCGCCACTTCGAAGCCACATTTTTCACGCCAGTTCCCCATGATTGTTGGCAAGGTATCAATCGCCCGATCGACCTGCTTTTCCTTTAGCACGTGCGCTACCTTTCGTTGTGGACCTTCCGGTACTGGCGACCGATTCCGATCTCACCCGGAAAACCCGTTGTCGACGACGTTCCGGCCGATTCTTCAGCTGGCAACATCAAATATCCAGACGAAATCATCCGAAATTCGTCCTGGGCGTATGGAAAACCTCATCTGCCATTCCGGTAAGGTCTTTCCAACTATCCGTGCCACTTTGGTACCCACATTTAACGCATCATACCGTCATCTTTCAACACTCCGTTCATCATCTTCCGGGCCCCAACGTAGACCTTCATTTGCACTATTCCGTTCCCCCAGGATACTTAAAATTTAGCATCTTTAAGCCACACGAACTTTATCAAAATTCCGACACAATTTATTTTGTAGTGGGCAACCACAAGATTTGTTTTATTTTAATACACTACAATCGCTCGTACTTATTCTCTTCATCATTTTTACTTTCCTCTTCAGCTCATATATTTAAAAACAGCATATAAACGGTCCTTCGAACTAATCAGCGCAAACGTAACGCTAAATTTTCAGCGCCTATGGGTTGATAGGTTAGCTGATTGGAATTTCAATCACGATTTTCCCCTGCGCCTATCCATTTGATCCGATTCGAGCCGGATTTTATTATAGTTTTCCGAATCTACCTTTATATTTGGAAAATCAGTTAAAACACAAACCAATTGTTATACAAGGGCAAAATCCTTGTAGGCACCTACTTAGCAAATGAAATGAATGATTTCATGTCAGTTTGTCACTCTTATTCAGTTGATGATTGCATAATTTCATCTACATAGTACCTACCTATAATATAACATTTCCATTTGTGCATTGTTTCTCCATTTCTGGTTTTACACAGCTCTTGACTACCACTTTATATGTATAATTCTCCATATCATGTAATACAATTTCTAATTGTTTTCAATTAGTTTCGCAATAATTATCGTTGGACGATACCATAACGCAAAACCTTTGTGTATTTCGGGTCTTAGTCCTCGAATTTTACCGCCTCATCCTTTACGCATAGCCTCCTCGCACCTTATCTCTCCCGTTTCCACGCAACCTGTTCCAATTCACGATCATTCCGGTCTCTCACGATGTCTTTATCGCCTGAACAACGCTCTACAATTCTGAGAAATAAAATTATCACCATCGCTAAGGACTTCAAGACTATAAGCGAAATGGGACATGCCGCTCTCAAGACTATAAGCGAAATGGGACATGCCGCTCTCTCTGATGAAACTAAATTATTCACATTTAAAGGCATGTTTCAAACTATAGCAGCGACTTATGCTACATTCAATACGACCTGTGATGAATTAGCGGTACTTCACATGCAAAATAAGGACCTCCCGAAGTTTCCTGATTAAAAAATATTATTACGATATTCATGCCCTTCACGAATCGCTTTCCGCTTCTACCCGTACCAGTGTCGACGAAATGGCTCAGTGGTTCCTACTGAGAACCGTCAAGGCCCAGTTACCAAAACTTGACTTAGCTAAATTCAACGGTCTTAATTACTCAAGTTGGCCCCTGTTTCGTGACGTTTATTCATCACTAGTACATGAGGACACCTCGATTGCACCAATCGAAAAATTTCATTATCTGCACGGATGTCTTAGTGGACCGGCATTAGCCATCGTTAAGGCTATAACATTGCAGGAGGGTAACTACGCGCAAGCCTGGAACGCACTTGTCGCTCAGTACAACAACGAGCGAAAAATTGCCTCGAACTATATAGATAAAATTTTATCGTTCAAATCTTCATCAGCTAAATCGAACTTAGTTGCCCTTCAGCAATTCTTAACAAATGTCGGTGATTCAGTCACATCGCTTAAGAACATGAAAATAACCAACGGTTTTGAATACGTCCTATTTGAACTAGCAATACGCTGTGTTGACCCCTCAACCAGAGAAGCCTTCGAACTCAAGCACTCTGGCACAACGTTCCCCAAGTTCGACGATTTGCTGAAGTTCATCCATTCACGTCATCAAGCTTTATTACTATTACCTGAAAGCAAAACTGTTGACCAGCAGATTGCACCAAAACTAACTACGCCCTCTAAATTTCAACCCAAGCTCAATCAATCAAAATCATCATTTTTCACACAAGACTCGTCATCAAGCTCATCAAATACTAAGAGAACTCAACCAAATGGTACATCAGGAACAAGTACCACCAAAGACCCACCTACATGTTTCATCTGCTCTGAGAAGCACACTTTATCATATTGCTCCAAATTTATGTCATCTACCCCTGAAGAGCGACTCAAGCTCCTCAAACATTTCAATGGCTGTCGAAACTGCCTTCATCCAAAGCATAAAACATCTCAGTGCCAGTCGAAATTTGCATGCCGTGAATGCAGTAAACGGCATAACACCTATCTACACCTGCCCTCATCGGAAACATCTGCGTCATCACAATTTGTTGTTGACCCCAAAACGAACCATTCATCTTCTGTAGACGCCACCAGTGTGAACGAGCCATCAGCCCCTGTTCTCACCTCTCTTTCATCATCTTCCCAGGGCAGTGACGTTTTACTGGGTACTGCACAGGCTCGTATCATGGACAGTAATGGCACCCATCAAATCATTCGACTGCTCATTGATTCGGGTAGCCAATATAGCTTTGCCACGCAATCATGCATTGATCGACTGGGTCTAAAACCTGCAAAATTCTCCCGTTCCATTGCTGGTGTGGGTCAGTCCAAGTTGACTACTCCGCAAGGTATAGTTAACTGTACAATTAATCCCCTGAAATTGACTCATCCATTTATAAATGTTTCTGCGGTTATCGTCCCCGTAATCACATCTTCTCTACCACATTCTCCTTTGCCAAGGAAACTGTGGGAAAAATACCTTCGCTACGAACTAGCTGACCCATCGTTTTGGATACCAGGACCTATTGATCTCCTATTAGGGGCCGATGGCTTTATGGACATACTGCTGAGTGGCCCAATCTCACCTTATAAAAATTAACCCTCTCTTCTGAACACCATCTTTGGTTATATAGTTATTGGTCGACATGAAACAACCCATGAGGGTTCCCCTGGCGTTTCATGCTTCACTACCACAGATGAAATTGATTCCATAGTACGTGCGTTTTGGGAAGTTGAAGAGGTCCCTACCTCAACCAAGTACCTCTCAACAGCAGACCAGCACTGTGAGCAACAATTTAAAGATACTCACCATCGGCTACCCAGTGGAAGGTATGAGGTTGCCCTACCCTTCAAACACGTTAATCCATTATTTGGGCCTTCGCGTCCTAAAGCACTGTCACGTCTCTACAATCTTGAGCATAAACTATTCAGAAATGAAAACTTGCTACTGGAATATCATTCATTTCTTCGTGAATATTTGCAGTTAGGACACATGCAGCTCACCAATAAACCCGGTGAATACTACATTCCGCATCATGGTGTGTTCAAAACCGGCACCTCATCCAAAATTCGTGTGGTGTTCGATGCATCGGCACCAAGATCACGTGGTTCATTGAATGAACGCCTCCACATAGGCCCTAAACTGCAAAATTCAATCTGCCTGGTACTCTTACATTTTCGCCGTCACCCAATCGTTTTCTCTGCCGATGCTGTTAAAATGTATCGGCAAATATCTGTTAGGCCAGCTGATCGGAAATACCAGCATATACTGTGGAGATTCAGCCCTGACTCTCCCGTTGAACAGTATGAGCTGAACACTGTAACTTGTGGGATGTCTTGCTCCCCGTATTTGGCGCATCGTGTGATGCATCAGCTGGTCGAAGACGAGGGTCTACCTTACCCCCAAGCTTCCCAAGCATTGTTGCATGACTGCTATGTCGATGATCTAACAACAGGTGCGGACACTGTTGAAGAGGCTATTTCCCTGCGAAACCAATTGATTCACCTGCTATCTAAAGGGTGTTTCGAGTTAGGAAAGTGGTGCAGCAACCACCCTAAAGTTCTAGAAGGCCTGGTTGACACATCCAACAAACCTGTGATTTTCTCTCCTGATGAGAACTTGTAAATTTTGGGATCCCAATGGACACCTTTAAACGATAACCTATCGTACCGAGTAAACCCTTTTCAGACATCCATGACCAAGCGGGCGATATTATCCGCTATTGCAAGGATATACGATCCGCTTGGCTATCTGGCTCCTGTTATATTTAGAGCAAAAACCATACTGCAAGATACGTGGAAGGCTGTTGTCACATGGGATGAGCCTGTGCCCTCCGAAATCGCTGATAGCTGGGATAAATTTTCCAATGATTTCCCCAGCTTATCAACAATACAAATACCACGATACCTTCAAACGTCCGGTTCATCACGTTACGACGTCATAGGTTTCTGTGATGCAAGCCAGCAAGGCTACTGCGCATGTATCTATCTCAGAGTGTGGCATAACGGATCATTTCAAACCTTTTTACTCCAGGCAAAAACGAAACTTTCCCCCACCAAGATCATATCCATTCCTAGATTAGAGCTCTGTGGAGCTCAACTTCTGTCAAAGCTCTTCACTTCCTTAAGGCCCTTCTTCAAAAATTTCGACATCCAAAGCTATCATTTATTCACGGATTCAACCATAGTCTTGTGTTGGCTAAAAACATCACCAGACCTGCTCAAAATCTTTGTTGCTCATCGAGTTGTCGTCATTCTTGAATCCACTGACATATCCTGGTGGAAACACATTCGAACTCAGAGCAACCCCGCTGATTGTGGCTCCAGAGGATTATACCCCTCTGAGCTAAGCTCTCATCCTCTTTGGTGGACTGGGCCATCATGGCTAACCTTACCACCACTGCAGTGGCCAACTTCTTTGCTTGATACACCTCCCAATTCAGTTCCCGAGCTTAAAACCAGCCCCATCACCACTTTACTCACTGTATCATATGATCCATTCATCTCATGGACAAAGAAATTCTCGTCTTATGCCACCCTCATCAGAGTCCTAGCCTACGCTTTACGGTTCTTCAGGAATGCCAGACTCGAAAAGCCAGACCGCATGTTTGGTCCTGTGACCGCCATGGAATTCTCCCAAGCCAACATCCGCTGTATTCACCTTTTGCAGCAGCACTTCTATTCCAAAAGAGCAGACCGCAAAACCCAGGATCTATTTGCCAGTCTCAATGTCTTTGAAGACCCCCACGGCCTGCTCAGGGTGGGCGGCAGACTGATGCTATCTGATCTCCCCTTCCCTCAGCGCCATCCACTTCTACTGCCCAAAGAAGCCCATTTCACCACACTGCTCGTTCAGCATTTCCACCGCATAAATCTTCACCCGGGCCTTCAGACACTTCATGCATTTATTCAACAAAAATATTGGATCCCTGGTGCTAAGCTGCTCATCAAATCTGTCAAAACCAAGTGCTTGGCTTGCTACAAGCTGTCAAAACATCATCTGAACCCATACATGGGAAACTTACCTTCGAGTCGACTTGTAATGGAAAGAGCCTTTTACCACACAGGCGTCGACTTTGCTGGCCCACTTCTGTGCAAAGAATCCAGTCGAAGAAAGGCAGCCGTACACAAAATCTAAGTCTGTCTTTTCATAAGCTTTGCCACCAAAGCGCTCCATCTTGAAGTGGTTCCAAATCTGAGCACTGAAGGATTCCTAGACGCTCTGGACCGCTTTACAGCTCGAAGAGGGATACCCGCCCAGATTTTTTCAGATTGCGGCTCCAACTTTTTAGGTGCAGCTCGATATCTCCGGGAGATCGAGCAATGGCTAAAGAATCCGAAAACCCACGATGAGATCTCCAAACACTGTGCCCCAAAAGCAATAAAATGGAGTTTCAACCCACCCCGTGCTCCCCACTTCGGTGGTCTCTGGGAGAGCGGAGTTAAAAGTGTCAAAACCCAACTTTATAAAACCGTCAGAAACCACCCCTTTACAGAAAGAGAGCTCTCCACCATAATTACCAAAATTGAAGGAGTTCTCAACTCAAGGCCCCTGATACCGCTCTCTTCTGATCCAAATGATCCCGCTCCTCTGACCCCTGCTCATCTTCTCATTGGTAGCCCAATCAACACAATTCCAGAGGCTGACTTCACTCAACTACCTCAAAATCGTCTCTCCCGATGGCAGTTCATCCGCCAGCGCACCCAATCCTTTTGGAATACCTGGAAGAGAGATTATCTGAACTCTCTTCAGCAACGCAGGAAGTGGACGAAGCAAACCCCTAATCCCCGAGTAAACGACCTTGTACTCTTGAAGAATGAAGAGTCCTCCCCTTTCCAGTGGCCTCTTGGTAGGATAACAGGTGTAAGCCCTGGACCCGACGGCATTGTGCGCGTGGTCACCGTCCAGACTCCCTCTGGAACCTATCAGCGACCTGCTCACCGAGTCATTGGTCTCACCCCTATCACTGACCCACAGCTCTCTTCAACATAAACCCTTCCCAGCTCCTCAATATTCCACTTCTCCACTTGAAATTTTGGTGGGCGGTATGGTTCAACCTTAGGTAAAATTTCAAGTTCAATGGGGATCTCACACTATCTAACAAATCGAGCGATAGGTAGGTAGGATTAATCGGATCGAAGACCGAAGGTCAAGCGAATTCATCGCCGCATCACCGTTGAGCCCTGAAGAATCCTTTATCCTTCCCGTTGAAAACAGCCCCCCTCCAGGACACCTACGCGTCGCCACTTCGAAGCCACCTTTTTCACGCCAGTTCCCCATGATTGTTGGCAAGGTATCAATCGCCCGATCGACCTGCTTTTCCTTTAGCACGTGCGCTACCTTTCCTTGTGGACCTTCCGGTACTGGCGACCGATTCCGATCTCACCCGGAAAACCCGTTGCCGACGACGTTCCGGCCGATTCTTCAGCTGGCAACATCAAATATCCAGACGAAATCAACCGAAATTCGTCCTGGGCGTATGGAAAACCTCATCTGCCATTCCGGTAAGGTCTTTCCAACTATCCGTGCCACTTTGGTCCCCACATTTCAAGCATCATACCGTCATCTTTCAACACTCCGTTCATCATCTTCCGGGCCCCAACGTAGACCTTCATTTGCACTATTCCGTTCCCCCAGGATCCTTAAAATTTGGCATCTTTAAGCCACACGAACTTTATCAAAATTCCGACACAATTTATTTTCTAGTGGGCAACCACAAGATTTGTTTTATTTTAATACAATAACAATCGCTCGTACTTATCAATTCTCTTCATCATTTTTACTTTCCTCTTCAGCTCATAGATTTAAAAACCGCATATAAACGGTCCTTCGAACTAATCAGCGCAAACAACGCTAAATTTTCAGCGCCTATGGGTTGATAGGTTAGCTGATTGGAATTTCAATCACGATTTTCCCCTGCGCCTATCCACTCCACATCAACAATTTTCCTTCAAAACTTCATTATTTGCGTTTCTTTTTGCCATTTTAGTTATTGTTTGTCATGGACTGAATTGTTTTAGCAACATTTAACTCGCGATTTACGTAGGTACATAGTAACGAGTATTTCAACAGCAGGGTGAATGAATTGTATACATTTAGCCAAATGTCATCACCAGGGACGCGCTAACAATCGGGAATTTGCCCGAGATAGCATCTTCGCTAGGGATCACCTGATTATATTCACAGAGTATGAAGTCGAGTTGGTTGTTCTGTGATATTATTTCATTTGGAAAATGATGGCTCTTTTGGAGTTTGTTGATAGGTAGTGAAACTTGAACAACGTTGAAGTATTTATTGATGGGTAAATTATTACACAATGGTAAATTATTACACAACGGTAAATTATTACACAACTGTTCATTATACCATCTACGTAGAAGGGGCTTGGTAGGTACGTTTGCAACTTTTTGGTTTATTTCACTCCTCATCAACAATTTCTCTTCAGAACTTATATGTGCGTATCTTTTTGTTAGTTACTGTTTGTCATCGGCAGAATTATTTTAGCAACATTTACTTAACTCGTGATTTAGGTAGGTACCTAGTAACGAGTACGGGGTTAGGTACCGAGGTTCTGCGATCTACATAATATGTATAGAATAGTACATGTTCGGACGTAGGCACATAAACGCCCAAGGTAGTGCGTCTGGTGTCCGCTCGAGCGCTAGCTGCGGCTAGCGGGTTCGATCAGATCATGCTGTTTTTTGGGTCATAGAACGAATGAATATAATTGTGCTTATATTAGTAAATTGTATCAAGCATCACGTCAGCCGAAGGTGGTGCAATTTCGATCCGACGGTTCAGAGTTGTGAAATATGTACGGTCATGTTGTTCTTTGGTTTTTGCAAACCTGAGCCCCTCTCGGCGAGCAAGATGGCGTAGAACCTCCGAGAGAGAAAGTTGTTGAAGTATTATTATTGTTAAAAACTGTTATCCAAGTCGATCATTCTACATCGTTTTCACATCAAATTCGTTAAAGTGAATTTAGTTTGTGTTTTTCGTCCCCGATCAAACAGTACTTATATCATATATGATATAAAGGGTTATCTATACGGATTTGCAACGTTTTTTAATTATATAAAAAAAAGTCAAAGTGGGCAGTTTACGGAGAATGGCCCGTACGCATTCAGCCCAGATATCATCGTTAGGGACGCGGCAACAATCGGGAATTGGCCCGAGATCATCATTGCTAGGGAGCACCTGATTATAATCAAGGATGGCTGAATAAAGTCGAGTTGGTTGTTTTGTGATATTATTTCATTTGAAAAATGATGGCTCGTTTGGATTTTGTTGGTTGGTACTTTGTTGACTTGACAAATGTTGAAATATTACTGGGTAAATTACTACGCAACGGTAAATGATTACTCAACGATTTATTATACTATTTACGGAGATGGGGCAACTATACAGCTAAATAATAAACCGTTGCGTAGCAATTTGCAGTATTTTTTCATTGGAGAGGTCCGTTGGGAGTTTTCGCCAGTTGAATTCAAATAGCTGAAGACGAATTGTAGTTTGTAGTTGACTTTTAATACAATTCGCCGCGGAGGTAAAAATTCTCCCTTTTCCATTCGCCCGATTTTCCCTCTTTCCCTGGATCTTTGATGTTCAACTGTCCGGCGTTCGTTTTTCCCTCGAACCCTCGCATATTCAATACGACCTGCGGAGGTGGAGGTACGTCACGTTAATAGAGCCGTCGCTGCGTGGTGAAAAGGGAGAAAAGGGAGAAAAAAATAATTTCTCACCCCCCTCCCCCCCCCCCAAGACGAAACCTCTCGCGTCGTCTGTCGGAAGCTGTGCTGGACCTGGGAGTTTGCGCATCTGTATCGATCCCTTTACCCAGCCCTTTGGCCCTCCCCCCTCTCCGCCAGCCACCCTGCCAACTGTTTTACGATAGGGCGAGGGTCGGGTCGGCGAGAGCGGAAGGGGGTTCAGTAGGGCCTACAGTGCACCCGGCTGGTAGTACGGACGACCTGGGAGGGCCTTCGTCTCCGAGAAGAGAAAAACCGTCTGAACAAGGAAGGGGAGAAAAACCACTTTGTCCCTCTCCAGGTGAACCTCCCCGGTTTTCTCGCTTCGGCCGCGCGACAGTGGACAAACTCATCAGGTAAATGCCCTTTGGCCGTATCAGGCCCTTGGTCCGAAAGACGCATGTAGAAAGTGACCGTCCAATATTTTCCCGTTGCCCCACGTCCTGGTCCACACCACAACGCCTTCACTTTTCAGCCCTCGCACAATTCGCTTCAAATCTCGGTATTGTGAATCGGTGAATTTTAATTAAAATTGTAATCTAAAATTTAGTGAAAAATGGATAAAATCACCAAAAATTGATACCTATGAATAATTATGTACCTACATCAAAAATTGAAATAAAAAACGCTGCACATCCCTGCCAAAAAAAAAAATAAATAAATAAAAAAGTACCCGCACTACATGCAGATACATCGGTACATGAATATGATTTATTTTTCCCCATGTAAAAAATCCAATGTAAGAAAAAACACGTTCAAAACTGTCATAAGTTGTTTTTTATTATTCAATGACAGACTGAATAAGAAAACGCTGCAAATCCCTGCACAAAGGTTTATTATTTTGTACAATAATACCCTTCTTTTACAGATCACAGCTCTCTGTATAGATAACCCGTCTACATAATATGTACCAATCTATACATATTATGTAGATCGCAGACCCTCCGTAGGTTAGTACCTAAACCCGTACTCGTTACTAGGTACCTACCTAAATCACGAGTTGAATCTTGCTAAAATAATTCTTTCGATGACAAATAGTACCTAACTAAAATGGCGAAAAGAAACGCAAATAATGAAGTTTTGAAGGAAAATTGTTGAAGTGGAGTGAAATGGATGCCCCTTCTGCGTAGATCACTGTTTTCTGTGGTCAGTACCTAGACTCGTGGTCAATTATAATGAACCGTTGTGTAATAACTCCTATCAATAATACTTCAACGGCTGTTCATGTTGCAAAAGTACGGACCAAAAAAATCCAGCCCCTTCTTGGTAGACGAACCGTTGTGTAATGATTTACCGTTGTGTAACAATTACCAGTTGTGAAATAATTTACCATTATGTGATAATCTACCGTTATGTAATAATTTACCATTGTGTAATAATTCACCCATCAATAATACTTCAACGTTTGTTCAAGTTTCACAAGTAACTACCTACAAAATCCAATAGTCCATCACTTATCAAATTAAATAATAATATATCGCAGACCAACCAACTCGACTTCATACAGCCATCCTTGATTATAATCAGGTGCTCCCTAGTGATGATATCCGGTTCAGATTTATACCGTATGATTCGCGATCGTGTTGACGAAGCTTTTTGGTGCACACGAACGGCTGGACGTACAATGCTCCGGGTGGTCACAAAAAATTGTTTAGCTCAAGACAAATTTAATATTGTAAAAAAATCCATACCCTTCAATCGAAAGTATTTGAGATACGGCGTTCTGAAAATTTCAACCCCTATTTTGAACCCTGAGAGATGACTGACGGTAACGTCGAGCTTCGAGGACCACACTAGACCCCGAACGGAACCTATAACCCGAATTTCATCAATTTTGTTTCATGGTAACTAAAAAAAGTGGCCCGTACGGCGTACGGCGGACAGACAGAAATATTTTTATTGCATTTTCGGATTCTACGTACCTTGAAACGTAAACCATCAAATTTTGAGGGGGGTTAGCATTTTTTTTTCATGCTCGATTCCAATGGTTCATTACCTACTGAAAATAATAAACCAAAAACGCTGCAAAATCCTTGTCACGTGGGTTTATTATTCTACTGGCCGTCCCATAAGAAATGATGGCTGTTCACACAGATTTTAGAATGAACCCCAGCCCTAAAGACATATCCTGTCAAAAATTTTGCATTTTTTTATTTATTGATTGTACAGATTCAGAGACAGTACCTATTTACATAATTAGGTTTAGCACCGAAATACCTATTTCGAATTCCAGGAGACCTCCACACTCCTGGTAACGAACCTATACTCCTCCAATTTTTTCCAACAGGAATTCATACCTATTTATATATCTTGGCTTGAAACTCCATGAATTTTGAATAAATTAATATATTACTACAAGATAAATACAAGACAAATCAAGAGCTTTCCAGCGAATGGAGAACGATTTTCGTGGCGATGAAAACTAACGAAGTTATGTACGACACCCATGGAAACGGTTTGGTTGTAAGTGAAAATCCTAGTAAAAAACGTTGCATTCTTTTCGTCACACAGATTTTATAATGAACCCCAGCCCTAGAGACTTATCCATGTCAAAAATGTTGCATTTTTTTCGTCACACAGATTTTAGAATTTACCACAGCCCTAAATACATATCCCTGTCAATTAAACAAATTACAACATTACGAAAAACTAATGAATTTAATTAATTATGTTACAATTTCAAACAAACCATGTGCCAAATAGCTGTGAAATCTAGTTAGAAAAATATAACTGGCCATGCGCGAAACAAGATGCAAGACATCCCAGATAATATCAACATCACACTCACTAATAGTGTCGCTTAATTTGTCAGCTTACATAAATATTGTTTTTCTTCAATATGTTACCAACGCATCATCCAATCATGGATAAATTATAAATAAAATAGTCGAGATATACAAAGTGCTCAGAGACGGTAAATTTGTAGTTAGTAATTATTTACGCATGTGTAGAATTTTTAGAGGTCCAACATTTGGATTTCAACGTAGAATAAGCTTGGTTATGTTTTCATTGATGTAGGCACACGGTATTACATAACTGGGTGAAACATAACAAATACCCAAGTTTTGCTCGCTGAAACGCTGTTTAGAACCTTGATATGTGTATACATAATGTTGATTATTTTAATATAAAAGGTAGTCTCTGTAATTTCCTACGACCACAACCGTACATAAATGGGCAGAAGTATACCAAGTAGCGATATTTTCTTAATTCACGTTGATATCAAGTATTAATCAATGAACACAGTTTTACAAATATACGTACAATACAATTATTACAATAAATAAAATAATTCGTAAGTTGTTTTTTATTATTCAATGACAGATTGAATAAATAAAAATGTTGGATTGGTAGGTACAAATATTTAACTGAGTCAAACATACAAATGCAAAGGTTTTGCTCGCTGAAACGTCCAATAAACCCAATTCCCATTTACTAGTAATTTGATTTAAATAATATTCGACTGATGTTTTCTGTGATCAAAACCATACAGAAATATGTAAAATTATAAAAGGAGGAAGCGAAGGTTCTCAAATCACTTGGATGTCAACCGACATAGTAGTAAAACAATAATCACAACGAGTTATAATAAATTTGGCACATAATGAAATTTAAAAAATTGTCGGAATAATCACAACAATAATAAAACAGTAATAACGAAAGCACCACAAGTAATAAATAGTAAAGTAGTTATTGCAGTAACAAGCGCACAAGTACATTCTTAGGTAAACGAAACAGTGAGAGATTAATGGAGCTTTACTCCTGGAAATTGAGATTTTCGTCGATCTTTAACCAGCTGTAACAAAAAGCTTGAGCTACTTTGGTAGACTCGGAATAATATAGCGCTAAAAAAATTGATGAATGAGCCCTTTTACGTCTTGATATATAGTATTTAAAAAATTTATTTAAACCCTTTACAAAATAATTTAAAACCTTTACAAAATAATTTAAAACCTTTACAAAATAATTTCAGCTTTTTCAAATTTATTGAAATCTTTTACGAAACTACTACAACCCTTTATATAATTGAACCTTTTACATAATTATTTGAACCTTTTACAAGTTTATTTAAACTCATTCAATAAATACAGTGGTATTTGCAATAAGCAATTCTGACCTATCTTCGTACGGTATGGCGACGGAAACCAACAGATTTCACACTTGAATCACTGTCACACATTATGCTCAATGTTAATACGTAATCTGTTAATAATTGTACACTTACAAAATATGACCCATCTATAGCATTTACAATTCTATTTAAACCCTTTACAGAATAATTTAAACCCTTCACAAAATAATTTCATCTTTTTACGAATTTATTTAAACCTTTTTCAAAATTATTACAACCCTTTGCATAGTCATTTAAAGCTTTTACATAATTATTTAAACCTTTTACAAGTTTATTTAAACTCAATCAATAAATACAGCGGTATTGGCAGTAAGCAATAAAGAACATTTAACTGCTGAAGTCTGAACATTTGAAGGATGTGCTTTAATATGAAAGTAGTTCTAACAGTCTAATGAAGTGGATGGCCTGCTGCTGTGTCACGCAATAATAAAATCATGTCCATTACATAATTCGCACAATCTTGCGGTGTGATCGAAAGCAAACTTTTCTGAATAACTTCTGGAAGCTCGTGCTCGCCTTATGGCAACTTAACAACTCTCTTGCTTTAGCCTTTATTTTTGAGAACACCTGGTCCACAGGGTTCAGCATAATTATGAGAATATTGAGGGCAAAATCAAGAAGATTAGAAGCTTATCATAAGGTACGTGGGAGAAGTTATTGAAGATTGGACTCAACATTCAGAAGGAATACCACGAACCTACTTACTTGTACGTAGAACTGACCGTTCTCGTGACCATCGCCACCGTTGTCTTACGTGAGTGACCTATAGGCGTTTTCTTTGTAATGAATACGATTAAGTTTGTAGGTCTGAATAAATTTGTGAAGGGTTTAAATAATTTTATAAATGGTTTTAATAAATTTTTAAAAGGTTTTAAATAAATTTGTAAAGGTTTTAAATAAATTTGTAAAAGGTTGAAATTATTTTATAAAGGGTTGAAATTATCTCGTATTAAAGGGCTTACGGCATGAGGTACGTGGCATAACGTACTTGACATAAGGTACGTGACCAGGTACGTGAAAAGACGTGACAAGGTACGTGGGAGAAGTTATTAGAGGTTAGTCTCAACATGACATAAGGTACGTGACATAAGGGAGACACAAGGTACGTGGGAGAAGTTATTGGAGATTGGTCTCAAATGACATAATATGGTACGTGACATAAGGTACCTACGTGGCGTAAGGTATGTGGGAAAAGCTATTGGAGCTTGGTCCCAACATTCGGAAGGAAGTATTGGATATTGGTCTCCAAGAACTGGATAAGGTACGCGGGAGAAGTTATTGGAGATTGGTCTCAACGTCCAGAAGGAAGTTATTGGAGATTTGTCTCAACGTGACATAAGGTACGTGACTTGAGAAACATAAGATACATGGGAGAAGTTATTGGAGATTGGTCCCAACAGTCAGAAGGAAGTATTGGAGATTGGTCTCCAATAACTGGATAAGGTACGTGGGAGAAGTTATTGGAGATTGGTCTCAACATCCAGAAGGAAGTTATTGGAGATTTGTCTCAACGTGACATAAGGGAGACGTAAGGTACGTGCGAGAAGTTATTGGGGATTTGTCTTGACATGACATAAGGTGCAAGACATACAGTACGTGGCATAAGGTACGTGCAAGAAGTTATTGGGGATTTGTCTTGACATGACATAAGGTGCAAGACATACAGTACGTGGCATAAGGTACGTGGGAGAAGTTATTGGAGATTGGTCTCAACATCCAGAAGGAAGTTATTGGAGATTTGTCTCAACGTGACATAAGGTACGTGACACAAGGGAGACATAAAGTACGTGGGAGAAGTTATTGGAGATTGGTCTCAACATGACATATGGTACGTGACATAAGGTACGTGGCATAAGGAATGTGGGAAAAGCTATTGGAGATTGGTCCCAACATTCAGAATGAAGTATGGACAATTTCCCAGGTTTTTGACACACAAAAAAATCAATTTTGGGAGCAGAACCTTTGGTAGTACCTCAATTTTCCACTCTTTGGTGACAATCGACTTCATACTCGGTCTTCTCGCCCCAAAAAACATGGATTACGATATACCTTACAAACTCGTGCTCGCTAAAACCTTTAAAAAACCCTCAATAACCCCCTATTTTCACGGGGATATTGCAATTGCGCCGAACCATAGTACAACTGCACTTAATAGCAACTGCATCGGAGGTAGAGACTGTAGCAACTCCGCCGTCATACTTTACTACATCCTGTTTTAGAATTTCATCGAAATTTACATATATATAGGTAATCTGCACCGTGAATATTGACTAGGTACGTAATTTAAATGGAAAATCCGGCGACAAAATTATGTAGAAACAGAACATCATAGGTAGGTACTCCATTAGCCGGGAGAGATCCTGTCCTCGTCAAACTATTATGTACCTATGTCACTTTCTTCGCATCGCTTTTTCCTAACTTGTCACTTTTCCTTCCTCACTACCGAAGGTAAAGAAGCCTTAGATTCGTGATTGAGTAAAACAAATTTATGTCCTCCAAAATGAAAATTTCCACTACCATTTCCGTTTCAGACATCGAGGACCATATTTGGTTCCGTGTCTGTCTGTCTGTGGTAATTCCTTGTAACGCCCATAACTACCCGAAATAATGATCGAAATGGACTGAAATTTGGAGGTTAGTTGCATGGAACATCTGAGCCATTAATTATGAGGAAGCTGTCCGTTTGCATTCGCTTCAAGGCGTTGAGAAACATGAAAATGTTAATGTCTTCCCGATAAGAAAAGATCGGCGCAAAATGCTGGAGTCTGTTTGGAAGGAGGAAAAGTAAACAAGCGGAGTTGCTATACGACGCCTCTTCCTGGCACCACCGCTCGGCGCCGCTGCTACCCCCTTAACACCCCTGGGTGTTTTCCGATGGGGTTGCCCAGCTTCGGAGCACAACTAGGACCTAAATATTTCGACTGTGTTTGGAAGAACGACGGTTTTATACCAAAACTTAACGTAAATTTAAGGCTGAAACTTCATTAGAACCTCAATTTTCCACTCTTCGGTCTAAATTGACTTCATATACCGATACATCACAAGGTCACGTTAGTAAAACACCGAAAAACCCTATTTTTACACCAAATTTTCACCCATAACACCCCTGGGTATATTCCGATCGGGCTGCAGTTTCGGGACACAACTAGGGCCCAGATGGAGCCTATGCGCGAAAGAACGAATTTCCTAGACGGAAAATAAAGTAGACATGGATGACACGGTGGATGGAGGTTGCATTTTTGGAATCTACGCATCATGAAACGTCAAAGAAAAAATTATGAGGGGGTGTTACACAATTTTTTGCTGAGCGAATACATAGCTGTGTATTATTCACAGAATACCAAAATATGTCTGCCTTCATGACTACCCCTAGAAAAATAGAAGCGCTCTTGTATGCTAAGTGAAAAATAGTACAGCGGAGTTGGAAAACTCGGTTACTGCAATATCGTAATGGATAGCGAGCAAGACAACAGAAAATGCTACCGTAAAAGCGCTGGTTAGCCCAGTGTAATCCATTGGCTAAACCACTTAACATTATAATCGGATCAGCGGATTCAACGGGGTTAATTTCGGATGTTTCATGAACCCAGCTACCACATCTGCCTGTCGAATGGAGGGGGGGTGGGGGGGGGGGGTTCGTAGTTATGTAATTTGAAAATTGGTACGTAACGTACAGCCAAAGTCAGTCGAACGTGGAACATAATAATTATTATATAACAGAATATTACCTAATCCATAATCGGATCATCAGAGAATCCGAAATGCTTCTACCCAAAATTTTTCACCTGGATTTATTCCTTCGGAGCACAATTAGACCCAAATGTGTTCCCAAATGGGGACCCAAACTGTGTGAGGAAGAACGACGATTCTAGACAAATTTTAACGTACATTTAAGGATGAAACTTCGTTAGAACCTCAATTTTCCACTCTTTGGTCAAAATCGACTTCATATTCGGTCTCCTCGTCCTTAAAAACATCGAAAACGATACCTAACAAGCTCGTTTTACTGAAACACCAAAAAACCCTATTTTAGTTTATTGTTTTTAATAATAAAATTTGGAATCAAGCATGAAAAAAATACCCCCCTCACCACCACTCTTCATCAAAATGTGACGGTTTACCTTTCATGGTATGTAGAATCCGAAAATGCGATAAAAAATTGCTGTCCGCTCGCCGTATGCCGTACTGAGCTCTTATCCTAGTTACCATGAACCAAAATTGACGAAATTTGGTTTATAGGTCCCGTTCGGGGTCTAATTGGTCCTCGAAGCTCGGCGTTACTGTCAGTCATCTCTAAGGGGTGAAAAGTAGGTGGTGACATTTACAGAACGCCGTAGCTCGAAAACTTTCGATAGAAGGGTATGGTTTTTTTACGATATTAAATTTGTCTTGAGCTAAACAATTTTTTGAGACCACTCGAAGCACTGTACGTCCAGCCGTTCGTGTGCACCAAAAAGCTTCGTCAACACGATCGTGAATCAAACGGTATAAATCCGGCCGAGATCATCACTAAGCAGCACCTGATTATAATCAAGGATGGCTGTATAAAGTGGAGTTGGTTGTTCTGTGATATTATTTCATTTGAAGAAATTGCTACCAGGTCCTTGTCACATGGGTTTATTATTCTATTGGACATACCTACAGAAATGTTACTGTTCATTTAGGTACTGTTTATTTCATGCGCAATCATTGAAACAGTTATTTCAGATGGATTCCACCATTTTTGACCCCCTAAAGCCTCGGCTCATTTCTTTGTTTTGTTTTTCTCCCACATTATCATTGAACATTGATAGTGCCATTTAATTGTCTTGATTCACCTGCTAATACTACTTCTAGTGGTATTATACAAATTGATGGTGATTTCAAACAAATTCCCAGGTTTTTGACTCATAAAAATTGAATTTCGGGAGCTTAACCTTCGTTACAACCTCAGTTTTTCTCTCTTTGGTCAAAATCAACTTCATAGTCGGTCTTCCCGTCATAAAAAACATGTAAAACGATACCTCACAAGCTCATGTTCAATAAAACCTCAAGAAACCCTCGGAAACCCCTACTTTTATACCGATTTTTCTCCCATAACTCCCCTGGGTGTATGCCGATGGGGCTGCCGTATTTCGGAGCACAACTAGGACCCAAGCGTGTTCCCAAATGGGGACCCAAACTGTGTGCGGAAGAACGACGATTTTACGCCAAAATTTAACGTAAATTTAAGGCTGAAACTTCGTTAAAACCTCCATGAAGAGGCGCTAGCCAATGGGTTCCCAAATTAAGTGTATGGTTCCCTGAAAAAAGTAGCAACTCTACTTGCGTCGAGAAGCTGGGCTGCGGGAAGGTATGAGCAAACAATAAATTGAAGGTATGACAAGTAATGTATTATGATATTCAATAAAAGTGGCGCGCAAAAGAATGAAATGAGGAGCTCCCCAAATGCCTCTAACTAATAAGTACAATATATAATTATGTATAGCGAGTATGATATAGTCCAGTTTGGAGCAGGGAGAGATGGAACGAACTGACCTGAAGATAGGTAGGTAGGTAGGTACGGTTTGTAATCCGAGTTCGCCAGTCGTTGAACGGTAGCGCCGTCGGCCCCCTCGAGCACACGTATCCTCAGGATGATCCTGGCCGGGTAGGTTAGCCAAGGAACTGGAGAACAGCGCGATAGATGGTGGATTTGTCCGAAAAACCTGGCCAGGCACAGGTTTGATGTGGTCCGAAATTCGTTGATCGGGGCCACTGTGATAATTGTGGAAGCAACCAACTTCTGGGACTTCGCATAAAATTCAGAGAATATGCTATACGTGCTGCACGTGGTTTTGGGGTTGCGAGAGAGAAATACAGTGTGTGGCTTGGCAGTTAGGATGAGACTGGCGACGGACAGAAGACAGCTCTAAGAGGGGCACCAGCGGTGACACCCGGCAGGGGAAGGAACGGCACCAGCATGCACAAGGTGAGGTGATCGAGAGTTGAGGTGCGATTACAGAACAAGGTACATCGTAGTGGTCTCCCTATCACTGAAACACTAAACTAAACTAAGGGGATTTGACGGCCTTAACACTCCATTTTCCACTTTTTGGTCAAAATTGACTTCAGCTTCCCAAAAATATGGAAAACAAACCCTCAAAAGCTGATGCTACTAACACGTTACTAAAACACAAAAAATACCTATTTTATACCCATTTTTCACCGGTATCGTTATCCATGTTTCTGGGATGGGAAGACCGAATATGAAGTCGCTTTTGACCAAAGAGAGAAAAACTGAGGTTGTAACGAAGGTTAAGCTCCCGAAATTCCATTTTTATGAGTCAAAAACCTGGGAATTTGTTTGAAACCGCCATCAGTTTGTATAATAACACTACAAGAAGTATTAGCAGGTGAATCAAGACAATTAAATGGTAATATCAATGATAAAAATTATGTGTTAAAAAAACGCTGCAAATCCGTGCACAACGGTTTATTATTTTGTACAGAATACCCTTCTGTTACAGATCACAGCTCTCTGTATAGATAACCCGTCTATATAATGTAATATGTACTATTCTATACTCCTTATGTAGAGCGCAGATCCTCCGTAGGTTAGCACCTAACCCCGTACTCGTTACTAGGTACCTACCTAAATCACGAGTTAAATGTTGCTAAAATAATTCTGTCGATGGCAAACAGTAACTAAAATGGCAAAAAGAAACGCAAATAATGAAGTTCTGAAGGAAAATTGTTGATGTGGAGTGAAATGGATGCCCCTTCGGCGTAGATCACTGTTGTCTGTGGTCAGTACCTACCCTCGTGGTAAAGTATAATGAATCGTTATGTAATAACTTGCCCATCAATAATAATTCAACGGTTATTCAAGTCCGATCAACAAAATCCAGCCCCTTCTTGGTTGATGAACCGTTGTGTAATAATTTACCGTTGTGTGATGATTTACCGTCGTGAAATAATTTACCGTTAGGTATGTAATAATTTACCGTTCTGTAATCATTTGCCGTTGTGTAATAATTTGCCGTTGTGTAATTATTTACCATTGTGTAATAATTTATACCCATCAACAATACTTCGACGTTTGTTCAAGTTACAAAAGTACCGATCAACATAATCCAGCCCCTTCTTGGTTGATGAACCGTTGTGTAATAATTTACCGTTGTGTGATGATTTACCGTCGTGAAATAATTTACCGTTAGGTATGTAATAATTTACCGTTCTGTAATCATTTGCCGTTGTGTAATAATTTGCCGTTGTGTAATTATTTACCATTGTGTAATAATTTATACCCATCAACAATACTTCGACGTTTGTTCAAGTTACAAAAGTACCGATCAACATAATCCAGCCCCTTCTTGGTTGATGAACCGTTGTGTAATAATTTACCGTTGTGTGATGATTTACCGTCGTGAAATAATTTACCGTTAGGTATGTAATAATTTACCGTTCTGTAATCATTTGCCGTTGTGTAATAATTTGCCGTTGTGTAATTATTTACCATTGTGTAATAATTTATACCCATCAACAATACTTCGACGTTTGTTCAAGTTACAAAAGTACCGATCAACATAATCCAGCCCCTTCTTGGTAGTTGAGCCGTTGTGCAACAATTTACCGCTATGAAATAATTTAACGTTGTGTAATAATTTACCGTTGTGTAATAATGTACCGTCGTGTAATAATTTAACGTTGTGTATAATTTACCGTTATGAAATAATTTAACGTTGTGTAATAATTTAACGTTGTGTAATAATTTACCATTGTGTAATAATTTACCCATCAATAATACTTCATCGTTGTTCAAGTTTCAGAACTGCCTACCAACTAAATCCAATAGTCCATGACTTATCAAATGAAATAATATCGCAGAACAACCAACTCGACTTCATACAGCCATCCTTGATTATAATCAGGTGCTCCCTAGTGATGATATCCCGGCCTGATTTATACCGTTTGATTCACGATCGTGTTGACGAAGCTTTTTGGTGCACACGAACGGCTGGACGTACAGTGCTCCGGGTGGTCTCAAAAAATTTTTTAGCTCAATAAAAATTTAATAACGTAAAAAAAACGCTGCGAAGTCCTTGTCACATGGGTTTATTATTCTACTGGACATACCTACAGAAATGCTGGCTGTTCATTTATTGTTGCTTTCATGTAAAATAATTGAAATAGCTATTTCTGGTGGTTTCCACCAATTTTGGCCCCCAAAACTTGAATTAGGTACGCTCCTTTTGGTTTATTATTCTGTGAATAATACACCTATGTATTCGCTCAGCAACAAAATTCTATAACACCCCCTCAAAATTTTTTCTTTTCCGTTTCAAGGTGCGTAGATTCCAAATCCTTGTCACATGGGTTTATTATTCTATTGGAGTTCTAGAGATTCTTGTTGGCTGTTAAATTTATTGTTTCATTCATGTGGAATGATTGAAATAGCTATTTCTGATGATTTCCACCAATTTTGGCCCCCAAAACATGAAATAGGTACGCTTTTTTTCCCGATCATCTTTGATCATTGGTAGTGCCATTTAATGGTCTTGGTTCACATGTATACACATTTTCCAAGGTTATTATACACATTTATGGTGATTTCAGACAGTTTTCCAGGTTTTTGACTCATAAAAAAACCATTTTGGGAGCTGAACCTTTGGTAAAACCTCAATTTCCGCGTCTTTGGTCAAAATCGACTTCATATTCGGTCTTCTCGTCCCCAAAAACATGGAAAAGGATACCTCAAAACCTCATGTTACCAACATGTTGCTAAAACGCAAAAAGTACCTATTTGTATACACATTTTCACTCATAACACCCCTGGGTATATTCCGATCGGGCTGAAAAGTTTCGGGACACAACTAGGGCCCAAATGGAGCATGTGTGCGAAAGAACGATTTTTTTAGACCGAAAATGAAGCCTGTACACGTGATACGGCGGACGGCGTACGGCGGACGGACATTGCACTTTTGGAATCTATGTACCTTGAAACGGAAAAGAAAAAATTTTGAGGGGGTGTTATAAAAATTTTTTGCTGAGCGATTACATTGGTGTATTATTCACAGAATAATAAACCAAAACCATACCCTTCATTAGAAAGTTTTCGAGCTACGGTGTTCTGAAAATTTCAACCCGTATTTTTCACCCCTTAGCGTCGAGCTTCGAGGACCAACAGACCCCGAACGGAACCTATAACCCGAATTTCACCAATTTTGTTTCATGGTAACTAAGAAAAGTGGCCATTGCGGCGTACGGCGTACGGCGGACAGACAGAATTTTTTTTATTACAGTTTTGGATTCTACATTCCTTGGAACGTAAACCATCAAATTTTGAGGGGGAGTTCGAATTTTTTTTTTCATACTCGATTCCAATGGTTCATTATTGAAAATAATAAACCAAAATCGAGCCTAATTCCTGTTTTGGGGGCCAAAATTGGTGGAAACCATCAAAAATAGCCATTTCAATAATTGCACATGAAAGAAACGATAAATGAATAGCCAACATTTCTGTAGGTATATCCAATAGAATAATAAACCCATGTGACAAGGACTTTGCTGGGTTTTTTCTTTCTTGTAAGCAGAATGTCGGTGCGAGGTGGAAAAGTGGTAGGTACCGACTCCTCGAGGGAGTTTCGCACCCTCGATGTGTAGTAGGTCAGGGAGGTGGGAAAAACGAGGAGGCTTCAATCCCGAGACCGGGATCCCCCAACATCACTCACTCGACTATCGGAGATCCTTTTATACGCCTTCCAGCCATGCAGCCACCAGCCGCGTTCCTCTTCCTCCCCGCTGTTCTTTCCACTCTTGAAGCCTGATCCCCCCAGGAGTGGATCTTGTTCCAAAATCCTAATGTAATACCGAGCTTGTGGATCGAAACAAAGATTTCCCTTTCCCAAGCACTGCCATTCGCCTCAAGCTACACATATCTGTTCCCATACTGGATGGGAACAGGGGTTATGCATTTGCAGTCACACCCCATAACTACGTCACAGATACCTTATCCTACATCAGTCCACCGTTTTTATTTTGGTGGATCGAACATCAACAAACGAGAGTACACATGTTTAGCAACAAACCAGAACAAACACATATGTGGGCCCCTCGGAAGTGGCCGAATCCTTATATTTTAGTTTCTACTCTTTATAGACACGTTTTGTTATATTGAGGGGGGGGGGGGGGGAATAGTTTTCCATTTCCGACCACGAAGAACACGAATCCATCGAAAAAACGCTGCAAAGTCCTTGTCACATGGGTTTATTATTCTACTGGACATACCTACAGAAATGCTGGCTGTTCATTTATCGTTTTTTTCATGTGCAATTATTGAAATGGCTATTTTTGATAGTTTCCACCAATTTTGGCCCTCAAAAACACGAATGAGGGTTTTTTATTTTGGTTAAATATTCTGTGAATAATACACCTATGTATTATCTCAACAGAACATTTTTATAACACCCCCTCAGAATTTTTTCTTTTACGTTTCAAGGTACGTAGATTCCAAAAATGCAATGTCCGAACGCCGTATGCCGTCCACCGTATCATGCGTAACAACTTCATTTTCGGTCAAAAATTCGATCTTTCACACACAGGGGTGTTATGAAGGAAAAATTGGGGTGAAAATTTTTTTGGTGTTTTAGTAACATGAGCTCGTGAGGTATCATTCTCCATGTTTTTGCGAAGAGGAGACCGAATATGAAGTTGATATTGACCGAGGAGTGGGAAATCGAGGTTCTAACGATGTTTCAGCCTTAAATTTACGTTACATTTTGGTCTAAAATCGTCATTTTTCTGCACACAGTTTGGGTCCTCATTTGGGAACACATTTGGCTTGTATAGTTCTGCTCCAAAGCTTGGCCCCCCAGTCAAAATACACCGAGGGTTTGTGACGAAATTGTGGTTTCAACGAAGGTTCAGGTCCCAAATTTCATTTTTTTTATTGTTCAAAAACCTAAGAAATGGCCTGAAATCACCATCAGTTTGTATAAGTAGTAGAGCACTGAGTCTGAGGAGTAGTTTTTGGGAAGAGAAGACCGAATACGATGTCAACTTTGACCAAAGACGCGGAAATTGAGGTTTTACCAAAGGTTCAGCTCCCAAAATTGTTTTTTTTATGAGTCAACAACCTCGAAAATTGTCCGAAATCACAATCAGTTTGCATAATAGCACTACAAAAAGTTTCAACACGTGGATCAAGACAAATAAATGGCGCTATGTACCTGTACTGGCCGGGTGATGAGAGAATAAAACGGCACTTGAATGTAAGGAACGAATTTTATTAGAGAATCCTTCGCGGCCTCGATCGGAACTGCTCTCTCACGGGTTTTCGGAGGCTCGTTTCCCCCCCTGCGGAGTGCGGCGGTGCTTACCTCAGCACTGCCTTCGGTACACGCTAACAATGATTAAAAAAAAGGACGGCGGACGGACATTGCATTTTTGGAATCTACGCACCTTGAAACGGAAAAGAAAAAATCTTGAGGGGGTGTTATAAAAATTTTTTGCTGAGCGAATACATAGGTGTATTATTCGCAGAATAATAAACCAAAAGTGGATCAAGACGATTAAATGGCACTACCAATGATCAAAGATAATTTGGGAGAAAAAAAAAAAAAAAACGCTGCAAAGTCCTTGTCACATGGGTTTATTATTCTATTGGAGTTCTAGAGATTCTTGTTGGCTGTTAAATTTATTGTTTCTTTCATGTGGAATGATTGAATTAGCTATTCCTGATGATTTCCACCAATTTTGGCCCCCAAAACATGAAATAGGTACGCTTTTTCTTCTTTTTTTTTAGATCATCTTTGATCATTGGTAGTGGCATTTAATGGTCTTGATTCACCTGTTTACACTTTTTCCAATGTTATTATACACATTGATGGTGATTTCAGACAGTTTTCAAGGTTTTTGACTCATAAAAAACCAATTTTGGGAGCTGAACCATTGGTAAAACCTCAATTTCCGCGTCTTTGGTCAAAATTGACATCATATTCGGTCTTCTCGTCCCCAAAAACATGGAAAAAGATACCTCAAAAGCTCATTTTACTAACATGTTGCTAAAACGGAAAAAGTACCTATTTTTATACACATTTTCACTCATAACACCCCTGGGTATATTCCGATCGGGCTGAAAAGTTTCGGGACACAACTAGGGCCCAAATGGAGCATGTGTGCGAAAGAACGGTTTTTTTAGATCGAAAATGAAGCCTGTACACGTGATACGGCGGACGGCGTACGGCGGACGGCGGACGGACATTGCATTTTTGGAATCTACGTACCTTGAAACGGAAAAGAAAAAATTTTGAGGGGGTGTTATAAAAATTTTTTGCTGAGCGAATACATAGGTGTATTATTCACAGAATAATAAACCAAAATGCGATGTCCGTCCGCCGTATCACGTGTACCAGCCTCATTTTCGGTCTAAAAAATTCGTTCTTTCGCACACATGCTCCATTTGGGCCCTAGTTGTGTCCCGACACTTTTCAGCCCGATCGGAATATACCCAGGGGTGTTATGAGTGAAAATGTGTGTAAAAATAGGTACTTTTTGCGTTTTAGCAACATGTTGGTAACATGAGCTTCTGAGATATCGTTTTCCATGTTTTTGGGGACGAGAAGACAGAATATAATGTCGATTTTGACGAAAGAGTGGAAAATTGAGTTCTACCAAATGTTCAGCTCCCGAAATTGATTTTTTATGAGTGAAAAACCTGGGAAATCGTCTGAAATCACCATCAGTTTGTATAACACTGGAAAAAGTGTGAACACGTGGATCAAGACGATTAAATGGCACTTACAATGATCAAAGATAGTTTATAAAAAAAAGGAGCGTACCTAATTTGTGTTTTAGGGGCCAAAATTAATGGAAACCACCAGAAATAGCTATTTCAATTAGCTCACATGAAAGAAACAATAAATGATCAGCCAACATTTCTGTAGGTATGTCCAATAGAATAATAAACCCATGTGACAAGGACTTTGCAGCGTTTTTTGCGTAGACTTTCCGACATGGACACCTCATTCAGTAAGTGTTAATATCAGATACTGAACAGAATTCGTCCAATAAAGGAAAATTTGTAACTCACAAAAATGGTTCCTTTCGATTTAGGGCTTTCCTGGGGGGGGGGGGGGGCACGAGGTTAACTATGATCTACGCAAAAGAGGTATGTAAGGCGGGTACATATTAAACCGTTGTGTAATAGCATAGCATTTCTTCATTAAGGCAACCCTAACAAGCACCAATGGTTTTTTGCGACTGTTGAGAATCTATTGGTTTATAAATATATCTCAATAATGAACCATTGGAATCGAGCATGAAAAAAATAAATTCATACCCCCCTCCCCCTAAAAATTTGATGGTTTACGTTTCAAGGTATGTAGAATCCAAAACTGCAAAACTGCAATACAAATATTTCTGTGTACACCGTACGGGCCACTTTTCCTAGTTACCATAATCAAAATTGATGAAATTCGGGTTATAGGTTCCGTTCGGGGTCTAGTTGGTCCTCGAAGCTCGACGTTACAGTCAGTCATCTCTAAGGGGTTCAAAATAGGGGTTGAAATTTGCAGAACGCCTATACCTTTTTTTACGTGAATTTTTTTACGGTTTTAAATAGTTCTCGAACTTGGGAGTTTTTTAAGACCACCCGGAGCACCGTACGTCCAGCCGTTCGTTCACAGTAAGGCCCCGAAGTTTGCACCGACAGGCATTTTCGACACCAGGGTGAATGAAGTTGTATACATCAGACCAAATCTCGTCACCAGGGACGCGCCGACAATAGGAAATTGGCCGGAGATAAAATCATTGCTAGGGATCACCTGATTTTATAGGCGGAGTATGAGGTCGAGTTGATTGTTCTGTAATATAATTTCATTTGATAAATGGTGGCTCTTTTGGAGTTTGTTGATAGGTAGTGAAATTTGAACAAACGTTGAAGTATTATTGATGGGTAAATTATTACTACACGATAGTAAACTAACTTACAATGGATTGTAATGGTGGGGTACGCACAACGGTAAATTATTACACAACGGCTCATCTACCCAGAAGGGGCTGGATTTTGTTGATAGGTTCTTTTGCAACTTGAACAACCGTTGAAGTATTATTGATGGGTAAATTGTTACACAATGGCAAATTATTACACAACGGCAAACAACCACCAACTTGAACAAACGTTGAAGTATTATTGATGGGCAAACTATTACACATCGGTTCATTATTCTATCTCCGTAGAAGGGGAACCTATACAGGTAAATTATTACACAACGGTTTAGGTAGGTACCTAGTAACGAGTACGGGGTTAGGTACTAACCTACATAGCACATAAATATGTTATATAGAAGGGTTAACTATACGGAGACCTGTGATCTGTAACAGGAGGGTATTCTGTACAAAATAATAAACCGTTGTGCAGGGATTTGCAGCGTTTTTTCTTTCTTCTTCTTTAATGTGTGTAAAGTTTTTTTTTTTTTTTAATAAAAAGTTTTATTATACAAATCTTAAAGTGGGAAATGGCAGGCCGGAGAGTGCGTGGACTTGGTGTCTTCCACTTCTACCACTGGCCGTTCAGGGGGTTCACCCCAGCTCCATCCTACAGGCCCAGACACCGCATATAGGTTCGCGTTCCTCTCAGTCGAAGCGAAACCGCCCGTATTATAGAAAACTGCGTCCGCACCCTGACCCACCCCAGAACTTGGGAATACGGTTTCGACCACTTGGTTGATAGAGTGATGGCCATTCGCTTCAGGAATATGGAGTATTCCCTCAGTAAAATCAGTTTTGTACTGAGGGAAAACTGTTTTTGCAGGTGCGCAGGGAGATGCATACAGAAACGATTTTGCGCGTTCATGAGTAGCACATTAAGGCTAGGTCATTGCCGGAAGTAGCATGGCCCTCCAACAAGTCTAGCGTTGACAATAGCAAGGTAGCTACCAAGCTGGAAGAAACTAGGCATAATAAAAAAAAGGACCCCCCTCCACCCCCAATAAATATTGTGGGCCTCAGGAGTTTTTCGGCCCTTAAAGATATAATCTCCAACATTCCTAAATAGCAGTACAAAGTCACTGCTCTTAACAACAACGTTTGGAAAATAAACGTAGAATCGAGAGACAATTGGAAAATTATTACTGACACACTACGTACGGACAAAAAACAATGGTACACGTACCAGGACAAAACGGATAGACCTATCAAAGTCATGGCCAGAGGCCTACACCCTACCTGTGAAAAAAGCGAAATAATTGACGACCTCAAGAATCAAGGACTTAGAATCATAGACGTGACCAACATATTAAAGAAAGAAAGAGGGAGAAATGAGAGAGGAGAAATAGAAATCACTCAAAAGCCTCTCCCACTATATATGCTGACATTCGACAGAACTGAGGATATTAATAAGATCCATGAAATCAAGGCCATTCTCAACATAATTGTGAAGATTGAGCCTGTTAAGAAAACCTCCAAACTCATTCCCCAATGCAAAAAATGTCAGTCCTACTTACATACGCAATCCTACTGTGGGAAGGAACCTGCATGTGTGAAATGCGCTGGTCCGCATATTACATCCGAGTGCACGATCAACAAGACTGATGCTCCCAAATCCGTCAACTGCAAGGGAGATCATCCAGCAAATTATCGGGGCTGTGAAGTAGCTAAAGAGCTACAAAGGATGAGAAACAACGCCACTAAGTCGCATGTGGTAAATCCCAGCAGATCCCAACAGACCAAGCGAGATGTTTCTGCTGATAGAAGTGTCACTAGACGGAAATCGCTGACGACAACTATGACAGGTGCTACCCCAAAGGTTTCATACGCATCAGTAGTGACAAAAAAAGAAGTAAATGTAGAAAAGTCGAGTGTAGAAAAAATGCTCGCACAAATTTTGGGGAAAATCAACGAACAAAATCTTACAAACAAGGTGTTATTTGAAAGAATAACCAAGCTAGAAAAGGGACTAAGTAACTACGGACTAATATGATGAATCCAACTCTAAGAATAGCCGCGTGGAATGCAAATGGTTTATACAACCACGTCAAGGAAGTTGAACTATTCCTTCACACTAATAAAATAGACATTCTACTTGTCTCCGAAACTCACTTCACCCGGACTTCTTTTGTCAAAATAAAAGGCTTTACATGTTACCATACGGTACACCCAAGCAACAAAGCTAGAGGAGGCTCGGCAATCCTTATCAAAAACAATATTGTACACCAGTAGGAACCAAAAATAGAAGAAGAAAAAATGCAGGTAACCGAGGAAGCATGAACATCGCCTCCACAATCATGAGAACCTGGAGATGCTCAACGTTCTGAATAACGAGGGAGAACTTCGGCGACTCAATCGAAACAAACCACTGGACTTAACTGTGCTGTGCCATTAGTGAGTGCAAGTGTTACCCAGTGCCCCTGACTGCTCCAAAAATAGGCTAGACTTTATTGGAATTCTGCCTAACAGTGAGCTTGACTAATATGAAACTAAATATTGCTAGATGAAATGTATATATTATTTTCAGTTGCAATAAATAAATATCACTAGTAAAAAAAAAAAAAAAAAAAAAAAAATGAGTAGCACATTAGTGATTCAGCAGAAATGTACAACTGCGAGGGTCTGTACGGATGATTTGAAACCGCTCTGTGCACTCAAAGTACACTTATCATTACACTTATTAAAGTACTGGTATTATATTGTATATTATACACTATAATACCATAGCGAGCTTTTGCACTGTAGTGAGAAACCATGTTTTGCCAATAATTTAAAAAAACGCTGCAAAGTCCTTGTCACTCAGGATTATTATTCTACTGGACACACCTACAGCAATTTTGCTGTTCATTTATTGTTTATTTCATGCGCAGTAATTTAAATAGTAATTATAGATCGTGTCCACCAATATTGGCCCCCAAAAACAGGACCTCGGCTCCCCCCCCCCCACCCATTTTTTAAACAGATTATCTTTGAATATTTATAGTGCCATTTAACTGTCTTGACTCACCCGCTAATGCTACTTCTGGTGCTATTATACAAATTTATGGTGGCTTCAGACAATTTCCCAGGTTTTTGGCTCATAAAAAATGAATTTCAGGAGGTTAGCCTTCGCTACAATCTCAATTCTTCATTCTTTGGTCAGAATCCACTTCATATTCGGTCTTCTCGCCCTAAAAAACATGAAAAACGATACCTACATAACAAGCTCGTGTTCACTTAAACCTCAAAAAACCCTCGAAAACCCCTATTTTTACACTCCTTTTTCTCCCATAACGCCCCTGGGTGTATTCCGATCGGGCTGCCAAGCTTTGGAACACAACTGGACCCAAATATGTTCCCAAATGGGGAACCAAACTGTGTGGGGAAGAACGACGATTTCATACCAAAATGTAACGTAAATTTGAGGCTGAAAGTTCGTTAGAACCTCAATTTTCCACTCATTGGTCGAAATCGACTTCATATTCGGCCTTCTCGTCCCATGAAAACATGGAAAACGATGCCTCAAAAGCTCATTTTACTAAAACACAATAGTACATACCTACCTATTTGTATACACACTTTCACTCGTAACACCCCTGGGTATATTCCGATCGGGCTGCAAAGTTTCGGGACACAACTAGGGCCCAAATTGAGCATGTGTGCGAAAGAACGAATTTTTTAGACCGAAAATGGAGCCGGTATGCGTGACACGGCGGACGGACACTTTGGAATCTATACGCACCTTGAAACGGAAAAGAAAACATTTTGAGGGGGTGTTATAAAATTGTTTGCTGAGCGAATACATAGGTGTGTTATTCACAGAATAATAAACCAATAGGTATGCTTCGATTTTCCAGTTGATAATAATTCGTCATGAGCATATTATGTGTGCATAATACAATATTTAGGCTCAAGATTTGTCTCACTTATGAATGAGTTAATCTTGGCGTTTCACTGAATAGTGGCATCCATTGCACTGTTCACTGAGTACTTAGATAACAAATTGTGTGGGTGTGTTTGCGGAGAGAGCAGAAGTGGATTACAGGCGTATCGGAAATCGTTAACAATCTGTTTACGGTTTACGATCGAATTCAAATGGGAAAGGTGTACATAAGAATGAATCTTGCAGGATGATATTGGTGTATTGGGAGCTGATGCCACAATTCTGAAGGGGGGGTTCGCGAACGAGATGAGCCGGCATCCAAATCGATTGCTCACTTCCCGGAGCGAGGTGGTCCAAGGTGGGAAATTTAATGGTGGTTGGTTGCCTTTGGGGGGGGGGGGGGGTCTGTCGTGGTGTGAGGCTGCGGAGTTAGTCACTCGATCTCGTGGCTGAGTAAACAACATCCAACACCCTCAGATCTGGAAAAACAGATTCACCTCGCTCTTTCTTCACCCGATCCCCTTTATTATCCTCTTTTCGAACAGGCTGATGAACCAGTCGGACAATTGGCTCAATTCATCGTACACAAATCAGTCTTCAATAAAATATCGAGTGCCGATCGAAAGAGAGGCAACTGCACAGTCTACCGCTATTGGTTTATTATTCTGTGAATAATACACCTATGTATTCGCTCAGCAAAAAAATTTTATAACACCCCCCCAAAATTTTTCCTTTGCGTTTCAAGGTGTGTATATTCCAAAAACGCTGCAAAGTCCTTGTCACATGGGTTTATTATTCTATTGGACATACCTTTGGAAATGTTGGCTGTTCATTTATTGTTTCTTTCATGGGTAATAATCAAAATAGGTATTTCTGATTGTTTCCATTAATTTTGGCCCCTAAAACACAAATTAGGTACTCTCCTTTTTTTATAACTATCTTTGATCATTGGTAGTGCCATTTCGTCTTGATCCACGTGTTGACACTTTTTCCAGTGTTATTATACAAACTGATGGTGATTTCAGACGATTTCCCAGGTTTTTCACACATAAAAAATCAATTTTGGGAGCTGAACATTTGGTAGAACTCAATTTTCCACTCTTTGGTCAAAATCGACTTCATATTCGGTCTTCTCGTCCCCAAAAACATGGAAAATGATATCTGAGAAGCTCATGTTACTAACGTGTTGCTAAAACGCAAAAAGTACCTATTTTTATACACATTTCCACTCATAACACCCCTGGGTATATTCCGATCGGGCTGAAAAGTTTCAGGACACAACTAGGGCCCAAATGGAGCAAGTGTGCGAAAGAACAAATTTTTTTAGACCAAAAATGAAGCCTGTGCACGTGATACGGAGGACGGACATTGCATTTTTGGAATCTACGCACCTTGAAACGTAAAAGAACAAATTTTGAAGGGGTGTTATGAAATTTTTTTGCTGAGCGAATACATAGGTGTATTATTAACAGAATAATAAACAAACAAAAAATCGTACCTAATCGTGTGTTGTGGGCCAAAATTGGTGGAAACCATCAGAAATACCTTGCTATTCGAATTATTTCACGTGAAAAAACAATAAATGAACAGCCAAGATTTCTGTAGGTATGTCCAATAGAATAATAAACCCTTGTGACGAGGACTTTGCAGCGTTTTGGTTTATTATTCTGTGAATAATACACCCGTGTAGTCGCTCAGCAAAACATTTTTATAACACCCCCTCAAAGTTTGTTCTTTTACGTTTCAAGGTGCGTAGATCCCAAAACGCTGCAAAGTCCTTGTCGCTGCAAATTTAGCTTGGTTTATTATTCTATTGGAGTTCTAGAGATTCTTTTTGGCTGTTAAATTTATTGTTTCATTCTTGTGGAATAGCTATTTCTGATGATTTCCACCAATTTCGCCCCCCAAAACGTGAAAAGGTACGATTTTTTTTTTTTTTTCAGATCATCTTTGATCATTGGTAGTGCCATTTAATGGTCTTAATTCACCTGTTTACACTTTTTCTAATGTTATTATACACATACAGTTTTCCAGGTTTTTGACTCATAAAAAACCAATTTTGGGAGCTGAACCTTTGGTAAAACCTTAATTTCCTCGTCTTTGGTCAAAATCGACTTCATATTCGGTCTTCTCGTCCCCAAAAACATGGGAAAAGATACCTGAAAAGCTCATGTTACTAACGTGTTGCTAAAACGCAAAAAGTACCTATTTTTACACACATTTTCACTCATAACACCCCTGGGTATATTCTGATCGGGCTGAAAAGTTACGGGACACAACTAGGGCCCGAATGGAGCATCTGTGCGAAAGAACGTTTTTTTTTAGACCGAAAATGAAGCCGGTACACGTGATACGGCGTACGGCGTACGGCGGACGGCGGACGGACATTGCATTTTTGGAATCTACGCACCTTGAAACGGAAAAGAAAAAATTTTGAGGGGTTGTTATAAAATTTTTTTGCTGAGCGAATACATAGGTGTATTATTCACAGAATAATAAACCAAAATGCAATGTCCGTATATGTAAGAGATGAAAAAACATACATCAAAATGTCCAATATGGTACCTAGCCGATGAACGAAGGAAGATGCAGGATCAATATCAAACAAACGAGAAGACACCTAATTAGGTGTCTCTCTGAAAGAGATCGAAAATGCCAAGATGGCCGTTAACCCTCTCTTAGAAGTTACTGAATAACCCTGTCATGGATACTAAAAAAATCTCTTCTGCCAACAGAGAGAGTCGGACCGAAAAGAGATTGATGTCTCTTTGGCTTAGTGAATAGGCCTCCTGTTCCCCCTCCACGCGCCCCGGACGTGACTTCGGGCGCTAGCATCCCCTGTCAGTGCTTGCTTTCCTGTAGGTTGTGTCGCGTATCTTGATTTTATGTCCGACCATTGAAATCAAATACTCAAAGTCACTGCTGGTTATTCTCAGAAAGTTTTTGACACTCCCGTCGCACCTCAGTGCGTCGCACCTGGCCTTCAGCGAGGGTCTTACCCAATATCTTGTACAGTGGCTGGCTATGATGACCAGAGCCAGGCAAATGCCATATTGCCATGGTGCCATAATAAAATGCCACATTCGGCCGAGTTCTGGGGAAAATGCTACATTTGGCCAACAAATTTAAATACTGCCACATTTTTGCCATACTTGTTCAAATTTTTCCCTCTTCAAGGTGAGCAAGGTAAAGTGTCAAGACCTGAATTCTGTATGCGATGAATATCCTTAATGGAGGGCATCAGCAATCGGAAATTTCCAGGCCCGATTGGGGAAAAAATACAGGCCAAGGTGAAGGCTGTCCTCTCTAGAAACTGCGGCTGGGACGAGATGAAATCCATTGCCGACACTCTCTTATGGAAAGAGGCCACTCTGAGAGAAGAATGGACTACAGACGACGTCCTGTCCATGAAGTTCGCCCCTGTAACTTCGTCAGGCGTGGACAGGACATTTTCAAAGATGAAGTACCGACTACGTCTTGAGTGACAGAAGACTCAACTTCACGATGGAAAACTTGGCGGCGCACCTCATTCTTTTTTACAGTGCAAATTCATCCATTGAGGCTGCAATAACTTTGTAGACACAATACAAATATAATATATGCATCTTATTTTTATTTATGAATAAAATATGAAGTAAAATAAGGATTGTGTGAGCAGTATTTGCATTACCTATCATGATGGGGTTGTGGAGAGGGGTGAGAAAAAGTTTTCTATTTTGCCATACATGTCCCTAAAAGTGCCACAGTTTGACGAGAATAAGTGCCTTATTGCCACATGTTTCAGTGCCACATTTGGCCAACATAAGTGCCATATTGTGCCTGTCTCTGATTATGACACAGGCAGCAATTGCAATAATTGCAATAATTGCGTCTTCTTCGTCCGACATCCTTGGCACTACTGCCTAAACCTTTCGCGCCAATTTTTTGACAACAAGTTTCCCACTTGTTGCTCGAAATTTGAGAAATGGAACTTTTAAGTTTTCTACAAAAAATCTTCCACTTGTTGCTCTAATTTGAGAAGAACAACTTTTAGTTTTCTACAAACAATCTTTTGTCAACTTTTAGTTGTCAGGTTTGGCGTAAAGGCGACTTTAGCGAGTTGTCACGACCAAAAATAGACGATCGGGAGAGAGAACGTAAACGCAAGTGTTACGTTCGGGACGTAAGTTTTGTCGTTTTCAAGACTCCCCTTGTCTAGCAACACGTAACTATTGGAAAGATGCGTGTCGCGCGTCTCAAAGCTACGTACTACGTAACTCTATAAGTAAACTACTTTGTGGATAACCAAATTCGATCTCCATGTATACGCTATCGCGTCACCCAGAATTATGTAGAAAGACAGGAGGAGCTGGCCTCGGGAAGGTTTTCCGCCGTTTGCCTTCTCTTTAGGTATAGTTGGAAGGCTGCAGCCCATATGCGCCAATCCTTAAAACTTCACTGTCCAAAAGCGCCAGAGCTGAATTAACAGATGTTCAGTGAACAATAGAACCAAAACTCCCAAAAGTGCCAAATGAAATTCCAAACTGAAAGGTTCATAAGCGCCAGACTATGTCAAACTGATAGGTGAATGTAAACAAGATTAATGAGCAAAGAGTGACTTTCATCAACAACTATATCAATTCAGGTGGACAACAAGAACAAGGTCAAATCTCAGCGTCAAGCAGGACAAGCTTTATTTCGAAAAATACAAAATCTAGGTCTGACGACACATTATACAAGTGACTTCGATGTGGGGACATTCCTCAAACATTTTTTTGGCTTACCATGCTTAATAGCGAGTGAAGTTGTAGATTCATTTCTTGATCTTGATTTATTGAGCAGAGACCTACCTAAAATTGAACGAGTTATCAGGCGGACCACCCGTTTGCAAGAAGCAACAAAAAAGGAACAACATTCTTTCGTCTTTGTGGGAAAAGTACAGTGCTTTAAAAATCACACGTGTTGAATACTTGATGAAACAGGTGAGGAAAAAGCCTGCGAAAAATACCTAATCTGAGATACCTAGAGAGAGATTTTTCAATTTTTTGTCTATTTCAACTGTCTAATTTGTCTAATTCAATAATAAACGGTAGTCAATTTCACATATAACCTACTTCTCTTCACACGTAGTACCTGCCAAGCCTTGATTCAGGACAAACTTGTTGGCGCATCTGGGAATATTGATTTTGAAGCATAAATATATTGTGGCGCATTTGGGCGTTTTTTTTTTTTTTTGGCGCATATGGATAAGCCACTGGCGCTTTGTGGAAAGGTACTGTGGCGCTTCTGGGCAATTTTCATATGCCAATTGGCGCTTTTGTCCTGCACCGATTTGGAAGCTTGATCTTCTTGTGGTTCATGCGCCTATTTATCTAGAGCAGTGGTTCTCAACCGGTGGTACGCGTACCACCAGTGGTACGCGGGGACATTTCAGGTGGTACGCAGTCATATATTAATAATAACAATAAAAACTGTTACGATGCAACATTTCCGCGTTAAGAATACAATTCCTCCATCTGTGTGACTGATGATATCACTAGTCATATGGAAGCCCTTCAAACGAGTTTTGATAAATATTTTAATCAAGATTTTTCTAAATATGAGTGGATTAGAAATCCGTTTTCAGGGGAATTTCCTAGTCACTCAAAAGAGTGTTTCATCGACCTTACAAGTGACAGCTCAATGAAAGATTCGTTTAAAGAAAAATCTTTAATAGACTTTTGGATGGGGACAAAAACTGAATACCCATCAGTGTTCAAGCAAGCAATAATCTTTTTACTTCCATTTGTAACCTCGTACTTATGTGAATCGGGCTTTTCAGAACTGCTGTACATAAAAAATAAATACAGAAACCGCATTAGTGTTGAAGAGGACTTAAGAATCAAGTTGAGTTCAATCGACCCAGATATAGAAAATTTGGTCAAGGACAAACAACAACAACGAGCTCATTAGGATCTGTTTAAATTTAAATGACTGTGTTCAATGAACTAATTTGAGATTGTTTTTAATGTAAGATACATTTCATTTTGTATCTAAGTAAATTCTATGTACATACATACAGTTGTAGAATGCATTTTTATTTTCATAAACATGACCAAAGGTACGTCAAAATATCTGAAAATTTCAAGTGGTACGTGGTTACTAAAAGGTTGAGAACCCCTGATCTAGAGCATTGCCATCCAAAAGCGATGAGCTCGGTGAGTGAGTGCCTTATAATTCGCAAGTATTGCGGGTATTTAAAATTATACAAAGGGCCCAAGGTCTCACTGTGCCGTGCGTACGGTTGTACAGTAAAAGGACACGATTATTTTTCTAGAAATTGTTTAGAACTCATAGAAAACCATCAAAATGGTATAATTACTATTACTGAATAATTTTATTCAGGTATGTCACGGGCTAGTATGAGAAAAAAACGGTTAACTTAACAGACAAATTATTACGTTAACGTCACTTCAAAATACGTCCGGAGTTACGTGACACAATCGGATGCTAACTATCCAACGTAAGTTCCATGAGAAAGTGACGTGTTCACATACCTCTGGACATACTATGTTGAAGTGACGTTAAAGTAATAACTTGTCAATGATATATAATTTGTCTGTCAAGTTAACCTCTTTATTCTCATACTAGCTTGTAACATAATTGTTGTGTGTGTTGATGTGATTGTTGTGTAGGGGAGGTGGGGGTAAGAGTCCGCATGGGGTAAGAGTCCGCACTGAGCTTTTGAAAAAACCCGCAATGTGTTTCCCCTCTTTGAGGGCTGTGTTGTACTCTGTCCCAACCTACTCAGTCACACATGGAACCTCGTCTGAACAGGTGGCCTCTTTGTCTGTCAAAATGAGGTAAGTCAGTTTTTTCCATTACCGATCTAATATTTCCATCTGTTTGATTCAGGCTCTCGTACCTATTTTATCTTTTGTAGGCATGCGATTGGTTTTATGTCGGTTGAGTTCAAGTTGACAAAGTATCCAAGAGAGAACGTTTCCCAGAACTTGTTTAGTTTTGATGCAGGGGACAATGGCGGAACAGCTGCCAAATGGGGTAAAAGTCCGCACTCACTGTGGGGAAAGAGTCCGCAATAGTAAAAGTGCGGACTTTTGCCCCACGCCTGGACAGTAAACAATCCTGGTCAAGTATTGAGCATCTACGACGTATCAGGGCTTGTCAACATAGCTTTCCAGAAAGCTGCAACTGTGGAAAATGCAGTGAACGGGTTTCGAGCAACTGGAATATTCCCTTTTGACCAGAAAATCTTCAGTGACGCTGACTTCCTTCCCTCGGACGTCACTGACCAAGATCCTCGAGATCTGACAGAACCAGATGATCCGGAAGAACATAAATTTATAGTTCTTCCTTCAAACAATGGGAATGACATTGACCAACCTGAGGGACCAGCGAAGGAGAACGACGAAGAAATACAAACAGACCCGGATGATCCCAATGATCAGCAACTTGTAGTTGGCCTTCCTTCCACTGTCACTCCTGGAGATGGAAATGGTGGTACTGAGGGTCCAGCACAGAAGAATTCAACACCCTCGAGCTCGAGACAACAAGATGATCTTCCCACTGATCAATTTCAATACCGATCCCCAGCTGAACTAGCCCCTTTGCCAAAAATCAAAATAAAGAGGAAACGCACTGGCAGAGGGCTCAAATCTGTACTATTGACGTCCACTCCAAACAAAGAGCGGATGATTAGCGAAGCACAACAAAAGGAGAAGGAAAGTGCAGCAAAACAGGCTAGAGTTGAAGAAAGAAAAAGGAAAGCAGTTAAAAGGAAGATAATTTTGGACGCCAGAGCGAAGGTGCGCGCTAAGAGACGTTAGCAGCTCTTCAGAATCTGACACTCAGCTGTCATTACACAACAGCAGCTCTGACCTGGACTGGGAGAGTCAATCTGAAGAGTCTGATGAGGACGCAGAGGCCCCAGGCCCGACGACAGCCCTCACGAAATCATATCAAGTTGGAGAATTCCTACTCGTGAAGGTCGACGGAAAAACTAAAAACTCATTTAGGCTATACGTCGCAAAAATCGTACACGCGTACAAGAAAGGTGTTCAAGGCCTGTTTTTCAGGCGAGTTCCGAACACCTACAGGTTTTCAGAAACAACAGAGGATGCCTAGGTTGACAACCAAGACATTTTCATGAGGCTTTCAAGCCCAGTTCACACTAACTCGTCAAGGTTTGCAAACATGATATCATTTTCCGAAGATTTTTCTGGCCTCAACATTTACTAACTGATTTTTTGACGTGAATAGTTATAGTTTGTGAATAGTTTCAAGTTCCTTTTCTTATGAAACATAAGACAGTCCTCTAAAAAGACTGCAGAGTACAAACTCAAAAAAACCAGAAGTTAAGACATTTATTTTGTTTTCGTTACCGAATAAAGGTATTTTTTTGTTGTCTTAAGTTTTTTGTCATAATTGACCAGTCATTTAATCGTCCTTTTTGATTTTTTCATCCTAATTGTTGAATACTGTTCTGAAAGAAACTAAAATAGAGTTGCGGACTCTTGCCCCTTACAAATGGGGTAAGAGTCCGCATTAGAATTCTGGTGCGGACTTTTACCCCAACAGGTGGGGTAAAAGTCCGCAAAAACACATTTTCGAATTTTCGGCCTCAAGTCCTAAATAATGATTGGATCGAGCTGAAATTGGTAACAGGAATGCAGAAGATCCTTGTCTTCAGGAAACCTGAGCAATAGGGGGTTCAGGGTCAGCAACATCTCATATTTTAGCTAAAAACCAGAAAGTGCGGACTTTTACCCCCACCTCCCCTACTCCTTGTATGTAAAGATTTCACAAATGAAACTCTGAATGAATTGGTAGACGTGGGCAGGCAGCTCGAGAGAGCAGGAAGGGCCGAGTGGGAAGGGATCCCCACCATCATCCACGAGAGTGGTTGATGGAGGGGGCATAGCCCCCAGGCTATAAAAACTCACTTCCTGCACCTTCCAAGGCATTCTACGCTCTCCTTAAGTCGCTGATTTCTCCCTCTCTCTCCTTGCCTCACTCCTCACCTAAAAGATCCCCACACTGGTATATCCACTGGGGTACTAAAAGATCCCAGACTGGTATATCCACTGGGCATGTCCTAACCTCACCTTCTCGTCTCATCTCATCAAACCACAACAATAATTATTCAGTAATAGTAATTATTCCATTTTGACGGTTTTCTATGAGTTATGAACAATTTATAGAAGCAATCGTGCCCTTTTACTGTACAACCACACGCACGGCATGGTGAGACCTTGGGTTCTTTGTATATTTTATATACCCATAATAATTGCGAATTATAAGGCACTCACTTACCGTGCTCGTGGCTTTCAGGTGGCAATGCTCAAGATGAATAGGTACACGAACCACATGAAGTTCAAGCTTCCAAATATACCTAAAGAGAACGCAAAATAAACATAAACGGCGGTAAACCTTTCCAAGGCCCGGCTCCTCCTGTCTGCCTACACAATTGGGGGTGACGCGATAGCGTAGCCTGGAGATCGAATTTGGTTATCCGCGAAGAAGATTACTTACGAGTTACTTAGAACGTAGCTTTGAGATACGTGACACGCATATTTCCAATAGTTACGTGGTGTTGGGCAAGGCAAGTCTTGAAAACGCTAAAACTTCCGTCTCGATCGTAACACTTGCGTTTACGTTCTCTCTCCCGATCGTCAATTTTTGGTTGTGACAACTCTCTAATAGAGAGATTTTGCAACACACTCGTGACGAAACGAAACGGAAAACGACACCGAAACGGAAATGGCGGATAGGGCGACCGAAGTCAGATGCTAACCTTTTTCGGTTCAGTTTTCGTTCAGCTTTGGCGTCTACCGGCTGGTGGAGTCACGCTAACGTTATGTCAACCTCTCTTTCATCCATTTTACTCCATGGTTAATACAAATCTATGTCCACACATGTCGTCAAGTCTGCCAAGACGCCAAGAAGCAGCTGTGAATATGACGCTCAACATTTTTATTTTCCAAGGAAAACAGAAGAAGGTAGGTAGCGTTATACAGATGTAAGGTTAAATTACGTTTCGTCATATCAACACGACGAAAGCTGACACCGCGAGATCCCGGTATTTTTCGTCGTCACGGTTCGTCAAACTTTTCGGTGTCTTAAGTGCGCATGCGCAGCACTGCTTTTGTTTCGTTCGTTTTGTCGTGAGTGTGTTGCAAAAACTCTCCAATGTCTCAAGGAACTTACGTTGGATCGTTAGTATCCGAGTTTGTCGCCCTAGAACAGAGTTAGGTTTTAGAGTTCAGTTTTTTGGAAAATGGTTGCGACAGCTCTCTAATATAGGGTCTGCACAGAAAACATGTCTTCTACGCCGAGCTTTCAGAGCGATTATCGTTGCCCTTCACCTTCGTTCCTAACAATTATAGTGTTTTAAGCCATCATAATTACTATTATACAGCCCCACCACGAAACTACATTGTTGTGATCGGCTGCTCCTCCACAACCTACATAATGTATGAACATGCTGTATCTCAGAGTGGGGGCCCCCACTGATCATGTCAGGGGGCTATAAAAGAGCTAATTGCCACCGATTAAACAACCATTCTCAATCAAAGCGATCGACTCGTCTGTTCAACTCCTCAATCACTACACTGGTGACATCCGACGTGTTCAACGCCGCTCAGCGCCCACCGTTCGTCTGCGTCGAGCACCGCCTCCGCAGCGATAATCCCCACCACGCTCGGCACACGCGCCCCCTCCGACGCCACACAGCGGCGCCCCACTCCGACGCCCGCGTCAACGGCAATCGCAGCGGCCCCCCGCTATTTCGCCCCACCATCCAGCTTCTATATAAAGAAACGGACGCCGGCGCCTCACACACTTCCTGCTGACACCTCAACGGACTGGCACCTACAAAGAGCAAGAAAATGACGGACTCGAAATCGCAGAAAACCCCCGATGCGACTCCGCCGCCGTCGATACTCAAGCTCCGGCCGTTCGACCCCGCATTTCCGCACGTTTGGTTCGCCCAACTCGAGATCATCTTGGCACACGAAGGCCTCACGACGCCGCACGCGAAGTTCGCAGGCGCATTCCTCGCACTCGAGCCCCGACAAGCGGACCTCTGCGCCGACCTCAACCCCTCGAACACCAACAGCTACCAGACGTTGAAAACTCGCCTTTTAGCCACGCACGCACCTTCCGATGGTTCCCGGCTCACCGCCTTACTCCAACCGACTTCCGACGACGAACTACCGTCAGCCCTCGCCCGCCGACTCACTCGAGCACTCCCTGCCCAACGTAATTACAGCGCATTCGACCGCGAACTATTGCTATATACCTCGCCATCGTACATTTTCGCCAACAGATCGAGGGGCGCCCCCTAACCGTATACATGGACCACAAGCCCCTAACGGCCCCGTCTCGCGACTCAATCCAATACAGCCCCGCCAACGAGGCTCCGGCACCTCAGATTCATCTCCGAATTTACTACGGACATCCGGTACGCCGAGGGCCCTACGAACATCGTCGCCGACTATCTCTCTCGCCTACCACCAACGGCTAACACGCCCGCTACCCACGCGGTCGCCGATCATCGTACCCCTTTCACGATCCAACAACTCGCCGACGCCCAAGCCGCCGATGAACACATCACCACCATGACCCTCACGCCACACCTGCTACAAGGGCACGAAATACTGTGTGATACCACCGACGCCGCGCCCCGCCCCTACGTCCCGACGCATCTCCGCCTCGCTGTTTTTCGGCACTTACACGGGATGACGCACCCAGGGATAATAGCCACAACCGCCCTAATCCGGGCACGATACTACTGGCCAAACATGACATCATCAATTCGCCTATTCACGCGCGCCTGCCCGAGTTGCAACCGTGCGAAAACGACGCGACAATAAGGGCCTCCCTCGGCGAATTTCCCGACGCAGCACCACTGGAACACGTCCACATAGACCTCTTCGGCCCACTCCGACCTTCGGCCACGGAAAAATATATATTATCGATGATCGACCGCGCCACCGGCTGTTTTGAATGTGCCCCCCTACCGACCATTACTGCCGACGCAGTGATTACGGCCCTACAAACCCACTGGATCGCGCGATACGGTTCCCCCGACCACATCACCACCGACCAGGGCACGCAGTTCACCTCCGCCGACTAACACAAATACTGTACATCAGTGGGCACGGAGGTACATCATACCAACACGTATCATCCCCAAGCAAACGGCCTCGTCGAGGGACTACACCGCATCCTCAAAGACGCAATTATCGCAACCGCCACGTCCCGCACTTGGGCCACTCACCTCAGCGGCCTCCTCCTCGGCCTACGGAACCGCCCGGGCCCCGACGGCTATTCACCGGCTCAACGCCTCTTCTCAGCCGCCCCTCGCCTCCCGGGGGATTTATTCACTCAGCCGCCACCGACAACCGTACCCCTCCGCACGAACGAGTCTTACCGCCACTACACACAGTCTTACATGCCATCTACCCTGCGCACAGCGACACATGTGTACGTACGCGTCGACACACCACGGGGGAAACTAGAGCCACCATACACCGGCCCTCATCAAATCCTCACAAATGACGGCAAAACCCTCACATACCTCCGAAGTCCTCGAAGCTCGACGTTACTGTCAGTCATCTCTAAGGGGTTCAAAATAGGGGTTGAAATTTTCAGAACGCCTATACCTTTTTTTACGTGAATCATTTTACGGTTTTAAATATTTCTTGAACTTACGAGTTTTTTAAGACCACCTGAAGCATCGTACGTCCAGCAATTCGTTCACAGTAAGGCCCCGAAGTATGGACCGACAGGCATTTTCGACACCAGAGTGAATGAAATTGTATACATTTAGCCCAAATCTCGTCACCTGGGACGCGCTTACAATCGGAAATTGGACCGAGATAAAATCATTGCTAGGGGCCACCTGATTATATTGACGGAGTATGAAGTCGAGTTGGTTGTTCTGCGATATTATTTCATTTGAAAAATGATGGCTGTTTTGGAGTTTGTTGATAGGTAGTGAAACTTGAACGAACGTTTGAGTATTGTTGATGGGTAAATTATTACTCGCAATGGTAAATCATTACTCAACGGTAAATTATTACACAACGGTTCATTATACCATCTACATACGTAGAAGGGGCTGGAGTTTGTTGGTAGGTACGTTTGCAACTTTTTTCACTCGCCATCAACAATTTCTCTTCAGAACTTCATTATGGGCGTATCTTTTTGTTAGGTACTGTTTGACATCGGCAGAATTATTTTAGCAACGTTTAACTCTTGATTTAGGTAGGTACCTAGCAACGAGTACGGGGTTAGGTACTAACCTACGGAGGGTGTGCGATCCATATCATATGTATAGAATAGATTATTACACAACGGCAAATTATTACGCAAAGGTAAATTATTACACAACGCCCAATTATTACACAACGGTAAATTATTAAATAACGGTAAACAATCGAAGCCCCCCCCACCCCCCAGGCCAATATTGGATACAATATCCTTCATTATAATCGATTTGTCTAAATTGGCGTGGTGCGCATTGGTATGGTCTGCAATAGTTCAATCAATCGTTTTCTTTTGTTGGTTTATTATTTTCAATAATGAACCATTGGAATCGAGCATGAAAAAAAAATTCTTACCCCCCCTCAAAATTTTATGGTTTACGTTTCAAGGTATGTAGAATCCAAAACTGCAATAAAAATATATCTGTCTGTCGGCCGTACGCCGTAACCCGTACGCCGTACGGGCCACTTTTTTTAGTTACCATGAACCAAAATTGATGAAATTCGGGTATTAGGTTCCGTTCGGGGTCTAGTTGGTCCTCGAAGCTCGACGTTACTGTCAGTCATCTCTAAGGGGTTCAAAATAGGGGTTGAAATTTTCAGAACGCCTATACCTTTTTTTTACGTGAATTTTTTTACGGTTTTAAATAGTTCTCAAACGTGGGAGTTTTTTAAGACCACCCGGAGCATCGTACGTCCAGCCGTTCGTTCACAGTAAGGCCCCGAAGTTTGCACCGACAGGCATTTTCGACACCAGGGTGAATGAAATTGTATACATCAGACCAAATCTCGTCACCAGGGACGCGCCGACAATAGGAAATTGGCCGGAGATGAAATCATTGCTAGGGATCACCTGATTTTATAGGCGGAGTATGAGGTCGAGTTGGTTGTTCTGTGATATTATTTCATTTGAAAAATGTTGGCTCGTGTGGAGTTTGTTGATAGGTAGTGAAATTTGAACAAACGTTGAAGAATTATTGATGGGTAAATTATTACTACACGATGGTAAACTAACTTAAAACGGATTGTATTCGTGGGTAAATTATTACACAATGGCAAATTATTACACAACGGTAAATTATTACACAACGGCTCATCACCCAGAAGGGGCTGGATTTTGTTGACAGGTACTTTTGCAACTTGAACAACCGTTGAAGTATTATCGATGGGTAAATTATTACACAATGACAAATTATTACACAATGACAAATTATTACACAACGGTAAATTATTACACAACGGTAAATTATTACACCACGGTAAATTATTACACCACGGTAAATTATTTCACAACGGCTCATCTACCCAGAAGGAGCTCGATTTTCTTGATAGGGACTTTTGCAACTTGAAGAAACGTTGAAGTATTATTGATGGGCAAATTATTACACAACGGTTCATTATTCTATCTCCGTAGGAGGGGAACCTATACAGGTAAATTATTACACATCGGTTTAGGTAGGTACCTAGTAACGAGTACGGGGTTAGGCACTAACCTACATAGCACATAATTATGTTATATAGAAGGGTTATCTATACGGAGACCTGTGATCTGTAACAGGAGGGTATTCTGTACAAAATAATAAACCGTTGTGCAGGTATTTGGAGCGTTTTTTTTTTTTCAATAAATTCGGTATGACTGGCTTTCCAATCACATGGGATTTCGCGTTGTGGCGCCGGCTTTTGTTTCTGTCCCAACCTCATCCGCCATTTCCAGTGTATTTTCACTCCACATCAACAGTTTCCCTTCAGAACTTCAATATTATTTGCGTTTATTTTAGCCATTTTAGCTACTGTTTGTCATCGACAGAATTATTTTAGCAACATTTAACTCGTGATTTGGTAGGTACCTAGTAACGAGTACGGGGTTAGGTACTAACCAACGGAGGATCTGCGATCTACATAATATTTATAGAATAGAACATAATATTATAAATATGAAGGGTTATCTATACGGAGAGCTGTGATCTGTAACAGAAGGGTATTCTGTACAAAATAATAAACCGTTGTGCAGGGATTTGCAGCGTTTTTGAGGTTCAAACAACTCTTCCATGACCCGTATGTAGCGCGCTTGGGTTGGGTCCATCTGCGGCTATTTTTATGAGGAGTATTAATTATATTTTTCTTTCAAACAATGACGGAAGAATGAGCAGCTTCATAGAGCTTTGTACGGGACCGTGAACACTGGTGGGATGACGTCGGTTAGCCAGCCGACAAAAACATCGTGGTTAAGTGAACCGCGATCCATTTATAACCCTTGAATGCTTAAGGAGAGCGTTTCATCAACACAATCAATCGTGGGGAAGTCAGCTGTAAACAGCTCAAGCGATTAAAGCAGATCCGTCTTGATTAAAAGAGCCTGGACGCGCTTTCGTAAGAAGGTTTTAACGATTGGGGGCATCTAGGAATGATGTTGGACCCATGGAAGTGAATTCAACTGACTTTACAAGACGCAGCAGGCATCAAAACGAAATAAGGAAAAACCCCGCGGCAAATTGTTACTCAACGGCTTATTATTTACCTGTACAGATGCCCTTCTGCGTAGATCGCTGATTTACAGTGATCCGTGGCCCAGTTTCTAATCACTCTTCATATTTTGGCTCAGTATAACGTATTTTTAGGGAATCTTTGAAGCTGTACTTCGACCGACGGTAGCTAGGAGTTCACGGTTACGCTTGCGAATGTTGCATTCTGGTCGTTTCTACTGCCCAAATTCAAATTCAAATTCATTATATTTCGGCAATAAAAGAGTAACAATGTACATGTAATACTATAGGTATCTATACATAAAGAAAAGATTTCTCCTAATATAAATGTTTTAAAAAAAATACATCATACATAACAGGGATAACAGGGATCTCAGTCATTGCCCACCATGAGACTAAGTTCTGAACTCAGTCATTTATATTAGGAGAAATCTTTTCTCTATGTATAGATACCTATATGTATAACACATGTGCATTGTTACTCGTTTACTGCCGAAATAGAATTTGAATTTGAATTTGGGCAGTAGATACGACCAAAATGCAACATTCGCAAGCGTAACCCTGAACTCCTAGCTACCGTCGGTCGAAGTACAGCTTCAAAAATTCCCTAAAAAGACGTTATTCTGAGCCAAAATATGAAGAGTGATTAGAAACTGGGCCACGGATCTGATAAATTCCGCCGCCAGTAGCGGTGCGTGGGCTCTGAAAATGGTGGGCCACCAAACCGTAACACAAATTAACAGCTTTTTTTACAAAATACCTGTAAATGTTTTCCAACAGTGGAGTCTTCTTATGAGAAATGGGTGGATTTTAATCAACCGCAGCTCTTAGCAAGTCAGAATGTAAGCACTAGGTTCACAATAGTTCTTACCAGTACCTGGGATTACCAGAAGCTAAAAGATCTATAGCTTCATACTGACTAATACTCAACAAAGGCCATGGCTATCTCTTCCTAAACTTTTAATCATCACTCTATCCTCGTAGGAAAACGTTGAAAATTTCGACTGTAAGTTAGCCACCGAATTCATGTGGTAAAAAAATACAGAAGCAAATAAACTAAACAACAACTAAAAACAACGAACCAGACTAAAATACAACGAAGTAATGACCCGCCGGCCAGTACCTACTTGGATGGAGAATCAGACTAGAAGCCAGGTACTTTTCTGTGTATGTTGACGTCGATCAATCCACAAGACCACAGACAGGACACAACGCACTTAATTACTACAAATCCAAATCTGTCACGGGAACTCGAATGGGAACATACAAAATTATAACCTAAGCAGAAAATTGAATACCCAACATAGTAACAGAATGGCGAAGGTGATTCACAATTTTTACTGAGGACAGTTCGAAGGACGATCCTATCGAGATGACAAGATGAATTGAAAGAATCCAATCGATTGTGAACCGAAACGATTTTTGGATGGAAATGTTGGCCACGGGCCCAAAAGAAGCGTGGCTAACCGAATTTTTACTCGACTGGGCTTGCGCGGACGGGCCACTTTTCTCCGTTGCCATGGCGACACCAGGTCACCGGACCTGCCAGTTTCAGAAGCGTAGGTTTCGATTTCGATTGCAAGACATCGATTACTGTAGGTATATTCCGATAAAATCCTTCTTCTTCTTCTCCTTCTTCCCAGTTACTTGTCTTGGCCGCAGCCATGCCAGACATAGGTTGGGATAGAGAGAGAGAACTCTGTCGAGTCACTGTTGAACTTCATGAAAAATGCTAGGTACAGTATACGGAGGGAAATTCGAATGCCAACTGAACAAATGGTTGGCATTTTTTTGGAGTTTTTTGTGTTTCTGGATGCCGGGGCAGTGGCCCAAGTGGCCTCATGGACGCAACGCCCCTGTCCGCCGCGTTTAATACAATGTCAATTATTATGTTATTGAATAATTCAATTAATGGGAGTGCAGGCCGCTCGAACTACAAATTATGGAGTAATACCAAGGGGATTTCTATAGCTGCCTCTTCAAAAAATTTTTTATCCGAATACGTTGTTTTATCGCAAATCGGTGTTTTCCAAGGGACCAAAAAATGTTTGAAATCACAGAGTCTGCTTAATTATAAGTAGTCATACTTCCATTGAGATGATAAGGTTGTACAGGTTCACGGCATGATTTTCACAACAGAATCATCACAACTCGTATCAAACGATGTTAAATGAAACTCTAAATTTTGTTTAAAAATGTAAATTACCTAAAGTACTTATGCTGACGACATCCTCAATTGTATCGCGTCACTACGGGACGCCGATTCAGCAGTACGAATGTTATAAAGGGAGCCTGCTAGCCCCGACAGTTTAGTCTTCTGCCGTAGCTCATTCTGTCAGTACCTTTTCCCACTTGTGTTTAAAGTTGTGAATCATTGTAGTTCATTGAATAAAGCTTTTTTAAAACACGCTTTATCCAACATCCTAAGAAAATTGGCGCAGTCTCGTGAGAACGACGGAACAACCCAAAATTGAAGAGAGAATATCGACAATTTTTGGACTCCTCGTCAACCTACGTACCCAGCAGAACGGCGAAGAACTCCTCCAGGACCCCCGTTGGCAGCATCCTCATGTCACGCCTGTGAGTAATTTAAAACAGACTAAAACCTGTACCCCGACAATTTAGAATTTGAGCGTTCTAAATTGGTCACCATATCCGAAAAACCAACCTCAGAATCTCGCCCACTCTGAGAAGTTTTGCACCGATTGACTCCAGCCCCGTTCAAACCCTGCACGAGGAAACAGTCCGTTTGACCCTGGAAAATCGCTTTATTTTGAACTTTCCCGAAAATTTCACCCAAGGTCGACCTTGCGAAGGCGAAATTCCAAGGAACCAACGTAACTTTGGGCAGCGAGTTCACCGATTGGACCCCGTCTCTCCGAGCCTCCAACCGGGATTCGAATTATTTCTCATCGTATTTCTCAACGAGAAGGAAGTCCGAACTCACGACCTTCACGTTCGAGAAATATTCTTCTTCATCGCAGAAGCTCCGAGGACCTTCAATCCTTTGCAGCCGCGGCCCACTATCTCAAGCCGGCCATCCGGACTATCTCGTCACCTGACGCCCACCGACCAGATAAGCTTAGCCTTAATCGACTAATAATCTTTTTAATTTTTTTTCCAGCCCTTTAACTTGTCTAGACGTAAGATTATTCCATTGCTTTTTGTTTCTCTAAACCATAATTTGCTGCTTACATTTTTCTCCTAAGGTTTAGCCTGAAATTTGTTTTGGTAATCTGCTAAGTACCCCCATCAAAATTCCCAAAGATAAGGAATCGAAAGACCTGAAAGGTCGACGACCCTCTTTTTTACCAAAGAATTTAACCAGATTATTCCCCATTTCCGAAATGGCAACTAACGACATATCTGAAAGCCCCATTTTCAACCAGACTCACATAGAGCAAAATTTCGACCCGATGATGGTAATCAACCAACAATCCCAACAAATTCAACAGCTGCAACATATGATGCAAACCATGTTAAGTCGCCAAACGAGCAATACTAACCCCAACGTCGAAAGAGGTCCACGCAAAGAACATTTCGATTTGATTCCTCAGTTTGACGGAACCCCTCAAAGGCTTCAATTCTTTTTATAAGCAACCCAACGCCTGTACGACAAATTCTATAATGAAGTCGCTCCGGACTCTTTTGAAAATTTCACCCTGATCTCAGGGATCAAAAGTAAAATCCTTCCTCCCGCAGCCGACCATGTAGTCTCAGCAACCTCATTCGAAGAAATTAAAAACGCACTCTTGCACGCGTACACTGATAAACGCGATCACCTCACGTTGGCAATAGAATTAGTCAACCTGCGTCAAACTGACGGAGAAACAGCCTTTAAATTCCACGAAAAGATCCTTAAAACCTCAAATCTGATAGCTGCTTACTTGGAAAATCATGACGTACCTCATGCCCACACATTAGCCGAAAACTGCAGAAAATTAGCTTTACGATGTTTTTTACTTCATCTAAAGGTAGTTTGTTGCGTACCCGTCAACCGGTGGACCTTAGTACCGCTCTCTCTTGGCTGACAAACGATTATCAGCATTTGATGACTAACAGTCGCACTTACAACAACTCCCGAAACTTTGCTCCCAAAAATAGTCCAAACCCCCAAAATTCAAACTCCCACTATCAATACCAGAAAAACCAGACCCAAAATAACAGGCCCAACGTCTCAAATAATAATACTACGTACCGCCCACAGCAAACGCAGAATAAATTCCCACAAAATCAGAGCTCTGCTCATCGAAATTCATCTAATACTTTCCAAACATCTAAACCACCTTTCCAAGGACAAAACCCCGAGAATCAAGGTTTCGCTCCCCGTGCTTCCAGCACGATGAAACCCACGCCGATGTCCTGGAAGACGTCAAATACCAACTTCCATAACATGGAAAACGTAGGAGACCCGTCCGAAAATTTAAACTACGAAACTGAACCGTGTGAACAACACGAGTCTCAAGAAACCCAATTCGAGCGAGAACCCCAGGAAACACAATTTGTAGTAGAGAATAATTTTTTAGGGGAACCAGGCCTCGAAACGTTGGTTTTAAATTAGAACCAACAGATATTGTAGATAATGTACCCCAATATCATTTAAGTAATCTAGATAGTGAGACCATTTCAGAGCTACCTTATATTCTTGTTCCTAGTTCTAAGCTGAGGATTTTGGTCGACACAGGCAGCACAAAATCCTACATCAACCCCGTCATTGCCGAACAATTTTTCAAAGACAAATTTCTCCCAGAAAATTTTGAGGTGCGAACCGCTCACGGTTCGTCACGAGGAAAATTTACAACTCTTGTCCCATGCGGAGAATTTTTCAAACAAAGGAACCAAAAATTTGATTTACTACTAGGACTGGATTGCCTTAAAACTTTAAAAGCGTCCATTGATCTGGAAAATAACGTATTGAAAACCCCCAAAGTCGAAATCCCATTGAATTATTTAAGTACTAACGAAGCAGAAATCCATCTCATCAATGGCAGAACTGTCCAACAAGTAAAAATTCGGGTAGGGAATCTTGAAAACGGCGACGCTGTACTACCGTACACGAGGATTGGAAATCTAGAAATCCCCGAAAGTTTAATTAGGGTCAAAAACTCTGAAACATATATAAAAATCCTAAATCCATCGGAAGTAGTAGCTAAATTCACTCAAGTTACTCCAGTGAGTGTCGAAGAAATAGGAGAAATCACAAATCCCGAACACTTTGAAACATTAAACAACTTTTATGAGGAAAATTTCGAATTTAAATTTGATACTTCCAAACTTCGCCTAGATCACATGAGTGAGGAAGAAAAATCGGGAATTCTAAAACTAGTGACCAAGTACTCAGATATCTTTCATCAAGAAAATGAACCCCTCTCGTTTACCCACCACGTGAAACATCAGATTCGGACCTCTGACGAAATACCGATTTGTGCCCGGAACTACAGGTTCCCTGAAATCTACCGACAAGAAGTAGATCGGCAGATTGAACAAATGCTTGCCGAGGGCATCGTCAAACACTCCGAAAGCCCCTGGAACGCTCCGATTTGGATCGTTCCCAAAAAGGCTGATGCCAGTGGGAAGCCAAAGTTCCGAGTGGTCATAGACTACCGACGGCTGAACGAGAAAACTCTGGACGATCGGTACCCGCTACCACAGATCTCCGAGTTACTAGACAAGCTAGGCCGCTGTCAATACTTCAGTGTGATTGATTTGAAGTCGGGTTTCCACCAAATTGAAATGGACCCGGACAGTAGAGCCAAGACGGCATTCAGCACTCCCAATTACCACCTGGAGTTCACCCGTCTTCCGTTTGGTCTGAAGAATTCCCCTGCCACCTTTCAGCGGCTCATGGATAATATCCTGCGTGGAATATCAAACGAATTCTGTTGCGTCTACTTGGATGACATTATTATATTCAGTGTCTCCTTAGCTGAACACTTAGCAAGGCTTGAAGAGATTTTCAGACGGCTCAGGAAAGCAAACCTCAAGATTCAGCTAGACAAAACAGAGTTCCTTCGGACCGAAGTCGCATATTTGGGTCATGTAATCACCCCCGAAGGCGTAAAGCCAAACCCGGACAAGATCAAGGCAATTCTGAATTACCCCATTCCTTCCACCACAACCGAAATTAAATCTTTCTTAGGCTTGCTAGGCTATTACCGAAAGTTCATAAAGGACTTCGCTAAAATCACAAAGCCAATGACCAGCTGCCTCCGTAAAGGAAGCAAAATCGATGTGAACTGCCCGTACTACAGGGAATGTTTTGCAAAATGTCAGACGCTCTTGACCAACGAGCCCATTTTGCAGTATCCTGACTTTCAAAAACCTTTTAGGCTCACTTGCGACGCGAGTAACATCGCGGTTGGCTGTTTATTGAGTCAGTTGACAAAAGGAGCCGACCTCCCTGTAGCCTATGCTAGCAGAACCCTAAACGACACCGAGAGGCGTCTGTCGACCATAGAAAGGGAACTCCTGGCAATAGTGTGGGGTGTGCAATACTTTCGGCCCTACTTTTTTGGGAGAAAATTCAAAATTCTGCCAGATCACAAACCCCTCCAGTGTCTTTGTTCAATCAAAGAGCCCAGCTCCAAATTATTTAAATGGCGCACTAAACTGTCAGCCTACGACTTCGACATCGAGTATAAGAAGGACCAACTTAACACAAATGCCGATGCTCTGTCGAGAGTCGAACTTATCAATAATTTGGAAGACGAAACAAACGACCAAACTGACCCCGACTATGAACCAACTAGTGTCGAAATAGACGCGGCTATAGAAGAATATGTTAACGAACTGACTCCGAATTCACGTAAATTTCTAGACGAACTTGACCTAAACTCACTAGCAGTACAGCCTGATCAAGACACCTTGTCCAAAGTTGCAGATTTAGACTCCGATGACGAAGGATCGAACCCCACTAGTACTGTTCACTCAGACGTAATGGGTCACACTATCGTAACAATCCCAATCAAAGAAGACCCGATAAACATTTGCAAAAACCAAATTAATAGTAATCGAAATTACCCAAACCCCCACCAATCAACCAGTAGAGACACAAAAATTATTCAACGACAAAACCCGAATAATCGTCCAACTCACAAAGCAAAATTTAGAAAAAGAAACTATAAAATTTGTCAGAGAGTATATTCAACCTAAAATCAAATATGGGATCTATTTCACTGAAGACATCTACCCCGAGTTCGTATCAATAGATAATGACGAAAAACTTCACTTTTTCCGAAATTACAATGACTAAGTACACCAAACTGTTAAAGGACATCTTTGAAGAAAACAAAAGGACGGACATAATCAAAAAACACCACGAAGGTATTAAAAATCACCGAGGGTTAGACGAGTGCCACCTCCGATTGAAGAGGGACTTTTATTGGCCTAACATGAGGGAATCAATTCAGAAGTTCATAAACAACTGTGAGCTCTGCGTAAGGTGCAAGTACGACCGAGCACCCCTAAAAGTCAAATACAATGTGACCCCTACCGCGTATAACAACTCCATCCACTCAGCGTCCAAACTCACACCGTTTGAACTACTTTACGGACACATCAAACAGTCAACCTTACTAGAACTCGACACTGACCGAATTCTAACGAACAACTACCTAGATGCCCATCGCGAAAGAATGAAAGTGTTATATTCCCAAATGCAAGCAAAATTCCTTGAAGACAAAACTAAAATTATCGAAAAGTTGAATGAAAATCGGGAAGAAGCCCCTCTAATTCCTCCCGAAGTCTATGTGAAAACGGTCCAGAAACAAACTAAAACAAAGCCCAAATTTAACAAGGAAATAATCAAAACCGTAAATCCTGAGCTAAAAACCGCACAAATTGTTCCTCGCCACCACAACACCAAGGAAAAAATCCATCTAATAAATGTACGCCGCCCCAAGAATTTCGCAGAAACCACTGCAAGCGCTTGGGACGAAAAGTTAAACAAAGCAGAGGTATTAGTACAAAAATTCGGACTTCGGCTCACCCGAGATGACTTGCTAACCCTCAAAGGCAAAAACTGGTTCGGCGACCAGGTAATCAACTTCTACATGGAGCTGATCGACCAGAGAAGCCGAGAAAATCAAAATTTCCCCAAAACCCATTCTTTCAGTATTTACCTTTACCAATCTTTTGAAAACCGCGGTTACGAAGCAGTTCGTAACTATACCAGGAAAACCGATATTTTTGCAATGGACCTGATTCTCTTTCCAATATTCGAGGAAGCCCACTGGCGACTAGTCGTCGCAAAAATCCCCTCAAAGGAGATAATTTACTTCGATTCCCTCAACAAGAATCATACCAAAATCCTAGACAATGTAAAATCCTACTTAGTTCAAGAGCACCAAACGAAAAAGGGTTCACCCTTAGAAGTTGATAGCTGGAAAGTCTACGCGTATCCAGAAACTCCCCAACAAACAAACGGTTTTGACTGTGGGGCCTACATGTGCCAAATTGCCAATCTCATCAGTGTAAATGAACCAATAGAAATTAACCCTAAAGAAATACTCTCCCTACGAGAAAAGATCTGTTACGAGATCCTAAAGTCGGAATTAATCTGAATTTTTCAGAATCATCCCTTTGATTATCCTCCTGACTTCCGCATCAGGATCAGAAATCAAGAACATTACAACAAATCCCGGACCAGCTCACACGGACCCGCACGAATCGTCAACGGATACCATTCACTGACACATTACTAAGAACTGACAGAACTTATCAAAAGGATAAAGAAACTAAAAAAATACTTACCTAAGTACCTTAGTAGACCTAAGCGACGAAAAAACAGGATTCGAAAATACAGAACTACTAAGAACCAACATTAACGCTACGATCGATTTAGTTGAGGGAAAATTAGATGACATTCACCTCCCAATCTCCAACCGATCTCCCACATCAAATAGATCTAAAAGAGGTCTAATAAATGGTCTAGGGTCAATAATCAAATTCGTCTCAGGAAATCTCGACTCACAAGATCAAGAGCGATATGACAAAATTATTAAACGTTTAAAAAACTCACAACAGGACCTACAAAGTCAAATTCACGCTCAGTACTCAATAAACGAAGCGATTCAGAAAAACTTCAACAGGACTATGGAAACGATCGCCCACAATAACAGAGAAATGAAAAATGAGCTAGCTTTTTGGAAAATCCGAAACCCTCAGTACAGTCACCTCGACGAGGTTCGATCCATCATCGAACACCAACAAGTAGTATTCAACTCCCTCCTCGATGTAGTTCAGGATATCGAAAATTCAGTAGTAGCCAATTTTACACCCCAGTATAATTAGCTCTCACCTCTTGTACCAAGAACTATCAAAATTGTCAAAATTCTACGGAAACAGATTTCCCGAATTTGAGAACCAAAACCTCTTTGAAATTCAGTCGCACCTCCGCGTTAGATGCTATGTAGGCGTCGAAGAAATTATATACTTCATTGACATCCGTATCATGGACCCCGTCCAATACGTTCAAAATCATCTGGAACCTCTGCCGACCAAAGTCGACGACGAATTTGTGACTATTATACCAGAAACAAAATATTTCTCAAGTTCGAACCAACGAGTCCTCCCGCTTACGGAAAAGTGCCCACGAGTTGGCCATATGTACCTTTGTCCAAATGATTTACTATCCCCCTCACAACCAGAATGTGAAATTCAATTCTTGATTAACAGCGACACTTCCAAATGTAAATTTATTAAATTGGCTACAGAAACTAACTGTCGTGAGTCCCTCCCGGGAACACTCCTTTAGCTTAAGTTCTCACCAACATCCAAACGCTGAATTTAGTTTCCGTCAATAAACAAATGAGTGGGGAGACAAGCCACAGAACCCAGGGTACACAACCTGGGGCCCCACCACCAACCCCTAACAGGGGGTTGGAGGGAGAGGCCTCCATTTCCTATAAAACCCTGGATCCTGGGGCTTTAGCTTCATTCGACACTTCCTCTAACTAGCTCTCTCTCTTCTCTCCTCTACCTTGCTCCTCCTCTCTTAAAAGATCCCAGATGATCGGTGGATATCCGCCGCCTGGGCAAAACCTTCTCCTCTAAAAGATTCTAGATGATAGGTGGATATCCGCCGCCTAGACAACATCTCCTCTCTCTCAAAAGAACCTAGATGTCGGTGGACTACCGCCGCCTGGGCAAATTCTAACACTCACCTCCATCTCTCCCTAAAAAATCGTAGATGTCGGTGGATATCCGCCGCCTGCGCATTTCCTCACGCCACCGTGATGAACCAATTTTAAATTCATCACAGTGGTGAACCCGACGTTCACTCAACCTTCCTTTCCTTCCCACCTAATGTGTCAACCCCCAGTCTCAAGTTAAGTTCGGTGTCCCCATTTCAATTTCAAATTCGGTTAATCAGTCAGTTTAAATTTCGCAATTTTGGCCCACCCTCAACCGCTCGGAGATCGCACAGCTCTCACATCTCCGCTCAGCCACACACACCTCCGCTCCCAATTTCTGCGAATTTCGAATTTGAAATTTAAAATTTGAGTTTTCAAATTTCAGACCTCCGCTATGGACCCGAACTCGCCATCGCCCCCGCTCCTCCGACCAGCCACGCTGCAGCCGCCCGCAGCCCCGACAACGGACGCAGCGGCCACTGCCGATAACCCGTTCTCCACCCTTTCACCGTCCGGCTCCACCTCCTCACAGGCGCCCAACGCCGCCGCCGCCGCCGCCGACGTCATGACGGCCTCTGCGTCATTTCCCCTGTCACTTCCCCCGTTCTATTCTCACGATCCTGCTCTATGGTTTTTTCAGGTGGACGCTGCGTTTTCAGCCGCCAACATCCGCAGTCAAAAAACCCGCTACTCAAGGATCATCTCCCTACTCCCATACGACATCCTCCTTCAGACGTCGGACATCTCCCCCGACGCCGCCGCTGCGTACGACGACCTCCGCAGCCGCCTCATCACCCTCTACCAACCGTCAAAAATCGCACGAGTCGCCGCGCTCTCGCAGCCACAGCACCTCGGCGACCTCAAGCCCTCCCACCTCTACCGCCGTCTGCGTCACCAACTGCAGGGGATAATGACGACCGACATCGCGCGGACCTTCTGGCTGCGCGCTCTTCCCCACCCCATGCAGATGGCGCTCGCCAGCCACCTAGACGGCCCGGATGAACCCCTGCTCCGCCTCGCCGACACGGTCCACGACCTCGCCGCAGCCGCCAGCGTCAGCGAAGTCCGCACACCCCGCACCTCAACACCACGACGAGACCGCACGACGTCACGGGAACGCAGCCGGCCTCCCTCCCTCGACAGGCGCCGACCCCTCTCCATCGAGCAACGCCGCACCCCCTCCACCGACCGCCGACGCCGGCTTTCACCCGAGCACCGCCCCACCCCTCCTCGGGAACAACGTAGGGGAAGATCGCCGGCCGCTGCGACCCCCTCCACCACACCTCGCCCCTCCAAGCCGACGTACCTCCCCGCGGACCCCCCCCCCCCCCCCACCGGTGTTTCTACCATGTAAACTTCGGTGGGGAGGCCCGCAAATGCCAACCCCCCTGCTCCTTCCCCTCCGGGCAGGGAAACGCAGACGCCCGCCGGTAAACCCGGCGGGCCCCCCCTCCTCGCCAACACGGGGGGGACCACCACGCCCGCATCAACTGCACCACCGCCACCAAGGCCTCCTACCCCTCCTATGCCGCCGCCACGGCCGCCAACCTCCCACCAGCAACTCGCTGCGCCACCAAACCCCTTCCCCGAACACACAACGTTCCCCCACCCAGGAACGGCAACCCCTCCACCTCCCCCACGGCCGCGCCTCCCTGCGCCGCCACCAACCCCCGTCCCCGAACACACACCGTTCCTCCACCCAGGAGCGGCAACCCCTCCACCTCCCCCACGGCCGCGCCTCCCTGCGCCGCCACCAACCCCTGTCCCCAAACACACACCGTTCCCCCACCCAGGAACGGCACCTCCTCCACCTCCACCACGGCCGCGCCTCCCTGCGCCGCCCCCAAACTTCCCCGGCCCCTCACCGTTCCCCCGCCAGGGAACGGCCCCCTCCCGGCCGCCTCCACGGCCACCAACCCCACAACCACGCCTCGCTGCGCCACCCTCTCCCAACCACCAACCGTTCCCCCACCACGGAACGGGCGCCACTCCCTCCACGTCTCCTTTAAGGGAGACACGCCCCCAACGCCGACCAAAACCACCACTCCTCCTGCCACCCCACCATCGGACCAGCCACACCCCGCCCCCACTGCCGCAATCTTACACAACGCCCTCCCCACCCATCAACGTCTTTTCCTCCGATGTAAGAAAAACAATGTTCCCTTCCTCATCGACACAGGGGCGGCGCTCTCCATATTTCCAAACAACATCCTCCGTCGTCAGGCGCGCTGTTATCGCCAGCTTCTCTACGCCGCCAACGGTACCACCATCCCCTCGTACGGGACGTACCGCTCATCAATTTACATGAGCGGACTCGCGTACGAGTGGGAATTTACCGTGGCGGACGTGGAGAAGGCGATCCTGGGGGCCGATTTCCTGGCATATTTCGGCCTCCAGGTCGACGTCAAAAACGCGCGCCTGATAGACCCCTCCACCAACAAACCTATCCCCGGCTTTATACATGCGATAAATCAACCCCCATCTAAATTCGAAACCCTCCTCCGTCAATACCGCCCCCAGCGCCGCCCCTCCGCCCACATATCCACCATACAGCACTACATCGAGACCACTGGACCCCCCATCACAGCCAAAGCCCGCCGCCTCCACCCCTTACAACTTTCTCAAGCCCGCCAACATTTTAACCAGCTAATCGCCGACGGCATCATCCGCCCCTCCAAATCCCCTTGGGCTTCCCCCCTGCACATAGTGCAAAAGCCCAACGGGGATATCCGCCCCTGCGGCGACTACCGCCGCCTCAACGCCAAAACAACGCCCGACCTCTGCAACGTCCCCCACCTCCGCGACTTTTCCTCACACCTACACGACACACACACATCTTCTCCACCCTCGACATCTCAAGAGCCTTCCACCACATCAACATCCACCCCCCAGACGTCCCAAAAACCGCTATTATAACCCCCTTCGGCCTGTTCGAATACGTAAAAATGGGATTTGGCCTTAGGAACGCTGCCCAAACGTGGTAGCGTTACATGGACAACATCTTACGTGGACTACCGTTCGTCTTTTGCTTCTTGGACGACGTACTGGTAGCATCCCGCAGCCCCGACGAACACCTCGACCACCTACGCCAAATCCTAGACATCTTCGCCGCCGAGGGGCTACAGATCAACGCGGAGAAGTGTGTGCTCGCCCAACCCTCCGTCCGCTGCCTCGGCCACCTCGTCTCCTCCGAGGGAATCAAGCCCTTACCCGACAAAGTCCACGCCATCAGCGATTTTCCTCAGCCCCGCACCGTCACGGAACTCCGCCGTTTTTTGGGTATGCTGAACTTTTACCGTAGACACATAAAACACTCAGCACAACACCAACAACCACTCATACACGCCATCCCACAACCAGCCAAAAAACACGACAACCGCCCCATCCCTTGGTCCCCCGAACTTCCTAAAGCCTTTCAAACCTGTAAGCAGGACCTGGTCGACGCCGCTCTATTGGCCCGACCCGACCCCCACGCCCCCCTTTCCATCACCACCGATGCTTCCGATTGGGCCATCGGGGCAGTGCTCCACCAGCACACCGGCGCAAACCCCCAACCTCTCGGCTTTTTCTCCAAAACCCTTTCACCCACCCAAAAAAACTACTCCACGTTCGACAGAGAGCTCCCCGCCATCCACGAAGCCATAAAGCACTTTCGTGACTTCGTGGAGGGCAGGCAGTTCTCTGTCGTGACGGACCACAAACCCCTCACCCACGCCCTCCTCCAAAGCCGCAAATCCGCCTCGCCTCGTCGCCTCCGGCAGCTCGAATTCATCGGCCAATTTACGTCCGATATTCGATATTTGCTGGGGGCTGACAACTACGTGGCGGACGCGCTCTCCCGCCCCACCCCCGCGCCGGTGGCGGAGCTACTGCCCTTCCCTTCCCCACAAATCCTCAAATCCCACCAACAACCCGACTCCGACCCAACCCTATCCAACCTCATCTCCGCCTCCAAACTCCAACAGCTGCCGCCCCTTGAGCTCTGGTGTGACGTAACGGCCGACTCACCGCGCCCTTACGTCCCACCCGACCTCAGGCGGCAGCTCTTCCTCCACTACCACTCCCTTCACCACCCCGGCATCCGGGCCAGCCGGGACCTAGTAAAAACACGGTACTTCTGGCCCCATATGAACACGGATATCCGTAACTGGGTTCTAGGGTGCCAGAAGTGCCAAACTTACAAGGTCTCGGCACACCCCCACGTCACTCCTCAACCCATTCCTGACTCCCTCCCGTGGGAACATGTCCACCTCGATCTGGTCGGCCCCCTTCCCCCCTCAGAGGGGAAGAAATACTGCCTCACAATGATCGACCGTGCCACCAACTGGGTTGAATGCATCCCGCTCGCCCACATCACCGCGGACGCCGTCGCAGCGGCTTTCCTCAACCAATGGGTTAGCCGTTACGGTTGTCCGCGAACAATCACGGTCGATCAAGGGAGGCAGTTTGAGTCCGCCCACTTTACAGATCTCCTCCGTTCCCTCGGGATCCAAAAAATCCGCACCACTCCCTATCACCCCCAATCCAACGGGAAAATAGAGCGGTGGCACTCGGTCCTGAAACAGGCCATTTCAACATCAGCCACATCCCCCTCTTGGACTAAAACCCTCCCCTACATTTTGCTCAGCCTTCGCACTTCCGCCCGTCCTTCAGACAACACCAGTCCCGCGCAAAATGCATTCAAAGACCCACTCCGCTTACCAGCCGATATTTTCACTCCACATCACACGCCGTCAATTAACAGGGAACCGCTACATACCTCAACACCAACAAACGACACCACTTACCCCAAAAGATTTTACACCGCCACTCACATGTACTTGAAAGAGCCCGGCATGCATAAAACTTTTCAACCCCTTTATGCCGGGCCCTTTCAAGTCATCCGCTCAACACAATCCACCGCTACCCTGTTAATTGACGGAAAACCCCACACCGTCCCGTTAGCCAGGTGCAAGCCCGCACCTGTGCTACCTCAACCTCACACCGCTATCAGTCTCCCACCGTCCGTTCCCGATGTCACATCGCAGCTCACCCCAACCATCACCTCCGTCGCCGTTTCCGGATTTCGATTCGGATCCGGAAATGGCGGCCATTCTCCGGGACGTTCTTGTCCCGGACCCGCTATCCCCCCTACCCCCCTCGCCCGGGCCCACTTCACCGCTTCCGTTTATTCCGCCAAGGATCACCGGGTTACCTCCCCGGCCCCGGCGGTGGAAGTACCCCCAGTGGCGAATTCTGCGCGAATTTCGCGCAGCCCAAGCCACGGGGGTACACCCCCCCTACACCCCCACCGACCCACTCATGTCCTCCATCCTCCACGAGTTCCGCCTCGCGGAACTCATGCCCCCCCCAGCCCCACTTCAAATCATCCCCCCAGCCCAACAACAAACCCCCAACCTGACCCCAAATTTCAACCCTCCCAAAATCGACTTCGGCCCACCACCTCCAAAATTCAACCCCCCCAAAATCGATTTTGGCCCCCCGCCCCCCGAATTCCGCAAACCCCAACCACCCCCCACCCCACCGCCACCGCCGGGGATATCCATAATAGTCCCCGTCGGGACGGAACGGCCCGGGCGACGGAACGGACGGAGGGAGCGTCCTCCACTCTCCCACGTCCCGGCGGCCCCATAACCCCGCCCGGCTACGAGCAATCGTGGCGGGGCCTGGAGGCGGCGGAACGCTGTTTGTGTCCAAATACTACCACACACAGCGTGCCGCCCCTCGCGGCCCCACCACGGCCGCCCCATCTTCGCAACCACACACACACCCTACACACCACACCCACACCCTTCCACTCCCACACCAAACCCATACCCAAAGAACGGCGGACTCCTGCGGTTCCTAACTTGTACCCCAACCCACCTACCCACCTACCACGACCGAAATTGTAAATAACCCACCTGTATATAACCACATGTATATAACCCCAATGTAACCCCACTGTAGATTAAGCCTCAATGTCTGTATATAATCAACAACTGTACATATTCTTCCTAATCACTAGCATATTCTTATATTCAACAATTGTACATATTCTCACTATATCTCATCTGTACATACTCTTCCTATATCACATCTGTACATATCCTTAAACATTGTTAGTTTTAAGAACACTACGGCGCCTCCCGCCTCAATTATGTTTGCCGTGGCCCTCAGCCCCTGTACCTTTCGCCTTCCGCCCCATTTATGTTTGCCCTAGCCCTCAGCTCCTGTCACCTTGCGCCTTCAGCCCCCCAATTTCTATTTTCTTCGGCCTTCAGCCCTACTCATGTTTGCTTTGGCCCTCAGCCCTGTCCACTTGCGCCTTCAGCTCCACGAATCTTGGTTCAAACTGGGGGGACCTCTGTCGTGAGTCCCTCCCGGGAACACTCCTTTAGCTTAAGTTCTCACCAACATCCAAACGCTGAATTTAGTTTCCGTCAATAAACAAATGAGTGGGGAGACAAGCCACAGAACCCAGGGTACACAACCTGGGGCCCCACCACCAACCCCTAACAGGGGGTTGGAGGGAGAGGCCTCCATTTCCTATAAAACCCTGGATCCTGGGGCTTTAGCTTCATTCGACACTTCCTCTAACTAGCTCTCTCTCTTCTCTCCTCTACCTTGCTCCTCCTCTCTTAAAAGATCCCAGATGATCGGTGGATATCCGCCGCCTGGGCAAAACCTTCTCCTCTAAAAGATTCTAGATGATAGGTGGATATCCGCCGCCTAGACAACATCTCCTCTCTCTCAAAAGAACCTAGATGTCGGTGGACTACCGCCGCCTGGGCAAATTCTAACACTCACCTCCATCTCTCCCTAAAAAATCGTAGATGTCGGTGGATATCCGCCGCCTGCGCATTTCCTCACGCCACCGTGATGAACCAATTTTAAATTCATCACACTAACCAAGTAAAATTACTATTAGAAATAAATAGGTACCTCCTGTATTTTCCTAAGGGTGATACAATAAGCATAGTACACAACGAAGGAACCGATACTAGAACATTATTTGGGATTTACCTAGCATCTCCAGGCAACCAGCATTTATTGTACAGAAATCAAACATTGTTTGCTCCCAAAAACGAGCTAGCTGGGAAGCCACTCATTATTGGAGACGTTTCTTTAAAGCTGAATAAAAACCAACTACCGGAACGAATATTGAATCTAAAAGAACTGAATTTGGACTCATTAAATGTACAAGATCTTAAGCCTATAGCTCAATTAGAAATTCTGAATTATGTTCGACCTAGTATTTGGACCATTTTACTGTACCTTGTTATATCAAGCCTAATACTGTATGCGGTATACCAATATGTTAAGCTAAATAAGAAGCAAACTATTTCAGGCCAAACTTAGATCAAAATACACTGCCAAGGTGATGGCACAGGAGCTTCCTCGTCACAATCAGAGTGACCCATTATAAAATAGAACAGACTCGGAAGCAAAATAACATAACATTACATTACATTACATAACATTACATAACATTACATAACGTTAAATATACATATTACATAACATAACATTACATAACATTACATGAAATATACATATTATACATAACATGACTTCCATAATACATTACGTCCATTATACATAACTAGCCTGACCGCTCGCTTCGCTCGCTATCCGAGATTCGCTGTACGCAGTATCGTGGAACCAACGAACGACGGAAAAATCCCATACCCTACCGGGTTTTTGTGCCCAATTTTATCAAAATCCGTCAAGCCATTCAGGAGTTGACCATGGTCGACCATATTTCCGCTATGGTCAGGGAATTAAAAATGCGACGTTGCACAACTTGGGAGCCTACTGGATACTCGTGCCAAATTTGGTCGATATCCGTCAAGCCATTCAGGAGTTGACCATGGTCGACCATAGTTCCGCTATGGTCAGGGAATTAAAAATGCGCCTACGTTCAACTTGGGAGGCTACCGGATATTGGTGCCAAATTTGGTCGATATCCGTTGAGCAATTCGGGATTCGACCATGGAGGGGCCCATGGATGCGCTAAGGTCGACCGCGGGGGTAGTCCGAAGGGTCGATCGTAGATAGAATTTCACGTAGATTACGAATACGCGATAAAAAAATAGGGGTTACCATTTCAATTAACGAAGTGGACCATGGTCGACCATAGTTCCGCTATGGTCAGGGAATTAAAAATGCGACGTTGCACAACTTGGGAGCCTACTGGATACTCGTGCCAAATTTGGTCGATATCCGTCAAGCCATTCAGGAGTTGACCATGGTCGACCATAGTTCCGCTATGGTCAGGGAATTAAAAATGCGACGTTGCACAACTTGGGAGCCTACTGGATATTCGTGCCAAATTTGGTCGATATCCGTTGAGCAATTCGGGATTCGACCATGGAGGGGCCCATGGATGCGCTATGGTCGACCGCGGGGGTAGTCCGAAGGGTCGATCGTAGATAGAATTTCACGTAGATTACGAATACGCGATAAAAAATAGGGGTTACCATTTCAATTAACGAAGTTGACCATGGCCGACCATAGTTCCGCTATGGTCAGGGAATTAAAAATGCGACGTTGCACAACTTGGGAGCCTACTGGATATTCGTGCCAAATTTGGTCGATATCCATCAAGCCATTCAGGAGTTGACCATGGTCGACCATAGTTCCGCTATGGTCAGGGAATTAAAAATGCGACGTTGCACAACTTGGGAGCCTACTGGATATTCGTGCCAAATTTGGTCGATATCCGTCGAGCCGTTTGGCCGTGCATAGAAGGACAGACAGACAGACAGAGCGCATGCGCAGGGCGAACCGCTGGCTCTATCATGTTGAAATTTATATGGGACCTCAATGGGCCCTACCCGCTTAATCCCTGAGAATTACATTGAAATTGGGTGAAATCTTTGGTTACTACGGCTGTAACAAGGAAATTGAATCTATTTCACGCCAGCGCATGCGCAGAGCGCACCGAGGGTCCGATCATGCTGAAATTCATACTGGAACTCACTAGGCCTTGTCCAAACAACCCTTGAAAATTTGAGCGAAATTGAATCAAAATTGTGAAAGTTATGCGTGTTTGTTGAATTTAACGTTAGCGCATGCGCAGGGCGTACCGCTGGATCAATCATGTTGAAATTTGTATGGGACCTCAAGGGGCCTTATCCGCACCACCCCTCAAAATTTTAGCTGAATCAATTCAAAATCGTGGAAGTTATGGCTGTAACAAGGAAATGCGGACAGACTCACAGACTCACAGACTCACAGATTCACAGACTCACAGACTCACAGACTCACAGACTCACAGACCGACAGACACGGAACCAAATTTGTTCAGTAGGCTTTGAAACGCAAAATGCAAGTGGAAATTTTGATTTCTGAAGACAAAAATTTTTTGGCTCACGAAAGTGAACACAAGGCTTCCGCTGCTTCGCAGACTCGGAAGCAAAATGACTAAGGGGACGAATTACCTAAAGTACTTATGCTGACGACATCCTCAATTGTATCGCGTCACTACGGGACGCCGATTCAGCAGTACGAATGTTATAAAGGGAGCCTGCGAGCCCCGACAGTTTAGTCTTCTGCCGTAGCTCATTCTGTCAGTACCTTTTCCCACTTGTGTTTAAAGTTGTGAATCATTGTAGTTCATTGAATAAAGCTTTTTTAACCTTTTGCAGTCGTATGGTGGGTGAGGTGAAATAGGCGTAGCGGTCGTATTGCATGCGTCACATGCAGGCAGCCATGATGAACTCTGGTCGCCTCGCTGTTTGCCATGATAAGTTAGCCTGGTCGTCACAGTGTTTTGAGGAATCTCAGAATTTTGATATCATCTCAGAAAAATTGTTCGTGGTTCAAATTAAGCAAACTTTTATGCGTTTTTCCGTCTGATTTCGATTCTAGAGGAGTGACTGTGCCTGATCAAAACACTGAAAGTTCGAAAATTCGAAAATAATTCTAATTTAATAAATAAAATGAGGTGAAATAGTGAAGCAGTTCAAACTACTTTCGTCATCTTGTAGGCTCGGGAAAAAACAACTACTTAGCAAAAAACTATTCTAGAAAATGAAAAAAGACTGGAATCAAGAAGCGGAAAGAAATAAAGTTTGACAAATCAGTGACAACAAGCCCGAAATTCGAGCTTCCCATCTGGTTACCACGAGAGTCACCTATAACTTTCAACGCTGGAGAAGCCTCAAACAAATTTTTCACCACGCCAATTTTTGAAGTTATTAGTTGCTTAGGTACTCTAGTTGGGGAAAAATTGCCAATAAATAATTATTGGATGAGTAGAAAGAAACAAGAAGAAAATATTGAAGCTGCATGTGACACATGCACTACGACCAGATCAAAAGGACAACAAGTGCATGTGACACATGCAGTACGACCGGAGAGCCTTTAACACCCGCAATGGCTGACGATCAGGTTAGCTCCAGTCAGGCTGCATGTGACACATGCACTACGACCGCAAAAGGTTAAAACACGCTTTATCCAACATCCTAAGAAAATTTGTATTTAATGAAACTCGAAAAATCTGTTCCAGATGAAGATAACGAGGTTCCCCCTCTTTGCAAGGCAAAACCACTAGCAGTTCATCCCGCACCACGTGAGTTTTTATTACTTATTATTCATGAAGGTTGATTAGAAACACGTGCTCAAGTACCGTAGCTGTACTATTTTTGCCGTAATATTTCAAACCGACATGGGTGACGTATTGGAGGTATCAGTTGCGTAGCCAGGGTTTTGGAATAATGGTGGGGGGGGGGCTATTGGAAATAGAAAATGGAAGATTTGACTTTACAAATCTGAATGTAAATTTAACAAAGCACTACATGTCACAGGTAACGTCAGGTAAGATAAATTTATCAAATAAACAATATTTATTTGGCAACAATTTTAGCGAATTTTCAAAGAAAAGAAGCTATCGCCGTGTGGCCAACATTTTCAGAACATTAGTTTTTGGAACTGTTTTATAGGCAAATCATTTTCGGAGCATCATTATTTCATCCCAAGATTTTAATAACACTACAGACGATATCTGACCTTGGGCACATGATAAAAATTCCAAATTTCGCCATAATGCTCTTATTGCCAAACAAAAGGATGTGTTTGAAGATGAGCAATTTTCAAAAATTCTAAGGGGGTCTAATCCGAGTTTTTATGGTTCAAAAATTGGTAAAAAAGGCTAAAATCGCGAGTTGGTCAATATAAAAAAATATTTTTCACGAAAAAAAAAGAGTAGGTCTAATTTGACTTTATAAGGGCCAAACATCGGTAAAAATGCATGGGTATTCCGAATGACTTAGACAAAACAAATACTGAAGTATTTATGATGTAAGTTGTAGAGGACAAATTCAAATGGATGCCTTCAAATAACCCTACACTAAATCGGAATAAAGAAAGAGTTATATTTTGTGTGTAGTATTATGTATAGTCCGTGCACTAGAATACTGCCTTCCGACCCTGCCATCTGACGGAGAACGTAGAAATCATTTTCATCACGGAATTCCCCGTTTTTTGTTGTTTTTCCCCTGTCCAGTGGCAGCACTTTCCCCCTGTAATCCTTTTTCTAGCTGAGTGTGAACCGTCATAAAAACTCAACTTTTTTCGTTATAAAAAATGATACTGTCATAAAAGCCATAGTGAATGAACGTACCATTTTCCCGATTTTTGTAAAATCGGACCCCTGAGCCTGACTCCTTTGAGCTGACAGACAAACTCATGTGTAATAGGATTTTTCTATGAAATGTTTTCTTGAAAATTAGGAGCACTTTTTTGAAAAGGTACAATGAGGTAAATAAGGAAATTTTTTTTAAGGTAGTGTAGGTATAAAAGGAAAGATTGGAAACAAATGTTATTTTATTATTTATTTATTTAGTACACGTTTAGTGGTACGTAAAACTTCTAATCAGAAAAATCCGAATCCTCATCGGAACTGCTATCAGTATCAGAAGCCCCCCGAACATTAATGATGAAACTATCGATCTCCGATTCGACCAAGTGATCTTTTTGACGGTAGTCGTCCTCAGTTTTTTTCACATGTCCACACACATTTGCCCACTTTTCTGTAGAGAAATCAGAGAAATATTTTCTCAGGTGTACTTCTTTTTGACCTAGTGTGGTGCCAACAGATTCCCGTACGAGTTTACCCTTTATATCACCCCACACCAGTTCGATTGGGTTCAAGTCGGGATGATGTGGGGGGGAGGTGGAGGGGATGATGGCCTGCGACTCTGATGATTTCGTCGACCTTATAAGTCTCTTCGACAGACGAATTTTTCACCAGAAGTAAAAGCTCGGCTTTAGTTAATTTTTCGTCGAACTGCACATTATTACTCGTCAACCACGAAATTGCATCTGCCTTCAGAGTCGAACTGTTAGGTATTTTGTTGGTCTGCACACAATGGTATTTAGCGTTGTCCATCACCACGACCGAATCCGCGGGTAAATTCGGGAGGAACTTAAGCGTGAGCCACTTAGAAAAATTGTCGAAGTTCATCGAAGAATGGTAGTCTCCAGATCTAGACGAGGCCTTGAAAATCAGCAATGCGTTTGGCACGAACCCTTTTTCACCACCGCCTTGAACGACGATCAGTCTGTCACCCTTTCCAATTTGTTTGAAGGCTCCCATCTCCTCATCGGATTGCCAACAGGTCGAGACGCCGTGGGATGCTTGAACATAGGTTTCGTCGAGATAAACGATGTTTTTCTCTTGCATGCGGTAGGCATTGATCGTTCGTAGGTACCTTGCTCGCCAAGCTGCAATTGGGGGTCGTTCGACCAAAACTTTTTGGTTGGACTGACATTTCTTCCACCTGAAACCACTACTAACCAGTCGTTTCCAAAGGTAACTTCTACTACACTCGAGAACTCCGTCACTCGCCAATTCCGCACAAAGTGTTTTCAATGAAGGGCACTCTTTCCGAACAACGTAGAATTCACGTATCTTGTTTCGTAAAGCAGCATCGGTGAATTCATCAGCATCGATGACCTTCTTGTGCGGTGTGGACTTGGTTGGCGTAACAAACAAAGGTCTCGCCCGATCTGATGTTTGGTTTCCAGCTTCCTTCATAATGTTGCCGGCTGTTCTCACCGAGACGCCCGTCGCTGCACTAGTCACATCGCGAATAAGGTTGTATTTCGCGTCATCCTTTTTCTTCTTCCTCGTAAAATACTGGCACACATTGTACACAATTTCTCGTGCCTGACTCCTTAGAGCCCTGCCTCTTGCTATAGCAGGTTTCCGGTTTCTTGCTGACGATGAAGGTTGATCTTCCATCGCGATATTTGTGTAGGCGACAGACGGGAACTGACGGGTACGGGGGATTGTTATGATACTCACAGTTCAAAAATAGGATGACGGGGATTGTGATGATACTCACAGTTAAAATAAGAAGGGTTAATACCGACGATATAGGTAGGATGGTGAAACGATTAAGCAAGATGCAAACGAGGAAAACACTATACGAAGATACGAACGGGAACGGAATGAGCTGGCTTGGAGTTAGGGTTAGAAATGGGACATCGAAATCGATATTATAGAAACTTCAATGTTTTACTTCGATATTCCGATTTTTCGCCATCGATGCCTCACATTCGATAACAACGATGTTAAGGTCCGATAATATCGGCAGAAAACACCCTTCAACCAGCTCTTACCTCTTGGATCTCCTCCCCACTCTTCCATGATCCACATCGATATCGAAAATATCGATGTTTAGGCTTGATAAAACATCGTTATCGATGCTGTCTACAAAATATCGACATCGATATCGATATTTTCTTTCCATGTCCCCTCCCTACTTGGAATGCCAGTATGGCTGCCAACATAACAGAGTAAAAGTCCCAACAATGCATCCCACTCAGGCTGCTGAGCCCTCAGCTTCTCCCATCCTCCTATAGAGTGTAGGGTTGGCGGGCAATATTCTCGTGCACGACCTTATAATGATTTTGTGTTTATTAAATTAATTAATGTGCATAATTGACGCAACTGAAGAAACCTTGCAACAGTTTCATTGTTACTTTGTAGATCTTATCCTTGGCACTTACCAAATAAACTTCTATAAATAGGTAGTTGCAGGAGGAGTGGGGGGATAAATTTGACAAAGAGGTGAGTGAGAAGGATAATGGAGGACGATGAGAGAGGACGAGGAGTGAGTGGTGGGTGGGGTGGTAGACGGGTGGGGGGGGCACGTCTAGGCGTTATGCGGGCTTTGCCTAACCGTACGCCTGAAAACTGTGGCAGAACTCTCATATTTACCCTACTGTTGTCCACAGAAAACAGTGATCAGCGCAGAAGGGGTATCCAGGTATAAATGAAAATAATAAACCGTTGAGTACATCTCTACTATAGATATAAAAACCAAAAATGTTCCCAAGATTCAATGTTATTTTCGTGTAGTAGAGAAACTGGGTTAGTTCTGGTTTATTATTTGCAATAATGAACCTTTGGAATCGAGCATGAAAAAATAATTCTAACCCCCCCCCTCAAAATTTGGTGGCTTACGTTTCAAGGTATGTAGAATCCGAAAATGCAATAAAAAACCCTGCAAAGTCCTTGTCACATGGGTTTATTATTCTACTGGACATACCTACAGAAATGCTGGCTGTTTATTTATTGGTTCTTTCATGTAAAATAATTGAAATAGCTATTTCTGATGGTTTTCACCATTTTTGGCCCCTAAAAATCGAATTAGGTACGCTCCTTTTTTTCAATTTATCGATCATTGGTAGTGCCATTTAATCGTCTTGATCCACGTGTCGATACTCAGACGATTTCCCAGGTTTTTGACTCATAAAAAATCTATTTAGGGAGCTGAACATTTGGTAGAACCTCGATTTTCCACTCTGGTCAAAATCGACTTCATATTCGGTCTTCTCGTCCCCAAAAACATGGAAAACGATACCTCAAAAGCTCATTTTACTAACATGTTACTAAAACACAAAAAGTACACAGTACCTATTTTTATACACATTTTCACTCATAACACCCCTGGGTATATTCCGATCGGGTTGAAAAGTTTCGGGACACAACTAGGGCCCAAATGGAGCATGTGTGCGACTGAACAACTTTTTTAGATCGAAAATGAAGCGGGTACACGTGATACATACGGCGGACGGCGTAGGGCGTACAGTGGACGGCGGACAGACATTGCATTTTTGGAATCTATGCACCTTGAAACGCAGTAGCGGTGCGTGGGCTCTGAAAAAGTTGGGCCACCAAACCCGAACACAAATTAACAGCTTTTTCTACAAAATACCTGTAAATTTTTTCCAACAGTGGAGTCTTCTTATGAGAAATGGGTGGATTTTAATCAACCGCAGCTCTTAGCAAGTCAGAATGTAAGCACTGTGTTCACAATAGTTCTGACCAGTAGCTAGAATACCAGAAGCTAAAAGTTCTATAGCATCATACTGACTAATACTCAGCAACTTCCTAAACTTTTAATCATCACTCTATACTCATAGGAAAACGTCGACAATTTCGACTGTAAGTTAGCCACTGAATTCATGTGGTACAAAAATACCGAAGCAAATAAACTAAACAACCACTAAAAACAACGAACCAGACTAAAATACAACGAAGTAATGACCCGCCGGTCAGTACCTACTTGGATGGAGAATCAGACTAGAAGCCAGGTACTTATCTGTGTATGTTGACGTCGATCAATCCACAAGACCACAGACAGTACACAACTCACTTAATTATCGCAAATCCAAATCTGTCCTGGGAACTCGAATGGGAACATACAAAATTCGAAACGTAAGCAGAAAATTGAAAACTCAACATAGGAACAGAACGGCGAAAGTGATAAGAACATGGAATAAAGGGCTCCCTTTATTCCATGATAAGAATTTTTAGGGGAGGACAGATAGAAGGACAAGCATCTCGTATCGAGATAACAACATGAATTGAAACAATCCAATTGATTGTGAACACAAACGATTTTTGGATGGAAATGTTGACCTCGGGCCCAAAATGGGCGTGGCTAACCAAATTTTTACTCGACTGAGCTTGCGCGGACGGGCCACTTTTCTCCGTTGCCATGGTGACACCCCGTCCCGGGACCTACCAGTTTCAGAAACGTAGGTTTCGATTTCGATTGCAAAGACATCGATTACTGTAGCTATATTCCGATAAAATGCTCGAATATCCATAGCCAGAGAACTCTGTCTTCTTCATCTTCCTAGTTACTTGTCTTGGCCGCAGCCATGCCAGACACAGGTTGGGACAGAGAGAGAGAACTCTGTCGAGTCGCTGTTGAACTTCGTGAAAAATGCTAGGTACAGGATACGGAAGGAAATTCGAATGCCAACCGAACAAATGGTTGGCACTTTTTTGGAGTTTTTTGTGTTTCTGGATGCGGGGGCAGTGGCCCAAGTGGCCCCTGTTGAAACGTAAAAGAAAAAAGTTTGAGGGGGTGTTATAAAATTTTTTCGCTGAGCGATTACATAGGTGTATTATTCACAGAATAATAAACCAAAACCGAATTTCGTCAATTTTGGTTCATGGTAACTAAGAAAACGCTGCAAAGTCCTTGTCACATGGGTTTATTATTCTATTGGACATACCTACCTACAGAAATGTTGGCCGTTCATTTATTGTTTCTTTCGTGCGTAATAATCAAAATACCTAGCTATTTCTGATGGTTTCCATTAATGTTGGCCCCTAAAACACAAATTAGGTACGCTCTGTGTTTTTTTTTTGTTTTTTTTTAAACTACCTATCTTTGATCATTGGTAGGGCAATTTAACCGTCTTAATCCACTGTTGACACTTTTTCCAGTGTTATTATACAAACTGATGGTGATTTCAGACGAATTCCCAGGTTTTTCACTCATAAAAAATCAATTTTGGGAGCTGAACATTTGGTAGAACTCAATTTTCCACTCTTTGGTCAAAATCGACTTCATATTCGGTCTTCTCGTCCCCAGAAACATGGAAAACGATAGGTACCTCAAAAGCTCATTTTACTAACATGTTACTAAAACACAAAAAGTACCTATTTTTATACACATTTTCACTCATAACACCCCTGGATATATTCCGATCGGGCTGAAAAGTTTCGGGACTCAACCAGGGCCCTAATGGAGCTTGTGTGCGAAAGAACGAATTTTTAGACCGAAAATGAAGCCAGTACACGTAATACGGCGTACGGCGGACGGACATTGCATTTTTGGAATCTACGCACCTTGAAACGGAAAAGAAAAGATTTTGAGGGGGTATTATAAAAATTTTTTGCTGAGCGAATACATAGGTAGGTGTATTATTCACAGAATAATAAACCAAAAGTGCTCAGCACGGCGGATGGTCAGACATTTTTTTATTGCACTTTCGGATTCTACATACCTTGAAACGGAAAACATCCAACTTTGAGGGGGGGGGGGGGGTTAAAAAAAATTTTCCAAGTTCGATTCCAAAGGTTCATTTATTGAAAATAATAAACCAACATTTCTGTCTGACAGCCGTTCGACCGCACTTTTCTTAGTTACCATGTGTTTGATCGGGAACGAAAAATGCAAACGAAATTCACTTGAACTGATTTAATATGAGATCGATATAGAACGATCGACTTGGATAACAATTTTTAACAATAATAATACTTCAACAACTTTCTCTCTCGGAGTTTCTACGCCATCTTGCTCTCTCGGAGAGGGGCTCAGGTTTGCAAAAGCCAAAGAACAACATGACCGTACATAATTCATAACTCTGACCCGTCGGATCGAAATTGCACCACTTATGGCTGACTTGATGCTTGATGCAATTTATTAATATAAGCACAATTATATTCGTTCGTTCTGTGACCCAAAAAACAGCATGATCTGATCGAACCCGCTAGCCGCAGCTAGCGCTCGAGCGGACACCAGGTGCACTACTTCGGGCGTTTATGTGCCTACGTCCGAACCCGAACGCCATGAAAAAAAATTGATTAAATTCGGGTTGGTTCCGTTCGGGGTCGAGTTTGTCCTCGAAGCTCAGCGTTGCTGTCAGTCACCACTAAGGGGTTAAAAATAGGGGTTTAAATCTCCAGGACGCCGTTATGTCAAAAACTTTCAATAGAAGGGTATGGTTTTTAACGTTTTTAAATTGATCTTGAACTGAAGAATTTTTTGAGACCACCCGGAGCATTGTACGACCAGCCGTTCGTGTGCACCAAAAAGCTTCAACACGATCGTGAATCAAACGGTATGAATCCGGCCGGGATATCATCACGACGGAGCACCTAATTATAATCAAGGATGGCTGTATGAAGTCGAGTTGGTTGTTGTGCGATATTATGTCATTTGATAAGTGATGGACCATTGAATTTTGTTGGTAGGTACTTCTGAAACTTGAACAAACGTTGAAGTATTATTTATAGGTTAATTATTATACGATGGTAAATTATTACACATCGGCCAATTATTATACAGCGGTAAATTATTAGATAACGATAAATTATTACACAACGGTAAATTAGTACACAACTGTTCATATACCTAGAAGGGACTGGATTTTGTTATAGGTACTTTTGCAACTTGAACAACCGTTTAAGTATTACTGTTGGGCAAATTATTACACAACGGCTCATTATACTATCTACGTAGAAGGGGCACCTATACAGGTAAATTATTACACAACGGTTTATTATTTGCCTTATATATGTATGGTGAATTTAGGTTGATGTAAAATTCACCATGAGAGATGGAGGTAGTTTGGATGTTGGATAGGAGTGAATTGAAAGTTGAATTTGATGTGTGTGGTTTATATGTGGTTGCGGTTAAGGGCGGACCTCCACCGAGCGTGTGATGATAATGTTGTTTGGAGTGAATTTAGGTGAGTGGATTTAGATGAGTGAGGTGAGTGAAATTTGGTGAGAGTGTGTGTGTGCGGTTAAGGGCGGACCTCCACCGAGCGTGTGATAAATTTCGCCAGGTTGGTTAAGGGCGAGACCTCCACCATATCCTGACTAAATTTATGTGTGTGTGTGAATTTAGAGTGTGTGTTTGTGCGGTTAAGGGCGGACCTCCACCGAGCGTGTAGTGTGTGTCATCGGGATTGGTTAAGGGCGAGACCTCCACCTAATCCTGATGAAATGTGTGAGGGTGAACGAATTGGAGAGTGAATTAGTGAAGAGTGTGTGAGCGGTTAAGGGCGGACCTCCACCGGGTGTGTAGTGTATTTCATCAGGATTGGTTAAGGGCGAGACCTCCACCGAGCGTGTGATAAATTTCGCCAGGTTGGTTAAGGGCGAGACCTCCACCATATCCTGACTAAATTTATGTGTGTGTGTGTGAATTTAGAGTGTGTGTTTGTGCGGTTAAGGGCGGACCTCCACCGAGCGTGTAGTGTGTGTCATCGGGATTGGTTAAGGGCGAGACCTCCACCTAATCCTGATGAAATGTGTGAGGGTGAACGAATTTGAGAGTGAATTTGTGAAGAGTGTGTGAGCGGTTAAGGGCGGACCTCCACCGGGTGTGTAGTGTATTTCATCAGGATTGGTTAAGGGCGAGACCTCCACCAAATCCTGATGAAATGTGTGTGTGTGTGAATTTACTGTGGAATGAGAGGTGTTAGAATTTGTGAGTTGAATTTGGAGAGAGGAGGTTGAGGATAGAGAGAGAGTAGCCAGCAGCTAGAGGAAGTGTAGAATGGCGAAAAAGGCGCAGGATCCGGGGTTATATAGACCCCGAAGTCCCCACCCTGGTGGTGGGGTTTCAGGTTGAGTACCGGATCCTGCGTCGGTTGCCCCACTCTTACCGTTTATTCCCAGAGCCTTATTTTTACAGGTTGTTTTTGGCGAGAACTTAATTCTACTGAGTTGGAGTTCCGGGAGGGACTCACGACAATATGCTTCATGAATAACTACAGATAATTAGTGATAGAATTATTGAATCCCGCGCATCTCTATCTCTATATATCATAAAAACTAATCTCTGTGTGTGTGTCTGTCTTTGTGTCTGTCTGTCTGTCTTCCCACGGCCTAACGGCTCGACGGATATCGACCAAATTTGGCACGAATATCCAGTAGGCTCCCAAGTTGTGCAACGTCGCATTTTTAATTCCCTCACCATAGCGGAACTATGGTCGACCATGGTCAACTTCGTTAATTGAAATGGTAACCCCTATTTTTTATCGCGTATTCGTAATCTACGATCGACCCTTCGGACTACCCCCGCGGTCGACCATAGCGCATCCATGGGCCCCTCCATGGTCGAATCCCGAATTGCTCAACGGATATCGACCAAATTTGGCACGAATATCCAGTAGGCTCCCAAGTTGTGCAACGTCGCATTTTTAATTCCCTGACCATAGCGGAACTATGGTCGACCATGGTCAACTCCTGAATGGCTTGACGGATATCGACCAAATTTGGCACGAATATCCAGTAGGCTCCCAAGTTGTGCGACGTCGCATTTTTAATTCCCATACCATAGCGGAACTATGGTCGACCATGGTCAACTTCGTTAATTGAAATGGTAACCCCTATTTTTTATCGCGTATTCGTAATCTACGTGAAATTCTATCTACGATCGACCCTTCGGACTACCCCCGCGGTCGACCATAGCGTATCCATGGGCCCCTCCATGGTCGAATCCCGAATCGCTCAACGGATATCGACCAAATTTGGCACCAATATCCGGTAGCCTCCCAAGTTGAACGTAGGCGCATTTTTAATTCCCTGACCATAGCGGAAATATGGTCGACCATGGTCAACTCCTGAATGGCTTGACGGATTTTGATAAAATTGGGCACAAATACCCGGTAGGCTATGGGATTTTTCCGTCGTTTGTTGGTTCCACGATACTGCGTACAGCGAATCTCGGATAGCGAGCGAAGCGAGCGGTCAGGCTAGTTTGTAAGAAACCTTAATTCCGGAGCCGGCTCCAGTTCTCGATTTAGGGCTTTCCTGGGGGGAGCTCGAGGGTATTTACCACAGAAAACAGTGATCTGTGCAGAAGGGGCATCTATACAGGTAAATAATAAACCTTTTGCATCGTTTTTTTCGTGTAGTAGAGAAACTAGGTTAGTTTTTTAAACTCATTATGACTTTTTTTTTGGATTTTACAGGGAAGGTTTGGAGGCTCCAGGCTGAACTACAGGCGGAGGGGTGGTGCCATGCCCTCCCCCCACTCCACCTCCCCATCACCCCCTGAAAATACCCTCAATAACTCCTACTATTCCCCCGAAGATGATATGGAAGAGGATCCCGGTAAGTAGTAACAAGTTGAAATGTAGGTAGTTCGATTTTTGGCGTGATCGAATCGGGAACAAGCGCGTTTTGATTGACTACCTTGAATTCATGTTTGTAGTCAAAATAATACAAAAGAACTGATGAAAGATAAACCTATGTCGTAGGGTGTGTCGCATACCTTCCTCAAGTCCTTCATGATGGAACACATTGAGTTCATGAAGGAATCGTGCGGATTAGCAGGTATTACCAGTCACAATAAAGTCGAAAAGGTATAGGCCTGCATTTAAATGATAGGTAAACCGTGACATGAGAACAGAAGGCTCACAAGTGAACATCAACATTAACTCCAAGGGCCGATTTCACCAACATTTTTAACCACGGTTAGACGATCCCAATCACGATATTTACTTACCTCAATCATGGTTAATAGAGCTGTTTGATTCCACCTTATTCGGCTGAGCATTAACCATGATTAAGAACTACTCGGCCGATTTTGGTCGATTAGCGTTCTTAACCACAATTATTAAGACAGCCAATTTTGGTTCATTATTTTCAATGATGAATCTTCGGAATCGACCATACAAAAATTTAACCCCCAGTCAAATGTTCATGGCTTACATTTCAAGGGACGTAGAATACGAATGTCGAATTAAAAAAATGTCCGTCCGTACGCCGTCCGGACTTTTTCCTTAGTTTCCATGGGACCGTATGGGATAGACTCCGCTGCATTTTTTCTATTGAAAGTTTTCTACCTGCGGCGTTCTGAAAATTTCAACCTCTATTTTTCACAGTTTAGAGATGATTGAAAGTAACGCCGAGCTTCGAGGACCAACTAGACCCCAAGCGAGACCTACAAAACAAATTTCATCAATTTTGGTTCACGGTGACTAGGAAAAGTGCGAAGTACGGCGTACGTTGGACGGACAGAATTTCTGGTTTATTATTTTCAACAATGAATCTTTGGAATCGAGCATGAACAAAAAGAAGTTGTAACCCCCCCCCCATATTAATTTGATGGTTTCCATTTAAAGGTATATAGAATCCGAAAATGGAATAGAAACGCTCCAAATTATTACAGAACGGTTTATTATTTACCTGTACAGAGATGCCCCTTCTGCGTAGATCACGGTTTTCTATGTGGTCAGCACCTACCCTCGAGCTCCCCCCAGGAAAGCCCTAAATTGAGTACTGGGGCCGGCCCGGGAATAATAGATTCATAAAATAATAATTCAGTCATTAAATACTTGTTGTTATTCATGAAGCATAAAGTTTTTTCAAGTTACAACAGTGCCTATCTACAAAATTCAAAGAGCCATTCAAATGAATCAAGATCAAACAACATCCAGCTGGACTTCATACAGCCATCAAGTGATTATAATCAGGTGCTCCCTAGTGATGATATCCGGCCCGGATTTATACCGGTTAATTCACGATCTTGTTGACGAAGCTTTTCGGTGCAAACGAACGGCTAGTCGTACAGTGATCCGGGTAGTCTCAAAAAAATTTCTAGTTCTAGATCGGTTTGAAAACTTGAAAAAAAGCGTTGCCGTAGGGGGCGTCTAGCCGCCAGTGGTTTGTGTCAGTGCCGCCAGTGTTCATGACGGTAGGTTTATTGTCGAATGAAATCTGAGGGACACCCCCAGACCCCGGATTATAACAGTTTAGATCAAGGATCAAAGCAAGGACACATGGAACATGTTTTTCGGATAGGTACATGATAACAGAGGATATGGAGATATGTAGAAAAAGTCTGCCAATTCGAGTAGGCACTGTAGCTTCCTCACTTGAATCACATGAACGTACAGACTAGTTGGGTAGGTTCGTTATGGCACCGGACCATCTGCGATCCAACCCGCGTGTTCCCTCAAAATTTCAGCTCTCTGCGACTATTTATCGCGTAGTTAGAAGCGTTACAAGGAAATGGTCAACATTTCATGTTCGCGCATGCGTAGATCAAAGTTAAGATTCCAATGAAGTTACTTTGGAATTCCTGACCGACCCTCCAAGTTTGAACTCATTTCAACGATATTAAGGGTAATTATGGGTGTTCCAATTATTTCATGTTTGCGCATGCGCAGACGAAAGTTACGACGTTAGTTAAGTTAGATTTTGGTGTGGGACCATCTGTGACTCAACCCGCACCTACCCTCAAAATTTCAGCCCATTTCGATCTTTATTTCGGGGAGTTATGGGTGTTGCAAGGAATTACCACAGTCAGACAGACACGGAACCAAATATGTTCCTCGATGTCTGAAACGGAAAATGGTATTTGGATTTTTTCATTTTGGAGGACATGAACTTTTTTTTACTCAATCACGAATCCAAGGCTTCCCTGCCTTCGGTGGTGAGGAAGCAAAAAAACTTCGTGGGATTTCCAAGCCTCGGACCAGCGACTAAGGCAATGTAATGTAATAAACGTCGTCACTGCTTTTGGCGTTTTTCGGGTAGGTAGAACCCCCTTGGCAGTTTTCGGCGGAGTGGGGTCTGGCTGTGCTCTCCTCGGCGAAAGTGTGGTTGGAGGGGTGGCGAGTTGGGTGGCAGGAGTGGGGTAGAGGGAGAACTGTGTGGGCGACGGGGAGGGGGCCGAGTGTTTACGCGGACGCTGACGGGATGCTCTCCAGCCCGGTTTACTCCCGTAAAAACATGGTCCATGTTAAAACCATAGTTCTCTTGAAAGTTTTCCAGCTACGGCGATCTGAAATTTCCCCTATTTTTCACCTTTTAGAGGCGACTAACAGTAACGACCTTCGTGGACGAAAGAAAAACGGAGCTATCGAAAAAATAGTATATTTCCACTAATACACGAAAAAACGCGAAAACACCGTCATGCCAGTAGCAAACATAGTCAGTAACAGAAAATAACAATACTCACGAAGGTTTGATCACCGAAACCGGTATAACAGTGTTTCTCGCGTTTTTCAGCGTGTTAGTGGAAATAGACTATTTTTTTAATAAAGAACTCCGTTTTTCTTTGAAATGGGTTTCCAAGATTTCGTTGTGAGTGATTTAGTTCGTTTCGCGGACCAACTAGGCGGCAAGTGCCCCTTACAAACCAAATTTCATTAATTTTGGTTCGTGGTAAGAAAAGTGCGAAGTACGGCATACACCGGATTCTACATACCTTCAAACGGAAATAATACAATTTTCATGGTTGGTTGGGGGGGGGGGGGGGGTAAATTGTTTTCATTCTCGAACCCTAAATTTCTATCCGTCCGCCGTATGGCGCACTTTTCACTTTCCTAAGTTACTATGAACCAAAATTAATGAAATTCGGGTTATAGGTTCCGTTCGGGGTCTAGTTGGTCCTCGAAGCTCGGTGTTACTTCCATTCATCCCTAGGGGGTTAAAAATAGGGGTTGAAATATTCAGAACGCCGTAGCTCGAAAACTTTCGATTGAAGGGTATGGTTTTTTTACGATATTAAATTTGTCTTGAACTAAACAATTTTTGAGACCACCCGGAGCACTGTACGTCCAGCCGTTTGTTTGCACCAAAAAGCTTCGTCAACACGATTGTGAATCAAACAGTATAAATCCGGCCGGGATATCATCACTAAGGAGCACCTGTTTATAATCAAGGATGGCTGTATGAAGTCGAGTTGGTTGTTGTGCGATATTATTTCATTTGATAAGTGATGGACTATTGGATTTTGTTGGTAGGTACTTCTGAAACTTGAACAAACTTTGAAATATTATTGATGGGTAAATTATTACACAACGGTAAATTATTACACAACGGCAACGTATTACACAACGGTAAATTATTACGCAACGGCAAATTATTACACAACGGTAAATTATTACACAACGGTTCATCTACCAAGAATGGGCTGGATTTTATTGATGGTATTTTTGCAACTTGACCAACCGTTGAAGTATTATTGATGGGCAAGTTATTACACAACGGTTCATTATGCTTGACCAGAGGGTAGGTATTGACCACAGAATATAGTGATCTACGCAGAAGGGGCATCTGTTTCACTCCACATCAACAATTTTCCTTTAGAACTTCATTATTTGCGTTTCTTTTTGCCGTTTTAGTTACTGTTTGTCATCGGCTACATTATTTTAGTAACATTTAACTCGTGATTTAGGTAGGTACCTAGTAAAGAGTACTGGGTTAGTTACTAACCTACGGAGGATCTGCGATTCACATAATATGTACAGAGTAGTACGTATTATATTATATAGACGGGTTATCTCTACAGAGAGCTGTGATTTGTAACAGAAGGGTTGTGCAGGGGATTTGCAGCGTTTTTCATTCTCGATTCCGAACGTTCATTATTGAACTAATTTACTATGATAGGTAGGCTATTGATCTGAACGTGAATATTGGGTTACAGGCTATTTATGTTTACGAACATAAGCACTGTGGATACGAGGATGGTATGAGTCACACTTTGAGTGATGTTTATTTTTTATTCGACTCATTATCCAAGTTGTTCTCACTGATCGCCCTGAAAGTGAATCTTTAAAACAAACTTGAATAGCACAAGGATACTCCTGTCTCAACCGAGTCATGGATTTCATGTGCAGACTGCCTATCGTTTTGGTCTTTGGCGGTTTTATTGTGCCGATGTACCCAAGAACACTATAAACATTTTTTCCATTACACCTAGGTATCTACTCATATTTTTCGATTGGCTGCTATATGCTTCACGTTGCAGGTTTCTCTGACTTGCAAACTGTTGCACTCGCCTGCTTTCTCACCCTTCTACCGCTCATGTTTGGACTCGTTTCTTACTTCGGATTCAGGTAAACCACCATCAATATGGCCCAAGCAAGGAAACTAGTTCAAAAACTGTGTTGATTTATATGGAGAAAGTTGTCGGAGAAATGACCACCTTTTTCTGGGTTAATGAAGATGTTGTCTCGAGTATAAATCTGGCATTTAGACCACAAAATTTGTATCAGGATTTAATTACACAAAACTGATAGGTGGTAAATTACTGTAAGTAGATAGATGAATAATTAACATATCGGTAATGAAATAATGGGAAACTGCTGTAGGTATACCTATCCAATAATACAAGCACTCTCGTACTTAATTTCAGTAAAAACCATACTCAACTTGCTGGAAAAAACATCAGGGAAAAAACCTACACTCCCGTATTCAGGCAGAATGTGGCTGAGTAGGTGCCATAAATGGGTCGTAGCGTGGTCGTGTACGATAGTACACTTGGTATGATCTGTAAACCCTATTATTATTTTTAGTCCCACAATCACAATTTATTCTGTTCGCTGTTTTGAAGTGTTACTTGCATTCGCATTTCATCTTTCATTCGGGATTTATTTTTCCGATGTTGTAGTTTTAGTTGAATAAAGCCTTATTTATCCAAAAGGTTTAGTTCTGGTTTCATAACAATTTAGTGAACTAAAACTTGGACAAGGTACTAAAACCGAATAGCTTTGAAATGGACCCTGAATCTCCCGCGGCTGCTAAGAAATGGAACTACTGGCTCCGTACGATCGAAAACTTCACTGAAGAATCCAATATTAAGGATGGCGGTAAGAAACTGAATGTACCCATTCATCACCTTTCCTATAACGTGTACAAGTACGTTTCCGACTGCACTACGTTCGTTACAGATGAAGATGCCCTGAAAAACATTTGCGTGGCGAATTATTCTCTCGGTTCATCTTAGTAACCAATCTATGCCTACCAGTTTTATCAAGCTTCGAAGGTAATAGGCAAAGACTGGAATTGTAAGGCTGTGCCCGCTATAACTAATACAGAAGAATGCATTACGGATGCCTTCATTAGCGGCGTAGCTTCTACCGAAAAGCGACAACGGCTCTTGGAAAATCGAACGTTGTCATCGAATGACGCCTTCTTCCAAAGCTATTCAATTTGGAGTCAAGCACGCGCAATTATACAGGGTGTATCAGACTCGACTCGCCAAAGTTCAGGGGTCGATTTTACGACTAATTTCAAACAAAAAAGTATCTCTTAGCAATTTTTCTTTTACCCCGCCAAAAACCCTCTTTTTTGTCAGATTTTTTTCGTGTTTTCGACCTTGCGGCTTCTAAAATGGCCATAAGTCCCATAATTTAATGAGTAAATTAAAATCTGAGAACACCTTTGGAAAGAGCGCTGAGTTTCCAAAATTTCACTTTTTTAAATCCGATTTTTAGCCTTTTTAACGTGGTGTTCTTCAATCCCTACCTACAGGAAACACTTTCTTAGGGTCTCAGCTTTCCAACGGTATAATCCAAATTAATTGTATCACGATAATTAGATGAGAAAATTACGTTTGACTGCAAAAAAACGTGGTTTTTCCCGCAAAATCGATGGGCACGAAAAACTACTTTGTAACTGTTTGTAAAACAATGATCACCGGGAATAAGAATAATCATCTGGAAAATCAAATTTTAATTCCTATTAGGTTCGGGAACAAAATCAAAAGGAAATCAGTGAGAAACCTTGTGGTTGAACCTTAGGTTGTTTATATATGAGTTATGGCGTAGCTCCCTTCCCCCTCTCTCCCAAGCAATGGGTTTGACTGGAGGGCAGTCGTTCGCGTGTTCTTACCTCTTGTTTCTCACGCCTGGTGTGCCGCCTCCGCCTGAAGTCTTTTTGTGAATCTAATAATTTCGGGGTGTATAAGGTAGGGTCTTCCCTATCAAAGTTCCTTCCCCTCCCATCCTCCACCTCACCAACCGAAAAATAGTTAATGTCGTTGTATCCTCCCAGAACCACTCCCTGTAAATATTAGATCTCGCAAATAAACTCAACGGGTGGGGTGACCTACATGGGCGCATGCGCATAGACCCACTCACTCACCACTAGTCCTCCTGACCAGAGTAGAGTGGAGTGGGCTCTATAAATACCCGCCGACTACGCCTGTCACCTCAGTGTACACTCTCCTCTAGTCGCTGACTACTCTCTCTCCTCCTTACCTCATCTCTCTCCTTACCTAAAAGATCTTGGTCATGGTGGTGATTCGCTCATAACCAAACCAAGCAAATTCACCCTAAAAGATCTCAGGTATGGTGATGATCCGCTCATAACCAAACCGAGCAAACCTTCCAAAAATACCTCGGGCATGGTGGTAATCCGCTCATAACCAAACCGAGCAAATCTTCCAAAAAGATCCTGGGCATGGTGGTGGCCTGCCCATAACCAAACCAGGCAACAAACCCGAAAAGATTCCGGGCATGGTGGTGATTCGCTCATAACCAAACTGGACAAAACACTCCAAAAAGATCCCGGGCATGGTGGTGGTCCGCCCATAACCAAACCAGGCACATCCCTCCTCGACGCCGCTCGTAGTGGATGTGCGTCAAATTCACATTCACTACAGGTAAATATAGTGATCAACCCTGTGCGAGTTCTCCGATCAAATATCTGGTAAGCGTATCATACTCCGAGATTTGCAGGTGCCTAATTTATGCTCATATCTCGCAGGTCCTTCGAGGAAAATTGTATTAATTTTCATGTATATGTGTAACAAACACCTTGCAAGATCAGTTAAATAACCAGCAGTAAAAAAAAAAGAAGTCAACTTCAGTAAAAAATGATCATAACTCTGCTCGTGAGAAAATGATGATACCCAATGCACCGCGTACTTGTAGTAGCATCGTACTCAATCGATGCGAGTGTACGATCCTCAACACTTTCCACCACAGGAGCGGCAGTTTCCCTGTGTGGGAAAGCCAGAGAGCCTGGCACGCCTATGGGTTTCGACCGGGACCAACGAGACCTAGGCCTGACATCGGCGGTGATGACTCATTCTAGAAGACCGAGCTCCCAGCCCCTTTCCCACTGAAAATGCATTGAACGGCACATTCCTCGCCGAATAAATAGCTAATTATGAGCTTCCTAATCATTTTTCCCCAATCGGACCTTCATTATCTGAATCTGGGATATCTTTTCTGTCTCCCAACCTATTAAAATGCAAAAAAATTGTTTCAGAAAGTTAAAAAAAAAAAACAAAAAAAACACTGCGTGGGGTACAAGGTGAATGCATTCAACAATTGATACGATTTTAAACAACAAATATGTATCTCGAATGTATCAAGATCGGGGAGATAGCGGTCCACCAACGCGTTATTCAGACTTGTCATCAAGCTCATCGCCGACCTCAGTAATCTCTATTTTGTTGAGCATTAGGGGAAGAAAACGCCTGATCCTTATTTTAATGCTAATAACGCTAAGGTCTTTTTTCGTATTTTCCAAATCCTGGACCTAAAAAAAATTACTTTTTTGCCATAGCCACAAACAGTGACCTATAATAACATCACAGTAACATTTGCAAAGTAGTATCTTCAGCAGGTCTGTAGGGAATTGATAATTAGCGAGCGAAAACCGCTCGCCTCTATGCATTTCTTATGGAAAGTGGCGGTTGTCGGTCAGGGACCCATCTGTGGGGAAAACGGCGCTGATACTCCCTCAAGAGCCGCACGAACATTTCCATCCGAGTACCCGTGCACGCAGAGCATATCGGAATACTCCACATTGGAAAAACTCATATTCAAACGAATCAACACAAGGAGGGTTCACACACAACTGATGATTAGCTTTCCTCATATCTGACTGAAATCTCAGCATTCTCCTACTTTTTATTGTTTACCGTCAAGAACCAAACGTGCTCCGACAAGAAACGGTGTTCAAAGGTGAGCTCCCCAAGCGAATGATGAGGCTCTGAGTAAGATAACGGAGGAACGTTTGGGATGCCGATACATTGGGTTTTGATGAGTCGGGGAGGTTCAAGAGTGCCACCAGTCGATTCAGCGACCAAAAATACGTAGAAGTTGATACCAAACTCGTCGAACAACAACTAACTAGTTTTTAGTCAATTTTGCGAGAAAACCCACGTTTTTTTGCAGTCAAACTTAATTTTCTCCTCTAATTACCGTGATACAATTAATTTGGAGTATACCGTTGGAAAGCTGGGATCCTAAGAAAGTTTATCCTGTAGGTAGGGATTGAAGAACACCACGTTAAAAATGTCAAAAAGCGGATTTAAAAAAGAGAAATTTTGGAAACTTCTCAAAATGTCGACTTCGACCTCATTTTTTAGCTATTGCAGCTGCTCAAAAATACTTGTTTTGGCATCAGAGGGATAGGAAATTCAGCGCTCATTCCAAAGGTGTTCTCAGATTTTAATTTACTCATTAAATTAAGGGAGTTATGGCCATTTTAGAAGCCGCAAGGTCGAAAACACGAAAAAATCTTGAAGTTAAAAAAAGAGGGTTTTTAGCGGGGTAAAAAAAATTGCTAGGAGATACTTTTCGTTGCAAATTAGTCATAGAATCGATCCCTGAACTTTGGCGAGTCGAGTCTGATACACTCTGTATTTGGCGGGTAACATCTCCGTACAAAATACCGCTTCCTCTTCTTTCAGCCCTGGATCAGACAATCGCGACGTGACGTCCGCGGCCACCAGTAATGCTCGCCATTTCGAATGTTATTTCTGTGTTCTCATCTTCTCATCTTCTAAACGGTACCGAAGCGATTGTCCTGCTAGGGATGATATTCGTACTTCCTGTAATAAAAATGGACACTTCTCCAAGGTTTGCAAATCCCGAAAACAGAACAACAAAACAACCTGTGCAATTAGTTTTCGAGGGTTCTGATGATGATGCGACCGCTGCAACTGTTATAGCTGCTAAACCCGGCCTCCTATCCAAAGCCGTAGCTCAAGTAGGTACTTTTAGGGAATGGTATCAAGGCTAATTGTTTGGTGCTGTTTCTATATGCGCTCTACCGAGGTCCGCACTCTACAGTCAGCCCAATTGTGCTCTACCATGCTCTGCATGGCTTAAGCTGATGATTTGAACATCGGATCCCGTTTGCTGTTAGCGTCGTTAATTTAGGTTAGTTCATGCAGATCATATCGCTGTTGTTGACGTATTGTTACACATCCAAGAAGATCCCGGGCATGGTGGTGGTCCGCCCATAACCAAACCGGGCACATCCCCCTTCGACGCCGCTCATAGTGGATGTGCGTCAAATTTTACATTCACTACAGTGGTGACCCCGAAGTGATCCACTGTAGTGAATGTATAATTTGAAGCACATCCACTACGAGCGGCGTCGAGGGGGGACGTGCCCGGTTTGGTTATGGGCGGACCACCACCATGCCCGGGATCTTTTTGGAGCGTTTGTCCGGTTTGGTTATGAGCGAATCACCACCATGCGCGGAATCTTTTCGGGAGTGTTGCCTGGTTTGGTTATGGGTGGACCACCACCATTCCCGGGATCTTTTTGGAAGGCTTGCTCGGTTTGGTTATGGGCGGACCGCCACCATGCCCGAGATATTTTGGGGTGTATTTGCTTGGTTTGGTTATGAGCGAATCACCACCATGCCCAAGATCTTTTAGGTAAGGAGAGAGACGAGGTAAGAAGGAGAGAGAGTAGTCAGCGACTAGAGGAGAGCGTAGAATGGTTAAGAAGGCGAAGGAGGCGAGTATATATTGTCTTGGGAGCTGTCTCCCTCCATCCTCCAGCTAGTGGAGGATGGTGGGGATCTCCAGGCTGGCCCTCGGCTCTCCTGCGTCTTCCGTCCCCACTTCTATGTTTATTTGGCGAGATCTTATTCCTACTTACGTACTGAAGTTGTGGTTCTGGTAGGATACCACGACAAACACCATGCTAAAACACGCATGGTGTCTGATTATTCATAAATTACTAATAAACTAGTTGGTTGTGAGGTGCCTAAGGCGCCCGTTGAAAAAAATCCACCCCTCCCCACACACTCAGAGGCGGATTCAGACAGGAGTTTAGCCCCCCCCCCCTCCCCCCTACCATCATTGGCCCGAGATAAACATTGAATAAAATGAGCTTTCCTTGTAACACGAAAACTTCATTCTACCTACTGGAAGGCCCCGATTTCGCCGATAATCTTTAGAACCCACCCCCCTCTCCCCTGACAGTTCCCTCAAACCTTTTTGTGAAATTTTTTTACATATTGAAGCTTATTATTATCGGTTGTAAAACAGCACCATTATGCTACTAAATACTAAGGTATTTTTTTTCTTATTTGATAAATGGTTCTTGTGGTTTGATACAGCTGTTATAAATAGTTAAATACCGTAATAAAACATGAGTTGTATACTGTATACCTATTGTTAAACGATTTATAAATATATTTCTGAAGTTGGGTGTTTGGTTTTAGGCCCAATATTTCAAAACGCACTGCAATTTAGTATACACTAACATTTCCCCTTGACACTGTCCATGGCAGTACTACTCTATGGTAAAAAGTCATTTTTTTACGAAAAATAGAAACAACAAAATTAAAAAAAAAATTGCCAAACAAACCAAGTAGGTACCTAGTTTGTTTTATGCCAAGGTTTTCAGAATTGAGGTCGTAGAAGTTATTTATTTATATGTATTGTAAAAACCAAAACGCCCATAAAAATAGAACAAGTTTTGTAGGTGCAAATAAAAATTAAGAACTAGGTAGGTAAAATATGAAACTAAAACATGAAATAAAATATACAAATTGTTCTATATTTTTGTTGTTGTTTCTAAATAGCCTGGCCTACCCTGGCCACCATACCCCCTTCACCTTACAAATGAGGTCACTCAACCGTGTTTCTCTTACGGCAAACTCAATGATATTACATGTACTTTAAATCTAAATTTTACGATTTGAAATGCATTTTTGAAAATAAATTCATTACCATACGTTAAAAACCTTATTTTTGTCATCCAGAACTGGCCCTCTGGGCAACTGCCCAGTTGGCCCATATGCAAATCGGGGGCTGTATTAAATATATCTTGGCCACGTTTAGCTACTGGTATTTGGTAAAACATCTGCTGCAGAGAGGAATTGTAAAGATTTTATTTGAAATAATGCATTTTGATATCAAATTGAAATACCAAATTATACGTTAATAAAAACCCCGTTTTGGGTTAGGATTTTTGTCAAACATTCCTGGTTAGCCCCCCCCCCCCCCCCACCACTTCCTGTCAAAATCCTGGATCCGCCATTGCTCCCCTCCCCCTCCATGACCCCTTCCCCTTTAACCCCCTCCACCATTTTCCATTCCATCACCCAAAAAAAACCCTCCCACCCCACCTCGCCACTCCACTTCCCAACTCCCACTCTCCCTCCTCCTCCCTCAGCGTTCCTGAGTCAGTGAGTCAGCGAGGGTAAATATATATATATATATTTTTTTCGATGTCGATTCACAATGTTATATGCATATCCACTTCCGAATATCGATGAAATGATTTCTGATATTGCTGAACACTCCCATTTTAGCACCCTCTATTTGATAAGAGCACACGGTCAGTGCCCCATTCACGAGAAAGATAGACCTTTTACAGCCTTTTAGACCTTTTTACAGGCTGTACGACCCCTGGAAGCGGTTTCGCGCGAACAGAGGTAGCGCGAAAAGGCGCGAATTCGCGCGAACAGTTCGCCCAAGTTCAAACACAGGGATTCTGGCGGAATCCTGTCCACTGCGAGGACTAGTTTCGCGCGAATACGGGTGAACGCGGAAGATTTGAAAATGGACGCTTGAATGTGGACGCGCGTTATCGGGCGAAAACAAGGATGGACATCGGAAAATTGATTATTCTAGTGCACGAAAACCTCCAATATGGGTTCAAAAGCTGCCTCAATATTACATGAGGAACGTCCAACAACAGTTGTGGGAAGAAATCGGATTCGAAATGAATGCAATAGGTTCCCTCATGCTCTTACTAATTTTACGTCTTCTTCTGACCAAAATAGTTTATTCCAATGCATAGAGTTGCACTAAACCCTCTGCAAGTGGCAGTTTTTAGTACGAACGTCAACTACAAAGAATTATTCACAAACTACATCACAAAACTGATGTGAAATTCAGCCGGAGTTCGCCCCACTTTTCGCGCGAAATCGCTCCACTTTTCGCACGAAATCGCTCCCAGTGGACGTACAGCCTAGAAGTAGGCGAGTGTCTGTACCAGGTCCCGGTTATCACGTTTGGATTAACAACTAATGACGTCATCTGGGTTTCAGCAATTCATCGAAAAAATCATTCGTTCTGAAAATCTTAGTGGAGTATACTCAAGTACATCGACGACGTGACGTCTGTATACATGCTCATAGGCCAATAGGAATTCAGGTGTACAGGAAAATAATAAACGGTTGTGTAATAATTTGCAGAGTTTGATACGAAGATAAAGATTCGGAACGAACCATCGCCAACATTGAATTCACCTAAGGCCTTACATAGGTATATACGAGGAATGGGAATACCAGCCGACTCATAGGCAGGTTCTCGCCAGTGCATGCTCATGTAGCTCACAATAATAAATTCACTGTTGATGAAACACAACTAGCAAGGTTACCATTCCCGCGATTTCGGTTTATTATTTTCAGTAATGAACCTTTGGAATCAAGCATGATAAAAATAAATTTTAACCCTCCCCGCCCCTTAAAATTTGATGGTTTACGTTTCAAGGTATGTGGAATTCGCATATGAAATGAAAAAAATTTCTGTCCGTACGCCATACTTAGCACTTTTCTTAGTTACCATGAACCAAAATTAATGAAATTTGCTTCGGGTCTAGTTCGTCCTGGAAGCTCGGCGTTACCTTCAGTCATCTCTAAGGGGTGAACAATAGGGGTTGACATTTTCAGAACGCCGTAGCTCGAAAACTTTTTATAGAAGGGTATGGTTTAACGTTTTTAAATTGATCTTGAACTAAAGAATTTTTTGAGACCACCCGGAGCATTGTACGACCAGCCGTTCGCTTGCACCGAAAAGCTTCGGCAACATGATCGTGAACCAAATGGTATAAATACGGCCCAGATATCATTGCTAGGGATGATCTGATTATAATCAAGGATGGCTGTGAAGTCGAGTTTGTTGTCTGTGATATTATTTACTTTGAAAAATGATGCCTCTTTTGGATTTTGTTGATAGATACCTTTGCAACTTGAACAGACGTTGAAGTATTAGTGGGTAAATTATTACACAGCGGTAAATTATTGCACATCGGTGAATTATTACACAACGGCAAATTATTACAAAACGGTAAATTATTACCTACAGAACGGTTTATTATACGATCTACGCAGAAGGGGCATCAACACTGGTAAATTATTACAACACGGTTTATTATTTACCTTATGGTTCATGAATCGCTAAAAATCGCTAAAAATAATTAATTAATTATTGAATCCTGCGCATTTGTATGAAAATCGCATTCCCGGGCCGGCTCCAGTACTCGATTTAGGGCTTTCCTTGGTGGGGGGGGGGGGGGGGCACGGGGGTAGGTACTGACAACAGAAAACAGTGATCTACGCAAAAGGGGCATCTATACAGGTAAATAGTAAACCGTTGTGTAATAATTTGCAGCGATTTTTTATCGTAGACATCATTGCTGATAATAATATTGATGACAGTAGTAGAACGTCCACTAGTAGAAATTTCGATAATGCAAATGCCCCTTCTATGAGAAAAACTGCCAATACAAATTCGCTGTATCCAGTAATGTGCTCAGGTAGATTTTTGGTTGATTCTATATAGGTAATTTGACTTTGAGCCATACATTTAACAAAACACGAATTAAAACATGGGTGTATTTAAACAAGGCTACTTACACGAGACAAGAAATATAGATTACAGGACAAACTTAAAAAAACAAGATGTCCCTCCTACATTATATTTATGACATACATAAAACATGAAATCTACATCGTGCATAGGTAGGTAGTACTGTGAAAATATTCGTGTAAGGCAGTCCAGTTGCTAAACATACCACCTTCATGTTCATAATTCAATGGTAAAATCCATTGCAATCCATTAGTTGCTAAAAGAAACCACCGTTAATAAATTGAGCCTTTACTAAAAATCTTAATTTTATTTTATTTTTCATTCGCTAAATAAAAAGACTTTAAAGACAACTCCTAAACAATTAGCGAACCAAATAAATGAGTGGCTAAATAAAGATGTTCTAATATTTTGTATTCTGTTCTCTGTTTTATAAGAGTGATATGCAAAGGAGGCAAGTCGCGTAAGGGCCGCATCCGGAGGCCGTACGTTCTGTAAGTTTCAACATTCACTTCAATCTCTTATAGAATGACTCTTTTGTACGACCCACTTTTGATTTTTTTCGTTTCCCTTCCGTTCATGATTTATTTTTTACCTTCAGTTCGTTTCGGTTTTCATCATCACCCGACACTTTAACAATGATTTCATCGATATCAAGACGAGTTGCTTATCTTTACCCGAAAACGTTAGGGGAAACACTACCTATACAATAAACACCCTATTAAAAATAATAATAATGATAATAATAAATAATGAATAAAAACATACAATAGCCTCTATGCCTGGATCAGAAATTTGTCTTCTAAAGAAACGAGCCTTTCAACTTTTTGATTGTGCATAACATCGTAGAAGATTCTGATAATCCTCACATGTTGGTTATATTTTTGATCTAAACCTCTTACAAGTACATAAATCCGTAGTGTATAATATATTTTTGAGATACAAAAAACCTTGTACAAAGGATATAGCGACCTCCACATATAATACGTGAATGGTTTGTACCTAATGTGCGTTTTCTTCCAGCTTCCTACAACTGTCGTCGTCTTGTTATATTTTTGTAAACTGTTTCCTTTCAGCACTGGGCAGACAAATAAATACTGTCAGTTTGTTATAAAGGTAAATAACAAGGTCCGAATAGTGCTGCCAAATGAGACTCCAAAATCGTAATCGCCGGAGGATTTACTTGTACGTAATGATTTGTTTTATTCGGGTTAATCTCTATAAATGTTGACTGGGGTAGGCTTTGTATATCGCCTACAAAGCAATATACAAAGCAACAACAAAGCCCGTAGGTATTCATAACACCGTTAATCAGTTGACCAGAGCAGAAAAAGATCCAAAGCATTTTTAGGTGTTGAGCGTTTTCTATTGTAAAATTGACTCAACCAACCTTAAATGGTCCTGTTTTACTGAATTTTCTCATCTCTGTACATCTGTATACCACGTGGGTACCATCGATGTATATCGTCACTAATAATTGTAATGTTATACGGATGACCGTGCATTGCACAGGGTAGCATTATTCATTTCGTGTCAAGAAGAAAATCCAAAGACCTCTTGGTAGGCGATATGAATGCGTCTTCAAATATTTCATTCCGTTTTTGGTAGGTACCAAAATTATATAGAAATAGTATTCTATATCACTGTGGTAGGCACGTTTGATGTTATGAATCAGCAATAAGTACCTGCCAATTTGATTCAATTCGCTAATCTTTCCGTGGTATAGTAAAGTTGTCATTTTAACAAAGCAATTTGTTGATAAATGTGTCTACGCCGTTCAGTGACAACCGCGATTGTGGTATGTGGAATCAGCGTTCGAGCATTGTTACCGATTTAGTACACAAGTCGATGGGTCGTTTGAAAGTGAGGATCATTCCCAGTGTTGACGTCACTAATTCGAATGAGCACTGGTACTATGTAATTAAACAAAGGGCCGGTGAATCAGTTTCATTAATGATTAAACGTCGGTTAAATCGAGTTGACAAGTCTAACAACGACGGCTGAACCCACACTCTTGACGGCCATCAATAAATTTGTGAATCGTGGCGTGTGTGTTCCTCGAAGGTGTGTTGATTCAGCTGACAGGGATGGCGCGTTTTAATTTGGGAGCAAGCTTGTTACAAAAATATCTAAATTTGCTCCTCAAACACCCAGTAACATTTACGTGAGTTCCTTAGGTTACTAACTTAATAGGATAGGTAAGTAAGCTAAAATTTTCCAAAACTTCGACAGAACTTTCTCTTTTAGAAGAGTCGTCTAATAAGATGACGACTAGTGACAGTCAAAAAAATAGTAATGGCATATACCTGGAGTATCCATGCATTAAACAGTATAGTAATAACATTATACAACAAAAATTGTTAATCTGAGACTTGTGTCTGGGTTGAAAGTGTTTGTTTACAAGGTTGAACCTAAAAGTTGAGAAACATAACCACAGCACATCAAAATATTTGGTTTTGAAGTCGGGAGTTAGCTCTTTTTATGTTTTGATAGGTATGGTAGAACCCAAAATTCACATGGAAAAATGTTATTGGGAAAAATTCCGCATATATAGCAATTCCAAGTCAAATTCAGCCTTTTCCAAACCAAATTCAACTTTCTCCAAGTCTAATCAAACTTTTTCCAAGTCAAATTCAACTTTTTCCAAGTCAAAGTCAACTTTTTCCATTTCAAATACAACTTTTTCCATTTCAAATTCAACCATCCCCTACTTCAGCAAAAAATATAATAAAGTTTAATAAACTGAATTTGTGAACCCCATTACTAACTTTTTGTTGCATTATTTAAGGCTTAAATTGAATTTCTTATGACATCAGATAGCGACCTCAAACTCCCTCGCTACGACGTATGACTTCAGATGAGGTGCGTTCGATTAATCAGAAGATTTGATGGTCAACAAAATAGGCATTAAAGACACGAAGAATTTGCGAACACCGAAGTTATGATCCTTACTTCAGTTGAAGGTCCACAAAAGGAAAATTATAAATCGTAATGAAAAAATAGAAATAAAAAACACATACCTAGTACCTCCACTGAACCACTACAGCGTTGTTTAATTCAAGCATTAAATAATCCAACAAATAGTTAGTAATGGGTTTCAAAATTCAGTTTATTAAAATTTTTATTTTTTGCTGAAGTAGGGGAAGGTTGAATTTGAAATGGAAAAAGTTCAATTTGAAGTGGAAAAAGTTGAGTTTGACTTGGAAAAAGATGAGTTTGACTTAAAAAGTTGAATTTGGCTTGGGAAAGGTTGAATCTGGTTTGGAAAAGGTAAAATTTGACTTGAAAAAAGTTGAATTTGGCATGGAAAAAGTTGAATTTGACTTGGAAAAAGTTGAATTTGACTAGAAAAAAGTTAAATTCGATTTGGAAAAGTTTAGGTAATTTGATTTGGAAAAAGTTGAATTTGACTTGGAAAAAGTTGAATTTGACTTGGAAATAGTTGAATTTGACTTGGAAAAAGTTGAATTTGACTTGGAAAATGTTGAATTTTACTTGTAAACTGTTGAATTTGAATTGAAAAAAGTTGAATTTGATTTGGAAAAGTTGAATTTGACTTGGAAAAAGTTGAATTTGGTTTGGAAAAAGTTGAATCTGGTTTAGAAAAGGTTGAATTTGACTTAGAAATGCTATAAAACAAGAACTGTCAGCAGGTTAGTGGCAGTGCCGAATTATTAAATACGGATGTGGAATATAATATAATGCTCGCACGAATTACAACTATATGGGAGAAGTGGTTAGTTTTGCTCGCGCAAAGCGCATCTTTCACGTTTGAATTGAAATGCAGAACCTGGCAGAAGGCCGATGTGCAACAGAAACACAAAGACCTATCACGGACCTGTTTAACAAACACAGTTCACCCGATTACAGAAAATCAAAAGCAATTATTGACCGAAAAAGTCATATTCCGCTACATCCTGGTAAGACGCATAGGAAAATAACGTCCAATAAGCAGACGCAAAATTATGGTGTAGGTAATTATTTGGTAATTATGGTGTAGGTAATTATGTAATTATTTCGGTTAAACGGCAAAAAACTTGCGAGATATGCCACCAAGAACCACCTAATGAAGCGGCCATCATTTTTCGAATGAAATAATATCACAGAACAACCAACTCGTCTTCACACAGCAACTTACCCTAACTAACGTCATCGAGTACTGGAGCCAGTCCGGGAATCACAATTCATAAAAATGCACAGGATTCAATAATTCAGTCATTCATTATTTGTAGTTATTCATTAAGCATTAGGTAAATAATATACCGTTGTGTAATAATTTCCCCAATAATACTTCAAAGTTTGTTCAAGTTGCAAAAGTACCTACCAACAAAATCTAATCGATTCATCATTTTTCATATGAAGTAATATCACAGAACAGCCAACTCGACTTCATACAGCCATCCGTGATTATAATCAGGTGCTCCCTAGCTATGGTGTCTGGGCCGGATTCATACCATTTCATTCACGATCATGTTGGCGAAGGTTTTCGGTGCAAACGAACGGGGTGGTACAATACTCCGGGTGATCTCAAAAATAATTTAGTTCAAGATCAATAATTCAAATACGTAAAAAAAACTATATCCGTCTATACAAAGTTTTCGAGCTACGGCGCGGCGTTTTGAAAATGTCAACCCCTACTTTTCACTCCTTAGAAATGAGTGACAGTACCGCCGAGCTTCAAGGACCAACTAGACCCCGAACGGGACCTGCAAACCGAATTTCATCAATTTTGGTTAATGGTAACTAAGAAAAGTGCTAAGTACGGCCGTCGGACAGAAATTTTAAAATTACATTTTCCAATTCTACATACCTTGAAAAGGGAACCAACAAATTTTGCTGGTGGCGGGGGGGTAATTTTTTTTTGTTTACTGATGCTCGATTGCAAAGGGCCGTTATTGAAAATAATAAACCGAAATTAGAAGAAATCGACATAAGATCCACGATTGACAAATTGATGAACCAAACGCTGCAAATTCCTGCACAACGGTTTAATATTTTGTACAGAATACCCTTCTGTTACAGATCACAGCTCTCTGTATAGATAACCCGTCTATATAATATAATATGTACTATTCTATACATATTATGTAGATCGCAGACCCTCCGTAGGTTAGTACCTAACCCCGTACTCGTTACTAGGTACCTACCTAAATCACGAGTTAAATGTTGCTAAAATAATTCTGCCGATGACAAACAGTACCTAACAAAAAGAAACACACATAATGAAGTTCTGAAAAGAAATTGTCGATGAGGAGTGAAAAAAGTTGCAAAAGTACCTACCAACAAACTCCAGCCCCTTCTACGTAGATGGTATAATGAACCGTTGTGTAATAATTTACCGTTGAGTAATGATTTACCATCGTGTAGTAATAATTTACCCATCAATAATACTTCAAATTTTGTTCAAGTTTCACTACCTATCAAAAACTCCAAAAGAGCAATCATTTTTCAAATGAAATAATATCACAGAACAACCAACTCGACTTCATACTCCGCCAACATAATCAGGTGGCCCCTAGCAATGATTTTATCTCCGGCCAATTTCTGATTTTCTGATTTTCTCTGGTAACGAGATTTGGTCAGATGTATACAATTTCATTCACACTGGAGTCGAAAATGCCTGTCGGGGCAAACTTCGGGGCCTTACTGTGAACGAACGGCTGGACGTACGATGCTCCGGGTGGTCTTAAAAAACTCGCAAGTTCAAGAAATATTTAAAACCGTAAAAATATTCACTTAAAAAAAAGGTATAGGCGTTTTGAAAATTTCAACCCCTATTTTGAACCCCTTAGAGATGACTGACAGTAACGTCGAGCTTCGAGGACCAACTAGACCCCGAACGGAACCTATAACCCGAATTTCATCAATTTTCTTTCATGGTAACTAAGAAAAGTGGCCCGTACGGCGTACGGCGGACAGACAGAAATATTTGTATTGCAGTTTTGGATTATACATACCTTGAAACGTAAACCATCAAATTTTGAGGGGGGGTAAGAATTTTTTTTTTTCATGCTCGATTCCAATGGTTCATTATTGAAAATAATAAACCAATAAGATTTTCATTATTACAAATTCAGATAAACCAGGAAATGTTCTTATCACTTTTCGATTTCTCAGAGTAGGTACATCTCCTGTCCGAAAACATGATAGACATACATTTATACAACAGATAAGACGAATACTGCTCACATGGAAAAACGAACTAACATTGCCGTACGTGGACAAATCAATACAGGAAACATTAAACATAAGGACACTCATTCGCACAGGGCAGGTGCAGTACCAAAAGGCGCAGGATGGCATTGTGGTCACCTTGATCATCCCGTTAAGTCTAGAGACAGTTAATACGACCAGTCAATACGAAGACCAGTTAATACGAATACTAAGAATGCGTTCAATATAATATAATAATATGTATTATTCTATACATAAATATTATGATCGCAGATCCTCCGTAGGATGAAATCCCTAAAACCTTACTCATTACTAGGTACCTACCTCTATAACGAGTTATATGTTGCTAAAATAATTCTGACGATGACAAACAGTAACTAAAATGGCAAAAAGAAACGCAAATAATGAAGTTCTGAAGGGAAATTGTTGATGTAGAGTGAAAAACGCTGCAAATCCCTGCACAACGGTTTATTATTTTGTACAGAATACCCTTCTGTTACAGATCACAGCTCTCTGTATAGATAACCCGTCTATATAATATAATAATATATGTACTATTCTATACATATTATGTAGATCGCAGACCCTCCGTAGGTTAGTACCTAACCCCGTACTCGTTACTAGTTACCTACCTAAATCACGAGTTAAATGTTGCTAAAATAATTCTGCCGATGAGAAACAGTACCTAACAAAAAGAAACACACATAATGAAGTTCTGAAAAGAAATTGTCGATGAGGAGTGAAAAAAGCTGCAAAAGTACCTACCAACAAACTCCAGCCCCTTCTACGTAGATGGTATAATGAACCGTTGTGTAATAATTTACCGTTGAGTAATGATTTACCATCGTGTAGTAATAATTTACCCATCAATAATACTTCAAATTTTGTTCAAGTTTCACTACCTATCAACAAACTCCAAAAGAGCCATCATTTTTCAAATGAAATAATATCACAGAACAACCAACTCGACTTCATACTCCGCCAATATAATCAGATGGCCCCTAGCAATGATTTTATCTCCGCCCAATTTCCGATTGTCGGCGCGTCTCTGGTAACGAGATTTGGTCTGATGTATACAATTTCATTCACAATGGAGTCGAAAATGCCTGTCGGTGCAAACTTCGGGGCCTTACTGTGAACGAACGGCTGGACGTACGATGCTCCGGGTGATCTTAAAAAACGCTGCAAATCCCTGCACAACGGTTTATTATTTTGTATAGAATACCCTTCTATTACAGATCACAGCTCTATGTATAGATAACCCGTCTATATAATATGATATGTACTATTCTATACATATTATGTAGATCGCAGACCCTCCGTAGGTTAGTACCTAACCCCGTACTCGTTACTAGGTACCTACCTAAATCACGAGTTAAATGTTGCTAAAATAATTCTGCCGATGACAAACAGTACCTAACAAAAAGAAACACACATAATGAAGTTCTGAAAAGAAATTGTTGATGAGGAGTGAAAAAAGTTGCAAAAGTACCTACCAACAAACTCCAGCCCCTTCTACGTAGATGGTATAATGAACCATTGTGTAATAATTTACCGTTGAGTAATTATTTACCGTAGTAATAATTTACCCATCAATAATACTTCAACGTTGTTCAAGTTTCACTACCTACCAACAAACTCCAAAAGAGCCATCATTTTTCAAATTAAATAATATCACAGAACAACCAACTCGACTTCATACTCCGCCAATATAATCAGGTGATCCCTACCAATGATTGGCCGTATTCACAAATTCCTATTGTGGGCGCGTCTCTGGTTACGTGATTTGGTTTGAATTGTATACAATTTCATTCACACTGGAGTCGAAAATGCCTGTCGGTGCAAACTTCGGGGCCTTACTGTGAACGAACGGCTGGACGTACGATGCTCCGGGTGATCTTAAAAAACGCTGCAAATCCCTGCACAACGGTTTATTATTTTGTATAGAATACCCTTCTATTACAGATCACAGCTCTATGTATAGATAACCCGTCTATATAATATGATATGTACTATTCTATACATATTATGTAGATCGCAGACCCTCCGTAGGTTAGTACCTAACCCCGTACTCGTTACTAGGTACCTACCTAAATCACGAGTTAAATGTTGCTAAAATAATTCTGCCGATGACAAACAGTACCTAACAAAAAGAAACACACATAATGAAGTTCTGAAAAGAAATTGTTGATGAGGAGTGAAAAAAGTTGCAAAAGTACCTACCAACAAACTCCAGCCCCTTCTACGTAGATGGTATAATGAACCGTTGTGTAATAATTTACCGTTGAGTAATTATTTACCGTAGTAATAATTTACCCATCAATAATACTTCAACGTTGTTCAAGTTTCACTACCTACCAACAAACTCCAAAAGAGCCATCATTTTTCAAATTAAATAATATCACAGAACAACCAACTCGACTTCATACTCCGCCAATATAATCAGGTGATCCCTACCAATGATTGGCCGTATTCACAAATTCCTATTGTGGGCGCGTCTCTGGTTACGTGATTTGGTTTGAATTGTATACCATTTCATTCACACTGGAGTCGAAAATGCCTGTCGGTGCAAACTTCGGGGCCTTACTGTGAACGAACGGCTGGACGTACGATGCTCCGGATGGTCTTAAAAAACTCGCAAGTTCAAGAACTATTTAAAACCGTAAAAATATTTACGTAAAAAAATGGTATAGGCGTTTTGAAAATTTCAACCCCTATTTTGAACCCCTTAGAGATGACTCACAGTAACGTCGAGCTTCGAGGACCAACTAGACGCCGAACGGAACCTATAACCCGAATTTCATCAATTTTCTTTCATGGTAACTAAGAAAAGTGGCCCGTACGGCGTACGGCGTACGGCGGACAGACAGAAATATTTTTATTGCAGTTTTGGATTCTACATACCTTGAAACGTAAACCATCAAATTTTGAGGGGGGGTAAGAATTTTTTTTTTCATGCTCGATTCCAATGGTTCATTATTGAAAATAATAAACCAAAACTCGCAAGTTCAAGAAATATTTAAAACCGTAAAAAGATTCTCGTGAAAAAAAGGTATAGGCGTTTTGAAAATTTCAACCCCTTTTTTGAACCCCTTAGAGATGACTGACAGTAACGTCGAGCTTCGAGGACCAACTAGACCCCGAACGGAACCTATAACCCGAATTTCATCAATTTTTTCTCATGGTAACTAAGAAAAGTGGCCCGTACGGCGTACGGCGGACAGACAGAAATATTTGTATTGCAGTTTTGGATTCTACATACCTTGAAACGTAAACCATCAAATTTTGATGGGGGGGGGGGGGTAGAATTTTTTTTTTTTTTTTTTTCATGCTCGATTCCAATGGTTCATTATTGAAAATAATTAACCAAAAAGTTGCAAAAGTACCTACCAACAAACTCCAGCTCCTTCTACGTAGAAACGTAGATGGTATAATGAACCGTTGTTCAATAATGTAACGGTGTGCAATGTTACGGACTGGATGTTAAATGAAACCTGGGAAGAAATAGAGAAGAGAAGGAACTTTAAGCAAGCAGTGATTCAAAGTAGGACCCGACAGCAGAAAGCAAGCGCTCAACAAGCGTACAATGAAGCCAACCGCCAAGTTAAGCGGAGAGTGAGATCTGACTGGAGGCAGTGGATCGATGAATAGGCCGGGGTTGCTGAGGATGCTGCTCGCCGAGGAGACATGAAAGACATGAAAGAGCTCTACAGTGTTACCAGGTCTCTATCCAAGAAAGGATTTCGCAAGACTCGACCCATTAAAAGCAGAGACGGGACTCCCCTCACAACTCAAGCCGAGCAGATGAGACGCTGGGAGGAGCACTTTACCGAACTGCTGAACAGGGAATGCCAAAACGCAGAGGAACCTCAGTTCAGAATGGCAGGCTCAGCCAATCTCATAAATGAGGGGTTACCTTCGCATATTGAAATATGTGAAGCATTGGCGAATCTCAAAAACGGGAAGTCTCCCGGGATTGACGGCATGGAGGCTGAGCTACTCAAGGGCAATATCCCAGTCCTCGCAAGAGCGATTGAACCCCTTTTCCGGAAAATATGGGAGGAGGAACAAATACCACTGGACGCCAAAAGGGTTGATAGTAAAAATCCCCAAGAAGGGTGACATTTCTGAATGCACCAATTGGACAGGAATCACCCTGCTACCGATCCTGAGCAAGGTACTAAACCGAATAATCCTGAAGAGGATTAAGGAAGCGGTTGAGGTCCAGTTGAGAAAGGAGCAAGCTGGTTTCAGGGAACAGCGGAGCTGTACAGATCTCATAAACTCCCTCAGGATCATTATTGACAATGTGCAGAGTGGCAGAGCCCGCTCTACGCCATTTTCATTGATTTTGAGAAAGCATTCGATTCCCTGGACAGAACCATCATGTGGAAAATCCTGGAGAAATATGGAATCCCTAATAAGCTGATTAATCTCATCAGGAGCGCATATGATGGGTTATAATGCCAGGTGATCCATGAGGGGCAGCTTTCCGACCCGATAAAGATCGAGACAGGTGTTAAACAAGGCTGTGTCTTGTCGCCGACTCTCTTTATCATAGTGCTGGATAGTATTATGAGGGGCTCGCTTGAGGGAAGACGAAGGGGGATCCAGTGGGGGGTACGGGAGCGCCTGGAGGATCTCGACTTCGCCGACGATCTCTGCCTCCTTTCCCAACGGTTCTCCGATGCTCAGGGCAAACTGGACGCCTTGGGCCGCATTGCGGGGCGAGTCGGACTGCAGATTAACCAAGGGAAGACAAAAGAAATACGGATAAACATGCGCTGCCTGGACCCGCTCGTTCTTAGGGGTGAGCCCATAGAGCGAGTGGAATCATTTGTCTACCTTGGGAGCACGGTTACAGGGTATGGAGGTGCAGCGGAGGACGTGAAGAGCCGAATAAGAAAAGCAAATGGGGCATTTGTTCAGCTCTACCCTATATGGAAGAACAAGAACCTGTCCCGAAGAACCAAGCTTCGACTCTTCAACACCAACGTTAAATCCATCCTGCTGTATGGAAGTGAAACCTGGAAGGTTACGGACTCCATTACCCGCCAGCTGCAGACCTTCGTTAACCGTTGCCTGCGGAGAATCTTGGGCATTTGGTGGCCAAATGTAATCTCCAATGTCGATCTGTGGAGGACCACAGACCAACTCCCTATCAGCGAAGAGATATTGAAGAGGAAGTGGAAATGGATCAGACATACGATGCGCAAGCCGGACGAGGCCATAGAGAAGACAGCTCTTCAATGGAACCCGCAGGGAGAAGGACGACGGAGAGGGCGACCCAGGGAAACCTGGAGGAGGTCGACTGAGAAGGAACTTCGCCGGATCGGCAGAGGCTGGACCGAGGTCAGGAGAATCGCGGCCGATCGATCTGGCTGGAGGGATCTTGTTTCTGCCCTATGCTCCTATAGGAGTTTAAGGACATAAGTCAAGTCAAGTCAAGTGTAATAATTTACCATTGTGTAATAATTTACCCATCAATAATACTTCAACGTTTGTTCAAGTTTCACTACCTATCAACAAAATCCAAAAGAGCCATCATTTGTCAAAGAAATAATTTCAGAACAACCAACTCGACTTCATACTCCGTGATCATAATCAGTTGCTCCCTAGCTCCCGCCAATTCCCGATTGTTAGCGTGTCCCTAGTGATGATAGTTGGGCTGAATGCATACAATTTCATTCACCACCCTGTTGAAAAAGCCTGTCGGTGCAAACTCCTGGGCCTTACTGTGAATGAACGGTTAGGCGTACAATGCTCCGGGTGGTCTTAAAAAACTCCCAAGTTCGAGAAATATTTAAAACCATTAAAAAATCGATAAAACGGCGTCCTGGAGGCTTCAACCCCTCTTTTTCACCCCTTAGGGATGACTGACACTAACGCCGAGCTTCGAGGACCAACTAGACCCCAAATGGGACCTATAAACCGAATTTCGTCAATTTTGGTTCATGGTAACTAAGGATAGTCCTCAGTACGGCGTACTACGGCGGACGGACAGAATTTTTTTAATTGCATTTTCGGATTCTACATACCTTGAAACGGAAACCATAAAATTTTGAGGGGGGAGGGGGGTTAAAAAAAATTGTCATGCTGATTCCCAATGTTCATTATTGAAAATAATAAACAAAATTTCTGTCTGTCCCCCGTACGCCGTACTTAGCACTTTTGTCAGTTAGGTACCATGAAAAAAAAAAACGCTGCAAAGTCCTTGTCACATGGGGTTTATTATTCTACAGAAATGTTGGCTGTACATTTATTGTTTGTATCATGTGAAATAATTGAAATAGCTATTTCTGATGGTTTCCACCAATTTTGGCCCCCAAAACACAAATTAGGTAGGTACGATCTTTTTTTTTTTTTTTCAAATTATCTTTGATCATTGGTAGTGCCATTTAATCGTCTTGATCCACGTGTTGACACTTTTTCTAGTGTTATTCTACAAATTGATGGTGATTTCGCAGGTATTTGACTCATAAAAAATCAATTTTGGAAGCTGAACATCTGGTACAACCTCAATTTTCCACTCCTTGGCCAAAATCGACTTCATATTCGATCTTCTCGTCCCCAAAAACATGGAAAACGATACCTCAAAAGCTCATGTTACCAACATGTTGCTAAAACGCAAAATGTACCTATTTTCACACACATTTTCACTCATAACACCCCTGGGTATATTCCGATCGGGCTGAAAAGTTTCGGGACACAACTAGGGCCCAAATGGAGCATGTGTGCGAAAGAACGACTTTTTTAGATCGAAAATGAAGCCGGTACACGTGATACGGCGGACGGCGTACGGCGGACGGCGGACGGACATTGCATTTTTTGAATCTACACACCTTGAAACGGAAAAGAAAAAAGTTTGAGGGGGTGTTATAAAAATTTTTTGCTGAGCGATTACATAGGTGTATTATTCACAGAATAATAAACCAAAATTGTTGAAATTCGGTTTGTAGATTGTTCAGGGTCAAGTTGGTCCTCGAAGCTCGGCGTTACTGACTCTGTTCAAAATAGGGGTTGCAATTTTCAGAACGCCGTAGCTCGAAAACTTTCAATACAAGGGTATGGTTTTTTTAACGTTTTTAAATTGATCTTGAAGTAAAGAATTTTTTGAGACCACCCGGAACATTGTACGATCAGCCGCTCGTTTGCATCAAACAGCTTCGTCAACACGATCGTGAATCAAACTGTATAAATACGGCCCAGATATCATCGCTAGGGAACACCTGATCAAATCACGGATGGCTGTTTGAAGTCGAGTTGGTTGTTCTGCGATATTGATTCATTTGAAAATTGATGGGTCTATTGGATTTTGTTGGTATGTAGTGAAACTTGAACAAACGTTGAAGTATTATTGATGGGTAAATTATTACACAACGGCAAATTATTACACAATGGTAAATTATTACACAACGGTTCACTATACCATCTACGTGGAGGGGGCGGGATTTTTTTGATAGGTAGGTACTTTTGCAACATGAACAGCCGTTGGAGTATTACTGACGGGGGCAAGTTATTACAAAGGGTTCATTATGCTATCTACGTAGAAGGGGACCCTATACAGGTAAATTATTAAACGACGGTTTATTATTTGCTTTATTCTTCATGAATAACTACAAATAATTTTAATGACTGAAATATTGAATCCCGAGCATTTTTAGGAAAGTTTAATTCCGGAGCCGGCTTTTGTAGGTACTCGATTTAGGGCTTTCCTGTGGGGAGCTCGAGGGTACTGACCACAGAAAACAGTGATCTGTGCAGAAGGGGCATCTATACAGGTAAATAATAAACCATTGTGTAATAATTAGCAGCGTTTTTCACTATCACAATATTCATTATTTCTATTTTGCACATGCTATCACCGCATTTCAAAATTGTACCTACGGAAAGCTAGGTACTGAAAAATTTAAAGGAGTCAATATGCAGTCTTAACTTGAACGAAGTTAGCAGGAAAAGATAAGCAGGAAATGAACAATAAAACAGAATTGAAATGAATACGAGTAAGCGAGTTCTCTACCGATCGACTAGAATATAGGTACATATATGATCAGCTTATTTATTATTATTCAGAAAAACTGCAAACAGTAAAGATATTTGTGATGATCCAGCGGGAGCTATAGCTAGGAATAAGTACACGAGACTCTCAGTAGTCGGTTTGTGACTTGAATGCATATTTATTGGTTAATTACATCGCCTTTTATACCCCTTATTACAGACCCGGAGGGGGGTAGGGGAACCCCGCTCCGGGAAGCCGCCAAGACGCGGCTTATACCTCAAGTGACGCTAGTTACATTGTTGGTAGGGAGCAGCCGATCACCACACTGCTCCCCCCAGAATTGAAGTTAAATACTGCAATTATAAGTTCATTTTCGACGGTGAATCGTGTTGAGGCGTCGGTGGAGGTAGAAGAGGCTGCGTGTTGTCTTGGTTTGCTGTTGCGGTGTCATCCTGCATTAGCGGCGGCTGCGGTGCGGGATCCGTGAGCGTGCTCGGAACTGGGAGCGTGCTCGGAGGTGGTTCCGCTGGTAATGTCGGGGGTATCGTCTGGGAGACCTCTGGGAGGTGCGGCTGACAGGTGTGGCTCTGCGGGGCGGCGAGGCAAGAGGCGCTGGAGCCGGTGAAGTGGGCCGCACCTGCGGTGTGGCTGCAGCGGTTGGTGGCTCCTCTTCCGTCTTTTTGTTTGTCGCCTGGGTCCCAGTGGTAATGGTGTCGGGGGACACCTGTATCCCGATGCTCTGGAGCTGAGGGCGGCGGCAGCCGTGTGTGCAGCAGTCGGAGCATTTCCCGGCGAATGGCGGGAGCATCAGAGTGATGGTTTGCTTGTGAGTGGCCGTGGCATGAAGTGGGGTGATTCCCTGTGGTGGCTTCATCTTGTGATTCATCGGGTTGATGAATGGCCGAGGTGGTATAGGGGCGGCGTTGGCCCGTGTGATTGCCATAGCTTTTCGTACCGTTGTGGTCGGGGGATGATGGCTCGGAGGCGAAGGCGTCAATGCGAGGTCCCTCAGCAGTTGCTGCTTCGAAGTGAGTTTCGGAGGTGTGTCTGGTGCCATTGTGAGGGAGAATGACCTTCGCGGGTCGCGGTCCGTGTTTTATACCCGCAGAATCCGCGGATGAATTCGGTTGGCCAATAGGGAGCGAGATTTCTTGACCAATCGGAGTTGAGGGAGGCGGTTGTGTGAGCAGGTCCCCTGGAAGTCGTGGAGTCGCCGAAAAAAGTTGCTGTGAGGGCGAGTAGCCGTCGGGGCCGGGCCTGTTGCGGAGGCCGAGAAGAAGGCCGTTGAGGTCCGATGCTCAGGTTCTTGACGAGGAGGTAGCGATGATATCGTCTTTTAAGGCACGGTGTAGGTGTTCCACGAGGCCATGTTTGGCTAGAGTATCGAGTAATAATTTTACATGCGTAAAATGTTCTTCGATATCTTTGGAGGCTACTAGAGGATCGTCTTTTTCGCCGATTCCGCAGCGGAAGAAGGTACGGGCGAGTTCGAACGTATTAAGTGTGGTCGTCCTGAAAGGTACCGTTGTGAACTCGTGGAGGTGCGGCACCGTGTATCGATCGGGGACAGTGAGCCTCCTGAGGGCGTGGTAGTCTCCGACGGGGCGAATATCTCCGTCTGACTTCGGTACGTCGTGTAGAGGGCTTGACCGAGGGGCCTCCGACGGTTCCATAATGCCGGCGTTTCGGAGTTCTGCGAAGTGGGCTTTTGTCTTCGTGTAGCTGGCCGGGGCTAGGCGTCGGAGTTTCGCGTGATATGGCGGGCCCTTCGTTACTATATGGTGTTCGATTGGTGCTTCGCAGGGAGTTTTTGAAGGAGCGTGTGCGTCTAGTAGTGCCTGGAGGTAGGGTGTGTTATCTGAGGTCGCACACCTGAAAATTCCCGGGCGTACGAGGCTAGTGGCTGCGTTGATGAGGCGGGCGTTCGGAAGGTCAACAAGGCTTAGGAAATTGGGGCCGAGGATCGGTGTTGAGACGTCTGCTACGGTGAATGTCCTTTCATAGGGCGGTAGGTGTACCAAGGCGCAGTGGTTGTCGTATGTGTTGATCTCCGAGCTTTTAGCCGTTCGTAGGGTGCCCAGTTGTGTTCCTTTCCGATGAAGTGTGTTGGCGTTTTCCGTCGGTTGGTTTCGCCAGGTGCAGGGTTTGATGCATTTTTTCGCTCGGGAGCCCCATCTTCTATGGTAGAAGCAGAACTTCTTGTTCGGTCGTTGAGGGGATGATTGTCGCTGCGTAGAAGGCCGCATTCGTTGGCGGTGCTGGATCACTTGAACTTCCTCGTCGACGGTAGCCACACGAGGAGGTGTTACGAAGGGTATAAGGCGGTCGGCGGCCGCCGCGAGCTTCGTGATATCGGGTTCTACGCTAGCTGCGATGTGAAGGCGAAGGCTCTCAGGTAGAGATCGTAAGAAGAGTTGTCGGAGAAGCGAGGTCGGAGTTTCCGAGGGAAGAGCACGTTGAAGGCGTCTGGCGAGGGCCGAAGGCAGCTCGTCTGTCACCGAAGGCTGAAGCAGAGTTGTGAGCTGGGAGCCATCTGAGGGTGCATGAGCTGCGATAAGCCGGTCTTTCAACGTCTGGTAGCTTGCGGAGTGTGAGGCGACGATGTCGGTACAGATGTCCGCTTGGCGAGGCTCGAGCGTGAGGAAGGCACGGGTGAAGCGGGCTTCAGAATTTTTCAAGCCTTCCTGGGCGAAAATAAGTTCGAGCTGGGCAAACCAGGCGTGCGGGAAGTCCGGGTCAAAAGGCCGCAGTTTGAGAGGTGCTTGTGCCGTCTCAAGTGTCTTCGTAGCTCTGGTCTCCATTTTCTTCTTAGTTGTTCTCTTGGTTGTAGATCTGAGGAGTGAATGCTCCGTTGATGGTCACTCTCGTTAAGTAGGCAGCGGGAACGACGAGATGTTCTCTGATTGGTTCGCTGGAGAGACGATAGCTGGTTGGTCGCTTGAGAGAGGACGCTGATTGGTCGTGACGAGTGGTGGGGGGTTCACTGTCGATCGCAAGAGGACGATGGTTCTTAAAGAATCGGTGTTAGTCCGAAGATGGCCGGGGCAAGGGTACGTTGCTCTGCCGGTGTTGCGGTCGCGAAAGCCCGAGGTGGCTGAAACTGAAAGGCTGAAACAGACAGTGGTCCTGAAAAGGACCTTTGTAAGTCCGTTGAAGGTCAAGGCGAATGTGTGTTTTAAGCCGTCGCTGGAAGCGAGAATGCGGGGCGCTATTCGCAGAAGGCAGGAAGCCGGCGAAGGTGCGTATCGAGTCGTCGCTAGAGGCGAGAAGGCGGGATGTTTTTCGCAGAAGGCAGGAAGCCAGCGAAGGTGCGGTTGAGCAGTCGCTAGAGGCGAGAAGGCGAGACGCTGTTCGCAGAAGCCGGTAGCCGGTGAAGGTTGCGTGTTCGTCGTCGGGGTGACCAGTGTGATGATCCAGCGGGAGCTATAGCTAGGAATAAGTACACGAGACTCTCAGTAGTCGGTTTGTGACTTGAATGCATGTTTATTGGTTAATTACATCGCCTTTTATACCCCTTATTACAGACCCGGAGGGGGGTAGGGGAACCCCGCTCCGGGAAGCCGCCAAGACGCGGCTTATACCTCAAGTGACGCTAGTTACATTGTTGGTAGGGAGCAGCCGATCACCACAATATTCAAGATTCATTTTGAATTGAAAGCAGAAAGCGTCCGTGCGTCCGTTTCACAGGTCGATTTTTTTTCACCTCCTTCTTGAGAGTAAATTTACGCGGGGGCTCAATTTTCTTTCGTATGCCGACTTTTTCTTTGCATTCCAAATTTTCACGACAACTTCCATCCTGAATGGCAGCCAGCTTTGCATTCATCGTACGGAGAGTGTCTTTCACAATGTCAAACTGTGCTTTGCTGTGGCAGCCACCTACAGCAGTAAAGCTACGTTTTCCTAGCGGCAGGTTTTATGAGCAGCGCAGAACCGAATTTGTCTAATTGCGTAGGCAGAAGCGTGAAATTTATTACGCGGCGTGAAAGTGTTTTCCTCGACAGCGTCATTTCGTCGACGCAGTAGGTACCTACAACGGCGAGTTTCGTCAACGCAGCTTGCCAGTTTCATGATGGAGTCAAGCAGGAAGAGGAAGATGTTGGCGTTGCTGTTATAATTACTTTTACGTAACAACCCAGCTCACGAAATTGCGGACTACAGCATGGAACAGACAAACAGACAGACTGACATAAAAACACACATTTGTTCAAGTATTTGACAACTCACCTTCTTTTTGCAGGAGTTTTCCAACTTCGTTCCATATGAGGTCCTTCTTCAACGTGTTTTTGTATTCCTTATCCTTCATATCGTACAATATTGGATGGTTCTGCACAAATTCAAGTAAAATTTCATCCTCGTCGGGAGAAAACTTCGACATCTTGGCTGTGAAATACAAAATGGTGAAACCACGCGACGCACAACGCAATAGACTCCTCCAGAAGCGGTCGGGTCCACCGCGCTGGCGCTACACGTTCCACGCTGACGTGATGCGCTCTCTAGGAAAACACTCGCACTAGATTTGTATGTAGGAGTGGGCGACGTAAAACGTTCGGCGTATCACGTCGTGCGCTGCTCAAAAAACCTGCCGCTAGGAAAACGTACCTTTAGGAAGTTTCCACAAGGATCATCTTGGCTTCAGCTACTGTGTCATAATTCGGTGTAGTGAGAAGTTCGATAATCCGACGAGAATCTTCTTTTCTTTGGTTTGGAGTGTCAACAACGAGCTGCGGTTCCTCATCGTGCATACGGGACTCGTCAACACTATTCATTTCAACTGTGTCAACGTGATGCACCGCAGTTTCAGTTTCACATGGTTCGTTAACTCTGTTTTGATCTTATTGGAACAGGTATACAATGCGCTCGTGCTTGCACCTTATGGTTGTAATGCAGTAGTCGATGCAGGGGCACGTCAACTTGTGGAAACATGCATTACAACGTTCGCACCTGATGGCGCAGCAGCAGTTTCGACTGATGAAAATACGATGTAGCGTTCTGGTCTGGTGTCTGAAAATACAGACCAAGACTCGAGTCGGGTACCTCCATTAGGAATGAAATTTTCAAAGCTCAACTTCGTGGCGACCTTATGAATTTTTCTTAGCTCCCGAATTTTGAAAGAAACTTTTCCTTTCTCCAACGCAATCAGCTTGTTGAACACCTTGTCGTTAAACATTCTCATTAGAGCGTTGATGGTTTTATCTATACGTTTAGTAGCTGTTCCTTTAAAAAAAAAGTGCTTCAGCGTTCCGTGCAATCGTTCAAGTTCCATGTTTGTTCACTCCAGCATTCAGACGGTAGCAATACGCCCACTTGTCACAGTTGTTGCCGTAGTGAGTTTTAAGTATTCTCCAAAAGGGACCGTATCTGCGTCACTGCAGAGCGTTTCTAAAACAGATGGGAGCAAACGCTGAAATGCTGGGATTTCTGTTTCAGTGAGTAGGGTACAGATCAGCTTGGAAACCCGGGGAAAACCGTTCAGCACCCGGGCCCCGAAATCTGTTGCTCTCGGCACCCGGCCTCAGTCAAAACTGAGTTTTGCTCCCTGCACCCAAGTTGCGTTGGGCAACCGGCTTATCAAGACAAAATTTGTCTTCCCACTTTCACAGACTTAGGACTGTCTCCGTGTACTTGGGGGTGAGGTTAAAAATTTTGTGTTTTGAGCTATGCTGTGGAAAGCATGTTGTCGTCTTTCCAGATGAAGAAGTCGTCATGTTAACTAAAAAGTATGGTAAAAAAATGTGGTAAAATAAATTATGGGTCATCCAAGGTGAGGGACTCACCAGACAAATGAAAATATTTACATTAGGATCGATAAATCGTGTAATATCCTCGTTCATCCGCAAACATCGCTAATTTTGACCGTATACTTTTTTTTCATTTCATAAAGGTAAGCCAATTTTCATTAAAAGTATATACATATTATCGATTCATGAGTAAAAACGTCCAAGTATGGGTTGAGGTAAGTACCTACCTACCTAAGAGTGGCCGTTCATTTGTAGATATAATACAAGCATTAAGCCCCCTAATTCGACTTTCTCTGTTTATAATTGAGACTTTTTTTCAATTTCATTTGAACTTTTATCCGATTCATGAGTAAAAACGTCCAAGTATAGATTGAGGTAGGTAGGTACTCATTGAATAAGAATACTAAGAAATGCGTTCATTATTAAGGAATTGAACTCCCGGGGGCACAAACATCTCGCACCATGGATACTATGGGATTTTCATGCATTAGGATCCATATAATCTTTCTCAAGGTCACCGGAGCTATTCTGTAAAATAGACGAACCCCGGAGACAATGGAAGAGACTGTCTCCTGGGGGAGACTATCTCTCCCGGGAGATTTTCAAAATATTTAATCTCTGCACTATTTAGTGAATATGCCCCCTGGACTACGAGTGCTGTTTCGAGAGGGCGGGTGCCCAACGGCCCAGGAAACCTAATCCTGCTTCTCCAATTTCAACGTCGATATTTTCTTGTTCCAAGCCCATCTTGTACCAAGCACGTTGAACGTGCCAGGTACAAAACAAGTGGCAGTCACTTGGTCGCATAAAATTCTGCCAGGCGTTATACAAATTCTCAGCCATGTCTCATAAAAATACTTTTAGAAGTTGTGGCGCCGACTCGGTTCTCTGTGTTGGTCAAAAAAATTTCAACCCCAATGTGATCATTTCTGTCAGAGATGAAAAAAGCGCATGGGAAACCCTCACTAAATTCATCAATAACAAGTAAAGTGGTCATTTCATACCCATATCCAGTTAAGTCGTCGGCTGAATCTATGCAAATAATATTTCATCCATACTTCTTCGAAATGTCCTCTTGAGCAGGTGTCATTATACCAAGAAGGAATTCACTGGTTTTGGTGTGTTATTCTGCGAATAATATCCCTATGTAATCGCTCAGCAAACAATCTTGACAATTCCCCCTCAAAATTTTAACATGGAACATGTTTTTACAGGAGTAAACCGGGCTCGAGACCGTCCTGTCACGTACATGTAACACGGCTCCCCTCCCCACCGCCCGCACAGTTCTCCCTCTACTCCACTCCTGCCACCCAACTCGCCACCCCTCCAACCACACTTTCGCCGAGGAGAGCATGGCCAGACCTCACTCCGCCGAAAACTGCCGAGGGGGTTCTACCTCCCCGAAAAACGCAGAAAGCAGCTGAAGACGTGTATTACATTACATTGCCTTAGGTCGCTGGTCCGAGGCTTGGAAATCCCAAGAAGTTTTTTTGCTTCCTCACCACCGAAGGCAGGGAAGCCTTGGATTCGTGATTGAGTAAAAAAAAGTTCATGTCCTCCAAAATGAAAATTTCCACTACCATTTTCCGTTTCAGACATCGCGGAACATATTTGGTTCCGTGTCTGTCTGTGGTAATTCCTTGCAACACCTATAACTACCCGAAATAATGGTCGAAGTGGGCTGAAATTTTGAGAGTAGGTTGAGTCACAGATGGTCCCATACCAAAATCATTGAAAAAGTACCGTAGCTTTCGTCTGCGCATGCGCAAACGTGATATAATTGGAACACCCATAAGTACCCTAAATATCGTTGAAATGAGTTCAAACTTGGAGGGTCTGTCAGGAATAATACTTTGGTAGTTCCAAATTAATTTCATTGGAATCCTAACTTTGATCTACGCATGCGCGAACATGAAATGTTGACCATTTCCTTGTAACGCTTCTAACTACGCGATAAATACCTAGTCGCAGAGAGGTGAAATTCTGAGGGTATGCGCGGGTTGGATCGCAAATGGTCCCGTTTCAAAATCATGAAAATCGTTCAGTCTGCGCATGCGCAAACGTGAAATACTTACTTGGGAGTGCCCATAACTACCTTAATTAGCGTTGAAATAAGTTCACATTTGGAGGGTAGATCAGTATAATACTTAGATGGTTCCATTATGAACTTCATTGGAGACTTACTGTCATTTCCATCTGCGCATGCGCAAACATGAAATGTTGACCGTTTCCTTATAACGCTTCTAACTACGCGAAAAATAGTCGTAGGGAGATGAAATTTTGAGGGAACACGCGGGTTCGATCGCAGATGGTCCCGTATCATAACGAACGTACCCAACTAGTCTACGTTCGTGTGATTCGAGTGAGGAAGCTACAGTGCCTACTCGAATTGGCAGACTTTTTCTACATATCTCCATATCCTCTGTTATCATGTACCTATTCGAAAAACATGTTCCATGTTTCCTTGCTTTGATCCTTGATCTAAACTGTTATAACCCGGGGGTGTCCCCCAGATTTCATTCGACAATAAACCTACCGTCATGAACACAAACCACTGGCGGCTGGACGCCCCCTACGGAAACGCTTTTTTTTTCTTTTACGTTTCAAGGTGAGTAGATTCCAAAACGCTGCAAAGTCCATGTCACATGGGTTTATTATTCTACTGGACATACCTACAGAAATGTTGGCTGTTCATTTATTGTTTCTTTCACGTGCAATAATAATTGAAATAGATATTTTTTATGGTTACCACCAATTTTGCCCCCCCCCCCCCAAAAAAAAACATGAATTAGGCTCCTAATTTCTACAGATCTTTCTATCTACGTGACCAGCATCTTCCTGACCTGTATTTCTTGACCTGAAAATACTTCTATTGTTATTTTAGAAGTTTCTAGAAATTTCAGACAATTTCTCAGGTTTTTGACGCGTAGAAACTGAATTTTGGGAGCTGAACTTTCGTTACAACCTCAATTTTAGATGGCACTATCGAACAGCAAAGTTAATTTTTTTTTGTAAAAAATACTGGAAATACGGACAGAAATTTCGGCTGTTAATTTATTGTTTCTTTCATGTGCAATTATTGAAATGGCTCCTTTTGATGGTTTCCACCAATTTTGGCCCCCGGAAAGACGAATTAAGCTAATAATAATGTATGGTGATTTCAGACAGTTTCCCATGTTTTGACCAATGAAGAATGAATTTCGGGAGCTTAACCTTCGTTACAACCTCAATTCTTCACTCTTCGGTCAAAATCAACCTAATATTCGGCCATCTCTCCCTAAAAAAACATGGAAAACGATACCTCACAAGCTCATGTTCACTAAAACCTCAAAAATTCATCGAAAACCCCTATTTTTACACAGGGGGTTATGGGAGAAAAATGGGGGGGTGTATGCCCATCGGGCTGCCGTGTTTTGGAGCACAACTAGGACACAAATGTGTTCCCAAATGGGGAACCAAACAGTGTACAGAAGAAAGACGATTTTAGACCAAAATTTAACTAAATTGAAGGCTAAAACTTCGTTAGGACCTTAATTGTCCACTCTTTGGTCCAAATCCACTTCACATTCGGTCTCCTCGTCCCAAAAAACAAGGAAAACGGTACCTCAAACGCTCATCGTACTAACATGTTACTAAAGCACAAAGCTTACCTATTTTTATACTCATTGTGGCGGCCCGCCCGGACGTGAAATAAACGAGCGAAACCGCCGAGTCCGGGTGCGAGCGCGCACCACATCCTGGGCCCCTCTCGCCGGCAGATTAACAGCCACGGCCAGGGGGCCGAGTCAAGCTAGGTTCACATGATCCGTCGTTCCTGCGTTGTCCGTCGTGCGTTTGTCCGGCAAAGCTGTGGAGGGGGTTGCGTTGGCCGGCACGCTGTTCACATGGGAGTGGAGATGCGGAATGCGTTATCCGTTATCTTGTCATGGACAACTACTTACCGTACTACTACAGATGGCAGCCGCCGCAAACATGGCGGTGCGTTGTGCGGCAAATATTCAAAAATTCTATCCGGACACCGGACAACGCATGCGTTGTCCGTCACGCCAGTTGAGCCAATCAGATTGCAGAACGCACGAACGCACGACGGACAACGCATGAACGACGGACCATGTGAACCTAGCTTCAGCGTCTCTCGCTCGAGGTGGGCAGGCGGGGCAGGGGGAGGATGGGACGGGAAAGCCTCGTGGACAGCGAGTCAGTCGAGTGACAACGGTGAATCGATGCAGCAGCGCGGCTTGTGGTTGGTTGCATTCTGTGGTAAGCAGTAGCTCGGCATACGTAAGAGTATCACAATAACGTAACAATAACATATTAATAACAGTCGTTAATGATAACGTAACAATAAATTGTTGATCGTTCGCAATAATAACGTAACAATATCAATATACGTAATATTAGTAAGGGGAACTGTGGCTCGTTTGTTCTCCCATCCGATCACCAGGGCCTGGACCCCCGAACACGCGTGCACACTCATTTCCACTCATAACACCTCTGGGTGTATTTCGATCGGGCTGAAAAGTTTCGGGACACAACTAGGGCCCAAATGGAGCATGTGTGGGAAAGAACGAATTTCTTAGACCGAATATGAAGCCGGTACACGTGATAGGCGGACGGCGTACGGCAGACGACAGACCGACATTGCATTTTGGTTTATTATTCTGTGCATAATACACCTATGTAATCGCTGAGCAAAAAATGTTTATAACACCCCCTCAAACTTGTTTCTTTTACGTTTCAAGGTGCGTAGATTCAAAAAAATGCAATGTCCGTCTGCCGTACGCCGTATCACGTGTACTGGCTTCATTTTCGGTCTAAAAAATTCGTTCTTTCGCACACATGCTCCATTTGGGCCCTAGTCGTGTCCCGTAACTTAGCAGCCATATCAGAATATACCCAAGGGTTTTATGAGTGAAAATTTGTATAAAAATAGGTACTTTTTGTGTTTTAGTAACATGTTAGTAGCATGACCTTTTGGGGTACCGTTTTCCATGTTTTTGAGACGAGAAGACCGAAAATGAAGTCGATTTTGACCAACAAGTGGAAAATTGAGGTTTCACCAAATGTTCAGCTCCCAAAATGGATTTTTTATGAGTCAAAAACCTGGGAAATCGTGTGAAATCACCATCAGTTTGCATGACAACACTAGGAAAAGTGTCAACACGTGGATCAAAACACTACCAATGATCACAGATAATTTTTAAAAAAATTCGTACCTAATTCGTATTGTGGGTTCCAATACTTGTGGAAACCATCAGAAATAGCTATTTCAATTATTTCACATGAAAGAAACAAAAATGAACAGCCAGCATTTCTGAAGGTATGTCCAATAGAATAATAAACCCGTGTGACAAGGACTTTGCAGCGATTTTACCTGTCACATCAAAGGAATGATACGCAACGGGGTCGAGTGCAGTGTGGATTTGAAGTTGCTCCCCTCTCCTTTCGAACGTTGCATCAGCCTACTTGTCCGTGTTTGCTTTGAATCACAGTAGGTAAGTGATTTGTAATGGAGTGGGATGAAGAGCGCACGGTCGAATCCTCAAAATCAAATGCTCAAAATCTGTTGGGTGCATCCGGGTGAAATTTTTGTACAGCCCCATGACAGGGTGGAATCGCTGATCTGCCAGAAAGCTGCTTCTGCTGTAGACTTCTCGGTTACGGTAGATATTGGACATCCACCAACGTATTGATTTTTATTTTTTATTTATTTTATTTTTTATTGTGTTGTTTTATTGTTTTTATTACTTTTTTTTTCCTCTTCTTTGAGACTATAGTCAATAAAAATGTATGGAGCTTCTGCAACTTGATGCGGGGTCACCATTGTGATTGAGGAGCTGCTGCACTATACACGAATAAATCATCACTGAACGCAGCTGCCGCCTTTTTTCTTCCGATTATTCCACCGCTGCATCGATGATACGGACACGCCGTGAGGATACGGGTGGTTTGCGTGGAAGGCGTCGATACACAAGGGTGATAAGATACGGGCATTTGATACAAGTGCGTACTGGGCTTTACTCTACTTCCACCTGTCCATTGAATGAACCTACCCAACTATTCTGTACGTTCATGTGATTCAAGTGAAGATGCTATTACTGCCTACTCGAATCGGCAGGCGTTTTTATTATCTCTCACTTGGTCTCCCCTAAGGGCGTTATCTGCAGATTTCTACTCCCATAGTACTCTCTGCCACCTTATATTTGTTTTCGTAGTTCAATTTCTCATTCCTACAATCTGAATCAAGCTCTCAAGCCGAACTCCCCTGAAGTTGTGTTCACCACTGATCTTTCGTTGAAATTGCAACAACTAACCAATATGTTGTAGGTATTCTTTTACTATTATTGGCTGTTTTTACTTCAACCCTCTTCCATAACAAAAAATTTCATATTCCAAGGACTGTCCCAGGCTAAGATTTTGTCATATACTTATAACTCATTAGGTCCCATACCAAAGTGGTTGACCTCGTTAGGTCTCATACCTTAGCGGGTGGCCTCAGGTATTTCTACTGTTGTTTTAGTAAACTAGTTAGTCGTGTACGTCTCTCGCTTCCTCAGTCCAGGTCGCTCCAACCAATGTAATCCTTTTAATTTTCTTTGGAACACAGTATTTTCAAGTACCCAGCAAAAAGTCCTTGGCTCAAAGAACCCTAATAGAACATATCACAATTACTCCATTTTTTGGAAGGAATTCTACAGTGTCAGTTCACTAAACCTTCCACGAAATGTTTACTGCCCTTGAAAATTCCCCATATCCCATTCGAGATTCGAGTCCGAATTTTATGCAGGTGTGTATTTTACCAGCACTGGGCGTTGTTCCCCACCTCCAAAGCTCCTTTTCCACAACTTACTACTCCACCTATTACCATCCCTCCCGGTCTGTTCTTGAAATTCCGAAAATCGTAGATTTCGAGTTGTATCAGCAAGGTGTCCTTCAAAATATCTCTAACGTTTCATCTAATTCGTTTGGATTGAACAAATTTCATCTTGATAGAAGAGTAGTTGAGTGTGAGTTCCAGCCACCGGGCTAATAACTCTAAACACTTGATGTCGTATTATCGTAAATTAACTTAATTGGCCCATGTTAAGTTGTTAAGTTACTGATATAACAAATGTTTATCAATTAATGGAAAGAAAATCTTGATAGAAAAACTCGGCGCTCCGCGCCTCGCCAGGGGGCAAGCCCCCTGGACCCCCGGTTACCTCTATTTACATACTTCGGACGAAATTATAGAAACACAGAATGTGTTTTAGCTCACGCGTTTCACATAAACCTTTTTCGACTGATATATTGACTGCTCATAGGTTACACGATCATTTTGGTTTATTATTTTCAATAATGAACCATTGGAATCGAGCATGAAAAAAAAAATTCTTACCCCCCCTCAAAATTTGATGGTTTACGTTTCAAGGTATGTAGAATCCAAAACTGCAATAAAAATATTTCTGTCTGTCCGCCGTACGGGCCACTTTTCTTAGTTACCATGAAAAAAAATTGATGAAATTCGGGTTATAGGTTCCGTTCGGCGTCTAGTTGGTCCTCGAAGCTCGACGTTACTGTGAGTCATCTCTAAGGGGTTCAAAATAGGGGTTGAAATTTTCAAAACGCCTATACCATTTTTTTACGTGAATATTTTTACGGTTTTAAATAGTTCTTGAACTTGCGAGTTTTTTAAGACCATCCGGAGCATCGTACGTCCAGCCGTTCGTTCACAGTAAGGCCCCGAAGTTTGCACCGACAGGCATTTTCGACTCCAGTGTGAATGAAATTGTATACAATTCAAACCAAATCTCGTAACCAGAGACGCGCCCACAATAGGAATTTGTGAATACGGCCAATCATTGGTAGGGATCACCTCATTATATTGGCGGAGTATGAAGTCGAGTTGGTTGTTCTTTGATATTATTTCGCTTGAAAAATGATGGCTCTTTTGGAGTTTGTTGGTAGGTAGTGAAACTTGAACAAACGTTGAAGTATTATTGATGGGTAAATTATTACTACGGTAAATCATTACTCAACGGTAAATTATTACACAACGGTTCATTATACCATCTACGTAGAAGGGGCTGGAGTTTGTTGGTAGGTACTTTTGCAACTTTTTTCACTCCTCATCAACAATTTCTTTTCAGAACTTCATTATGTGTGTTTCTTTTTGTTAGGTACTGTTTGTCATCGGCAGAATTATTTTAGCAACATTTAACTCGTGATTTAGGTAGGTACCTAGTAACGAGTACGGGGTTAGGTACTAACCTACGGAGGGTCTGCGATCTACATAATATGTATATAATAAAATAGTACATATCATATTTTATAGAAGGGTTATCTATACATAGAGCTGTGATCTGTAACAGGAGGGTATTCTATACAAAATAATAAACCGTTGTGCAGGGATTTGCAGCGTTTTTAGTTCCGTATCATCGGTACTTATATAAAGCTTGCAATCGTGTTCACAATATAAATTATTGAGAATGATCACCTGTGTGTAAACAATTATTATTTAAACAATGACGCTCATACCGCAGCTTGTCGGCCACGCACTCCGCGTTGGTTAACGTAATATGGTTAGGTAATTCGAGAGCTATCCAACGAGTGGTGAACGATTTTTGTACGATGATAACTGGCGAAGTTAAAGTTCCGTAGCAACGAATCGGTTGTACATGAAAATCATTAGAAATTTTTCATAACAGCATCCCAGATTTCGTTACGAAATTTCGTTACGAAATTTCGTTACCTTTTTTGGCTAGTTAGTCCATGGCTAAAACACATTCTGTGTTAAAATTTGAAACACTTTTCAATAAACTAAACTCCACTAACCTGTGCAATGCATGGAGACGACAGGCTTGTTGATCAATACAGAAATACACATACGAATACTCTTTTGCTATATGTTTTTCTCAACCAACGAATGTTTCAACTTTTTTAATAATTTATTCATTTTTTAATTCGAATGATTAATAGGGTTTTCTAGTATTTTTATGAATATCACACCTACTTCACATGGTACATAAGTTTAAACCAACGTATTCACGCCTCCTCCCGTTACGCGACTTGCTCTTCGTGTAGTGCCGATTTTGGCTGAAATTGCCCATTTTTGTCGGATATGCGTTTTATTTTATGTATTTTATTTTATGCTTTTTATGTATCCTTTCCAACGACTTTTCTCAGATATTGTTGGGGGAGGTTCAGGAGGAGCGTGGAACCTTCAGACCTCTCGAAAGCTCTGGACAAGGACAGCAGCCACCGTAATCGAAGCAGTCAAGGCCTTCTCAATGAACAAGTTAGTCTCTTTGTATAACTTTAACGTTTTTTTTTTTGGGACAGTTATTGATTTTATGCTACTGAACTATTAAGTATAACACAGCCGTGCTAATGAAAAACGTCCCATCTCAATTTTTGCACTTTTTGAAGGAGGTCATGTAAATGTCGCTATAGGTTGGAACCACCAATCTCAGTGAAGAAACGTCAAAACATTCAGTCATGCAGCATTACCATATATGAAAGAATTTTGGAATAACAAATAAAAAGAAGTTCAGGGAAATTAGGACACACACACGCTGTGTTGAAATCTAGGGATATGGCTTCAGTGCAGAAGTGTACTAAGGGCTTCTTGTACTAAGCTTACTGCAGCCCTGTAAAGCTTCCTAACTGGAACAGGGTGCATAGTTAGTGGGACGACACGGCTTAATGCTAAACGCAACGAGTTTAGTTGCTGTTCCATCAGGAACGAAAAACGCTAATGAGTTTAACTCGAACGTATTTAATAAAATGACGATACAGTGCGATCAACTCGGATAATAATTTAACAGTAAAAGGACTCCTTATTTTTACAACTTTCTTCCAGCGGTTCTACGCCATCTTGCCCTCCGAGAGGGGTTCAGGTTTGCAGAAACCAAAGAACTACATGACCGGACGTATTTTATGAATCTGACCCGCCGGATCGAAATTGCACCGCCTACGGCTGACGTGAAGCTTGGTGCAATTTATTAATATTCGCATAATTATATTCGTTCGTCCTAAGACCCAAAAAACAGCCTGATCCTATGGAACCCGCTAGCCGGAGCTAGCGCTCGAGTGGACACCAGACACACTACTTCGGACGTTCATGTACATCCACGTCCAAACAGTTGCAAAATACAACTCTACCTATTTGCTTTCGTTCAATACGCAAAATAAAATTTTCCACCCAGAAATAAAAAGATGTATTTCACTCTTAGCTTGGAAAATTGTGAAACCTGTGGCTCAATATCGTAATTCACAATTATAGTTTTTTTCCGCCCCACTAGCTCAAATCGAGTGAGTCTCAGTTCAGCGTGGTGCCTGCAGAGGATATCGAGGAAGGAAACGCCTGCTACGTCAGCGGGAACCAGACGAGCAAAGCGACTGCCAACGGCAGCATAATTACTATGACTATGAAAAACAACCACCTCATCGTTGAAACGGAAACTGCGATCGTACGTACAGTAGTTTATTGTAATAAAAAAAATCTTACTTATTTGTAATTATTTCGATAAAGCACGCAAATATTGGCTTAATTTTCCAAGCATTAAGGGATGGTAGTAATTAATAAACTGTGACGCCCAGTTTTCCATTGTCAGTGAGTAATACAGATCGATAATGACGAATGTCAATGATCGCGTAGGTACCAATGTGAAATATCTCTTCTCGGGAACCTGGTACTTCACTCTGGGTTGTTCTTAGTTTTAAAATATCAGGTTTTGGCTAAAATAAGCTTAGCCTGTACAGATACGTCTTCTACGTAGATCACTGTTTTCTGATTGTCCATTGAGAAAGTGAATTATTCTGGTTTGCTTTTGCGCATGAGCAGTGGTCATACCAATGATCCGAGCGTTTTGAGGTTCGTAGGGGACCACCTAGAAGGTACACTCTAACTGCCCACCGAATTTGAACATTAAAAAGTTAAGATATACCTACTTGAGTTAGATACTGTGGAAGTGAATTATAGTATTAGTTTCATGATTTATTGATTTTAGAAGAAACTATCAAACATGTAAAGCATGTGGATTATTTAAAAAAAAAGAACCCAGCCCATATATCATTTACAACAAACAGCTCATTATAATCACGCATGGCTGCATGAAATCAAGTTGGTCAGATTATATCGTTTGAAGAAAGATGGTTACCTACTTTTGATTGTGTTGATAGGTGCTGATAGTAGGTGTTGATAGGTAACTTGCACAAATTTGGTTCGATGTTTGTCCGCAAATCCGATTAAAATCCGATTTTATTGGAATTTTCAGGGATCATGCGGGTTGAGCCCTAGATAGCCCCCTATGAATTACAGAACGATCGGGTCATTGATAAGCACGGACTCTGCGCACGCGCAAACGCCAAATACGAGTATGAGGTACTCAATTTCTCACGAGCCCTGTTGATTTTGATGAAGTTTTCAGGAAGTTCTCTTCAAGTTACATGGAGGAATCATCTTCCAACTTTTTTAAAACTACACGTTATGCTTCATGCATAACAACAGATTGAGAAGTAGTTGGAGGAAGAATTGGGGCTCGACTTGGAGCTTTCCTGGGGGAAGTACAAGGGTAGGTAATGACCAACAGTAGTGATCTAGGGGCATTTATACGGGTAAAATAAACCGTTGTGTAATAATTTGCAGCGTTTTTTCGTACCTATTCTGACGTAGTATTGGTAGTCTGGGTTCAAATACCTAGCTGGTCGTCAAGAACTCCTATTAGGAACTAATAGAATTATAGCAAATAAGATATCCGGATACCATTCAGTTGAAAATTATTACAAGATCCAAGGTACCAATATAAATATTCCTGTTTGCCACTTGTTATCGTTTATTTTGTTTAGAAAGCATTTCCGTTTATGGCAAAAAAAATTTCAATCGGCCGGTGAGCGTTAGACTGATAGTAATATTTCCCTTCAGTGGGAGGCTTTTGAAGGCGCATCCCCTTGTCTGGGACTGACGCCAAGAACTTCCGTTCTGCCACTGGTCATCGTATTCACCTGGGGGCCTATTCACTAAAAGATATAATGAAAAGAGATTATCTAGTTTGAAAATCTCCCGGGAGAGATAGTCTCCCGCGGGAGACAGTCACTTCCGATGTCTCCCGGATTCCTCTATTGGTTTATTAATCTGTGAACAAATACACAGCCATTTATTCGCTCAGCAAAAATTTGTAAACGCCCCCTCATTTTTTTCTTTTTTGTTTCAAAGTGCGTGGGTCCAGAAAATGCAATGTCCGTCCGCCGTACGCCGTATCATGCGCATACCGGCTTCATTTTCGGTAAAATTCGTTCTTTCACACACAGGCTCCATTTGGGCCCTCATCATCAGTTTCCATATTGCCACCTCAGCGCTCTGAGGAAACCCCGCGGTTTATTTACACAAACACGCCCGAGGTCGGGTCTGTATTTACACTTCCTAGCCGAACACTCCTATCAAAAAATTATTTAGTGCCTGCGGATGAGCAGCTAAAAGAAGAATTTAAAGCCTATAGGACATGTGTGTCCTATCTGAGCGATTTACTGGAGCAAGCTGTCGAAGAAATCTCCAAACTAAACAAAAAAATAGTCCTGGTGTTAGTGCCTTAAATATAAAAGAAAAAGAGAATCCCTCTGGACCTAGTTATTGTACATCTGGAAGCAAACAAAAAGATGAATAGTATTAACTTATATGATAAAATGCTAGAATATGAAACAAGAGACTGGAAGAAGCAAGAAAACAAAAAAAGGAAAAAGGGAAATAGTTCCTCAAAAAATGATCATGATCAGCAGAGTAAAGGTAAAAAACCAGTGACAAAGGTAGCGCCAAAACCTCCCCCCTATTTACATAGAAAAAGTAGAATCATTCCCAGATCTAGCGTCAGTCATAAAGGTCGTGGTACAAAACGCTATCATTACTTCTGTGTGGGAAAAAATACCGCAAAGGTCAATGACGAATACCGTCAAATAAGCAAACTGCTCGAAGAAAAAAAATATGCTCACTACACCTTCCAAAATAAACAAGATAAGCCAATCAATGTCATGATCAAGGGCTTTCACAAATCTTGGAAGGAAGATGCTGTGTTGGAAGAATTAAAAAAAACCACAGTCATGCAGCATGGCTATAAGAACGAATTTTCGAAGTTTTCGGCATCTTCCTCCTCCGCCTAAAATTTTCTGAAAATTAATTTTCGGCCAATGTTTTCCCAACTTGATACCATACAAAATTAAAACAGGAGTAGTTTTTCGCAAAGTAAAATTTGGGGTGGAAGGATGGGGAGGGGGAAATCAAAAATGTTTTGAATACCAGAAGAGTAGGTATTGGGTACGTAACAAATTTTTTGTTCCATTTTTTGCCGAGTAACACCTCGGTTTGTAGATTTTCCAACGCTGAACACGATGGTGAAATCAGAATTGCGATATCCCATTCCGTTATCAGATTAGAGCAGACGAACCAGGAAGAACATCTCAAGAAATAACCACGTTCCTTCATCTTCAAAGTGCTCCAGTTTGAGAATGGAATGAGATATCGCAATTCGGATTTCACCATCGTGTTCAGCGTACAAAAACCTTTAAAATGAGGTGTCACTTGTCAGACTTTTTCATTTTGGGAATTTATGGGTAATTTTCCCCCCCTAAAACTCCCCAAAACTCCCCCTTAGGGTGACCCGATTCTGCCCATCTTCGAACTTAGCCTGTCGATTGCCAAGACAGATTTTTCGTGCAAATTTGAACTTTTTATCTCAATTCTTTCGAGAGTTATCGTCTGGAATGACACATACATATATAAATATATAAATATATATATAAATATATAAATATATAAATATATATATATATACATATAATTTTCGGTGTCTTTCGGCAGGGAATTCAGGATGGTCTGAAACGGATTTTGGTATAAAAATCTTTCGGAAATTCGAGTTTTAAAAATTTTGGACCGAGAACAATAGCTTCCTTTTCTTCGAAAATTCGCTAAAACATAGTTTCAATGTGGTCAAAGTCACAAGAAAGCTAGCATGGAAAACTAAGGAACCACTTGACATGGTCATGGTGGATTTCCACCACACCGAAAAAATTGATAGGATTTATGAAGTAAAAGTACTGATGAGTGGTCGCGTTAATGTTGAACCGATCAGGGCATCAAAGATAATCCCCCAGTGCAAAAATGTCAATTCTTTGGACATACAAAAAACTATTGTGGTCGGGAACCTATGTGTGTTAAATGTGGTTGGGACCATGAAACTATAGCCTGTATAAAGCCTGCTGATGCCAGCCCAAGGTGTGTAAACTGTAAATCACATGAACACACTGCTAATTATAGAGGATGTCCTGTGGCTATTGAAGCACAAAAAGCTCGGGACGTGAAAACCAAAAATAATCCTAACAGCCAACCCCAATCAAGGTTTCAAGTGAAGAAACCCATGATGAATAATCAGAAGAAAGTGGAGTGGAACCTACAATCAGACATCAACCTTAAATCCTATGCTAACGTCATGAAAAATCTACAAAAGATTCAGCAAGCACCAGTCCAAGAAGACCCGCTTCAAAAAATTCTTGAACAGCTGAACCGGGTGGAAGTGCAAATGGTCAACATGAATAAGAGAATCGGGGCTCTGGAAAGCAGGTCTGGACGAGACCGTACCAACAAATCATGAACAGTCTCAAAATAATGTGCTGGAATGCCAATGGCCTCCTCCCCCGGAAGGATGAGCTGCAGGTTGTCCTAAACTCAAATTCCATTGACATCTGCGTTGTATCTGAAACACACTTTACTAAGGAATCATTCTGCAACATGAAGGGGTTCAGGTGCTACCATGCAATTCACCCCAGCAAAAAAGCAAGAGGTGGGAGTGCGGAGATAATCAGAGACCATATATCCCATCATGAGTTAATAAAAGTAGAAAATGAAAAATTCCAAGTAAGTGCAGTCATGATCAAAACTAAAATATATCAGATGGCCGTGGCGAGTATTTACTTTCCACCTAAACCAAAACTCAAAACTACAGATTTTGAGTCGATTTTTAACCAACTAGGTAATCGTTTTATTCTATAGGTCGTGCACGAGAATAATGCCCTCCGACCCTGCACTCTATAGGAGGATGGGAGAAGCTGAGGGCTCGGCAGCCTGAGTGGGATGCAATGTTGGGACTTTTACTCTGTTATGTTGGCCGCCGTGCTGCCATTCCAAGCCAGCTCAACAGCTCATTCCGTTCCCATAATCGTGTTTTCCTTGTTTGCATCTTGCTTTTCGTTTCACCATCCTACCTATATCATCGTATTAACCCTTCTTATTTTAACTGAGTATCATCACAATCCCCGTCATCCTATTTTTGAACTGAGTATCATCACAGTCCCCGTCATCCTATTTTTGAACTGAGTATCATCACAATCCCCCGTATCCGTCAGTTTCCGTGTGTCGCCTACACAGATCTCGCGATGGAACATCAACATTAATCGTCAGTAAGAAACCGGAAACCTGCTATCGCAAGAGGCTGGGCTCTAAGGAGTCAGGCACGAGAAATTGTGTACAATGTGTGCCAGTATTTTACGAGGAAGAAGAAAGAGGATGACGCGAAATACAACCTTCGCGATGTGACTAGTGCAGCGACGGGCATCTCGGCGAGAACAGTCGGCAACATTATGAAGGAAGCTGGAAACCAAACAACATCAGATCGGGCGAGACCTTTGTTTGTTACGCCAACCAAGTCCACACCGCACAATAAGGTCATCGATGCTGATGAATTCACCGATGCTGCTGTTCGAAACAAGATACGTGAATTCTACATTGTTCGGAAAGAGTGCCCTTCATTGAAAACACTGTGCGGAATTGGCGTGTGACGGAGTTCTCGAGTGTGGTAGAAGTTACCTTCGGAAACGAATGGTTAGTAGCGGTTTCAGGTGGAAGAAATGTCAGTCCAACCGAAAAAATTGAGGACGTCTACCGTCAAAAAGATCACTTAGTCGAATCGGAGATCGATAGTTTCATCATTAATGTTGGGGGGCTTCTGATACTGATAGCAGTTCTGATGAGGATTCGGATTTTTCTGATTAGAAGTTTTACGTACCACACTTAAATTACGTAAGTACTAAATAAATGAATAATAATATGTACTAAATAAATAAATAATAAAATAACATTTGTTTGTTTCCAATCTTTCCTTTTATACCTACCTACCTTCAAAAAAATTTCCTTATTTACCTCATTGTACCTTTTCAAAAAAGTACTCCTAATTTTCAAGAAAACATTTCATAGAAAAATCCTATTACTCACGATTTTGTCTGTCAGCTCAAAGGAGTCACGCTCAGGGGTCCGATTTTACAAAAATCGGGAAAATACTACGTTCATTCACTATGGTAGATACCTATGGCTTTTGTGACAGTATCATTTTTTATAACGAAAAAAGTTAAGTTTTTATGACGGTTCACACTCAGCTAGAAAAAGGATAACAGGGGGAAAGTGCTGCCACTGGACAGGGGAAAAACAAAAAAAAACGGGGAATTCCGTGTTAAAAATGATTTCCACGTTCTCCGTCAGATGGCAGGGTCGGAGGGCATTATTCTAGTGCACGGACTATAGGTGGAGATTTCAATGCAAAGAACATAAATTGGGGATCACGACTAACTCTACAAAGAGGAAGGGAACTGCATCAAGCTATACTTACTAGCAGCTGTCAAACCTTTTCATCGGGAAAGCCTACCTACTGGCCATCAGATCCAAATAAAACGCCGGATCTAATAGACTTATTTATCGCCAAAAACGTATCGTTAAAATATGTACTTGTGGAAGGTAACTGCGACCTGAGCTCGGATCACTCTCCAATAATAATGACGCTTAGTGAGCAGGTTATTTACAGACCTTACAAGCCTGTCCTGGCTAATGACAAAACCGACTGGGAAGGATTCAAAATTGATGTATGCAAAACATTACAACTGAAGGAGCCTCCACAAACACTAGATGACATAGATCGGGAGCTCGAGCAAATTGTATGTACTATCCAAGAAGCGGCATGAAAGAATACACCATCCGTTAGAAGAAGGCTCAAGGGAATTAACTACCCGAGAGAAATAGTTGAAGCTATAAAATTAAAACGGAAAGCAAGAAAAAAATGGCAACGTACCCGAAGGCCAAAACATAAAACTGAATGGCACAAGGCTGCTAAGGAATTGAAAGAAATGATTCAGATGATTAAGGATGAATCAACTGAAAAGTACCTCAGAGAGTTAACCAGTGACCGCCACACTGACCAAAAAAAATCTCAAAACCAAAAAAAAAAAAATATCACATGAGACCTATAGTTCAAGCACCGCCTGTTAGGGATGATGGGGGTAAATGGGTTAGTGATAGTCATAGCAAGGCTGATTTGTTTGCGGAACACCTTACTAGTGTATTCGCACCGAACTCCAGGTCCCTGGGTGAGCCTTCCTTGGAATAGACATCGCCGCTCGAGCCAGAAATAAGAATACCGTATGTAACGATAAAAGAAGTACAAAAAACTATTAAAAAGGAGATAAATCCTAAGAAAGCTCCTGGTTTTGATCTTATCACAGGAAAAATTCTGCACCAGTTACCTCGAAAAGCTATTGTCAAAATTACCCAAATCATTAATGCTGCCATCAAACATAGGCATGTACCCCAGCTATGGAAGATGGCGGAAATCATCATGGTACAAAAACCTGGTAAGCCAGCTGATCAAGTAACATCTTATAGGCCCATCTCACTGTTACCTGTGCTATCCAAAGTGTTCGAAAAATTGATCAGTAAAAGACTCCTTGGCATAATTGAAGAACGGAAGCTGATTCCCAAGCATCAGTTCGGATTTCGACGTCAGCACTCGACCATAGATCAAGTTCATCGAATCGTCAATATCATTGAAGAAGCGCTGGAGCAAAAGAAAGTCTGTTCGGCGATCTTTCTTGATGTTGCTCAGGCTTTTGACAAAGTGTGGCACGAAGGCCTAAAACAAACTAAAAAAGATGCTTCCCATCCATTACGTGGAGCTACTGGATTCCTACTTGTCAAATCGGTATTACCGCATCAGACAAGATGACGCATGCTTAGAACCAAAAATAGTTAACGCTGGAGTCCCTCAAGGCAGTGTATTAGGCCCCCTCCTATACATACTGTACACGAGCGACTTACCGGACGTAGACTGCAACACAACAGCAACTTTTGCAGACTACACTGTGGTTCTCTCGGTTGGGGAGAACAACAATGAATCCATCAGCAAACTCAACAGATCAATCTCCAAAATCACTCGCTGGACCGCTAAATGGAGAATCAAACTGAACGAGACAAAGACGGTGCACGTTGATTTCACCAACTGTAAGATCAACTACATCCCGGCTTTGCTCAACAATGTGGTGATTCCCTACTCGGATCACGCCAAATACCTGGGCATGACGCTAGACGCCAAGCTCCGGTGGAAAGAACACCGAGAAAGAAAAAGACAGAACTTGTCTTAAAATTCAGGAAAATGTGCTGGCTCATTGGCCGGAGATCAACGATGTCACTTCAAAATAAACTGCTTCTGTACACTCAAGTACTGAGGCCCTCGTGGGTCTACGGAGCACAACTGTGGGGCTGCACGGCCCCATCAAACAGGCAGATTATACAACGCTTTCAGAATATGGTACTACGATGCATAACCAATGCGCCGTGGTATATCCGCAACGACGCTCTACATCGCGACCTTGAGATGGAAAGCGTCGACCAAGTGATAAAGCTGCGCGCTAACGCTCATCTTGAGAGACTTAAAAACCATGTTAATGAAGAAGTGGTCCAGCTTCTCGAAGTACATGAGTTGACGCGGCGCCTTAAGCGCACTAAACCACATGAGCTTGTGTAGGAAGTGAGTGTGTGCAATAAATCGGAAAGACAAAGGACTAAGTTATGTATCATTAGCCCTAAATGCCATGTATTGTAAAATAATTAGGTCAGAAGAACATTGTTAATAAGATATAATATATCTTGGAGCAATAATAAAATATGAGTTAGGAAAAAAAAAGGCCCTAGCTGTGTCCCGAAACTTTGCCCCATCGGAATATACCCAGAGGTGTTATGGGTGAAAATAGGTATTTTTTGAGTTTGATTTACATGAGCTTTTGAGGTATCGTTTTCCATGTTTTTTTGGGACGAGAAGACCGAATATGAAGTCGATTTTGACCAAAGAGTGGAAAATTGAAAAAGCTGATTTTAGACCAGAGTGAAGAATTGTGTAATGAAGGGTTGTAATGAAGGTTCAGCTCCCGAAATTCATTTTTTATGAGTCAAAAACCTGGGAAATTGTCTGAACTCACCACAAATTTATATAATAACACTAGAAGTAGTATTAGCAGGTGAATCAAGACAGTCAAATCAATGTTCAAAGATAATCTGTAAAAAACCTGTGAATGGGAGGCCATGCTACCCTGTGCTCACCACTCGATATGACCCCTTCTGTGTACCAGTACGAACTGTAGGCCACAGGGACGAGTGTCCTCGAACCGCTGCTCACTACTGTCAAAAAACAAGTGTGGGTCAAATTTGATTTCTTAAGGGCCAAAAATCGGTTAAAATGGGTAAACTATGAGGCGCTCACAGTTCGCTCGCCGTCACCCGGCCGTCATATACAAGTTTCTTGGCGACGAAAAATATCCTACTGGTTTTGACGGCCGTCATTTTTAATTTCCGTGAGATTTTGAGGTTCGTTCTCAGTTTTATGATCGTTGTCAAGAAACATCTGGAGTAAAATAAATTGAGAGGAGCGTCAAACAACTGACAAGAAATCGGTGTATATTTTTATATTAGACGTTAATTATTATTTGCTCAGTTATAGGTTTCTCAGCTAACGTGTATTTCTGAATTCGTTATTTTTTGTTAATAATAATTTATTTATTTACTTTGTCCGAGTTAAGGTTTTAAGTTGAATAAAGCCTTATTCCTACAAAAGATCTTATATCATGTTCATTATAAAACATGGATGGACCATAGGTAGGTAGGTGAAACTGCAAATGACAGGCGATGTACTTGTGAGTTCATCAAGTTACAGGAACATGGTGAACGAGAAGGGCCATAGTATGATTTTGCGGATACGCGCGCCAGATGCCCTTTATAATAATCAGAATGACATCCAAAAGATCCATCAACTATCCAGCACACTCACCTGACCTGAAACAATACAATTAAATCCAATCGAATCTTGCTGCTGGGAATTATTTGATTTTCGGTATAATTACCGATAGGTGAAATAAGTGCTATTCTCCAAATTTAACATTTTGCTGGTGACAACTGATCGTGAATTAACCAATTTCAATGTCCAATTTGGCACGGGATATGAAGAGTAATTTAAAAAACTTTCTTAGTTCTGGTAGAACCTAATATTTTGGTTTATTATTTTCAATAATGAAACATTGGAATCGAGCATGAAAAAACAAAATTCTAACCCCCCTCAAAATTTGATGGTTTACATTTCAAGGTACCGGAATCCGAAAATGTAATAAAACTATTTCTGTCTGTCCGCCGTACGCCGTACGGGCCACTTTTCTTAGTTACCATGAATAAAAATTGATGAAATTCGGGTAATAGGTTCCGTTCAGGGTCTAGTTGGCCCTCGAAGCTCGGCGTTACTGTCAGTCATCTCTAAGAGGTTAAAAATAGGGGTTGAAATTTTCATAACGCCGTAGCTCGAAAACTTTCGATTGAAGGGTATGGTTTTTTTAACGTTATTAAATTTGTCTTGGGCTAAACAATTTTTTGAGACCACCAAGAGCATTGTACGTCCAGCCGTTCGTGTGCACCAAAAAGCTTCGTCAACAAGATCGTGAATCAAACGGTATAAAGGCCGGGCTTTCATCACTAAGGAGCATCTGATTAAAATCAAGGATGGCTGTATGAAGTCGAGTTGGTTGTTCAGTGATAATATTTCATTTGATAAGTGATGGACTATTGGATTTAGTTGGTAGGTACTTGTGAAACTTGACCAACCGTTGAAGTATTATTGATGGGCAAGTTATTACACAACGGTTTATTATACTTGACCACGAGGGAAGGTATTGACCACAGAAAACAGTGATCTACGCAGAAGGGGCATCTATTTCACTCCACATCAACAATTTTCCTTCAAAACTTCATTATTTGCGTTTCTTTTTGCCATTTTAGTTACTGTTTGTCATCGAAAGAATTATTTTAGCAACATTTAACTCGTGATTTAGGTAGGTACCTAGTAACGAGTACGGGGATAGGTACTAACCTACGGAGGGTCTGCGATCTACATAATATGTAAGACTAGTACATATCATATAGACGGTTTATCTATACAGAGAGCTGTGATCTGTACCTAAAAGAAGGGTATTCTGTACAAAATAATAAACCGTTGTGCAGGGATTTGCAGCGTTTTCCACGTCAAATTGAAATTTTTAATTTCAAATTCAACCTTCCACTACTTCAGCAAAAAATAAAAATTTTAATAAACTGAATTATGAAACCCACTACTATCTATTTATTATTTCAATGTGATGCGAAAATTATTATTCAGGTTGAAGGAGGTGTTGAGGGTGAAATGGAGGACAGTGACGTACTTGTTGTGGAGGTGGCACCAGCGGCTGCGGACAGCACTGCGATCGTCCACGTGGCTCCGGCTTCCGTCGTCGAGGAAAAAAATGCCCCTGCCACAGGTAAGGAACAACCCGCAAATTTGTCTAACGCTTACCAAACCAGAAAATTTCCTAGTGAGCAGAGCATAGTTGACCATAATCCGTGAATGTTTACTTTTATTCTGATGTGTTTTCTAAAAGGTTTTAGAATATTTCCGAAAAGCTACGCGTACCAGATCATCGTGTAATGGGGAATAACTAAAAACAATGAGTATACAAAACACCAGTACGTACAACGAAAGTTAAGAAACTGGACATCCATGTACCTGAAGACTTATAATGAGGAACTTGCACCCATCTGTATGAAGTCGAGTTGGTTGTTCTGTGATAATAATATTTCATTTGATAAGTGATGGACTATTGGATTTTGTTGGTAGGTACTTGTGAAACTTGAACAAACTTTGAAGTGTTATTGATGGGTAAATTATTACACAACGGTAAATTATTACAAAACGGGAAATTATTACACAACGGTAAATTATTACATAACGGTAAATTATTACACAACAGTAAATTATTACATAACGGTAAATTATTACACAACGGTTCATCTACCAAGAAGGGGCTGGATTTTGTTGGTAGGTACTTGTGAAACTTGAACAAACTTTGAAGTATTATTGATGGGTAAATTATTACACAACAAATTATTACACAACGGTAAATTATTGCATAACCGTAAATTATTATACCTACCAAGAAGGGGCTCATAATTTTTTTCTTTCACGTTTCAAGGTGCGTACATTCCAAAAACGCTGCAAAGTCCTTGTCACATGGGTTTATTATTCTACTGGAGCTACCTGCAGAAAATTTGGCTGTTCATCCATTGTTTCTTTCGTGTGCAATAATTGAAATGGATATTATTGGTGGTTTCCAAAAATTTTTGCCCTCAAAAAGGCTTCAGACTCCTCCTACTATATGACAAATTATCTTTGATCATTGATAGTCCATTTAATTGTCTCGATTCAACTCTTGATACTATTTATATTGCTAATATAATTTTTAAGTGATTTCAGACAATTTCCCAGGTTTTATGCCCATAAAAAATGAATTTTAGGAGCTGAATCTTCGTTACAACCTTACTCCTTCACTCTTTGGTCAAAACTGACATCATGTTCGGTCTTCTCGCCCTAAAAAACATGGAAAAAGATACCTCGAAAGCTCATTTTACTGAAACACCAAAAAACCCTATTTCTGCACCCATTTTTCAAGCTAACACCCCTGGGTATATTCCCAACGGGCTGCAAAGTTTCGGGACACAACTAGGGCCCAAATGGAGCCTGTGTGCGAAAGAACGAATTTTTTAAAACCGAGAATGGAGTAGTCATGATACGGCAGACAGCGTATGGCGGACGGACATAGCATTTTGGTTTAAATTTATTCTGTGAATAAGAAAATTTGTATAACCCCCTTAAACATTTTTTCTTTTACGTTCCAAGGTGCGTAGATTCCAAAAACGCTGCAAAGTCCTTGTCACATGGGTTTATTATTCCACTGGACTTACCTACAGAAATGTTGGCTGTTCATTCATTGTTTCTTTCATGTGAAATAATTGAAATAGCTATTTCTGATGGTTTCCACCATTTTTGGCCCCTAAAACACGAATCAGGTACGCTCCTTTTTTTTTTCAAAATGTATCTTTGATCATCGATAGTGCCATGGAATTGTCTTGATTCAGGTGTTGATACTACTTCCTGTGTTATTATACAAATTGATGGTGATTTCAGACGATTTCCCAGGTTTTTGACTCACAAAAAAAATCAATTTTGGGAGCTGAACATTTGGTAGAACTTGATTTTCCATTCTTTCGTCAAAATCGACTTCATATTATTTGGTCTTCTCGTTCCCAAAAACATGGAAAACAATACCTCAAAAGTTCATGTTACAAAACACAAAAAGTACCTATTTTTGTGCACATTTTCACTCATTACATCCCTGGGTATATTCGATCGGGCTGAAAAGTGTCGAGACACAACTAGGGCCCATGTGGAGCATGTGTGCGAACGAACGACGTTTTTAGACCGAAAATGAAGCCTGTGCACGTGATATAGCGGACGGCGTACGGCGGACGGAAAATGCATTTTTGGGATCTACGCACCTTGTATATCCCACGGGATGAACGGTGAAGTAAACGTTGAAACGGTATAATTCAACGGTTATTTAATATACTAATTACTCGGATGAACAACGATATAAAAGGGTTCACAACATACGAACTTAGTTGCAAAACATACGAACACCACGAGGTACACCTCGACGGCTCGGGCTCCTCGCAGCCAGGCTACAGAAACGGTGAATGGATCACAAAAGTCCACCCCAACATGCTCGAATGCAAAGGAACGAGTGACTCGGGCCGACGGGAGCTGACCCATCTCAGGCTGGAATGGTTTTGGTTTGACAGAGAAGCAACGGGCGCATGAGGCTAAGATACGGGTAACGGTGTTACGGCCATCAATTAGCCAATAACGGTTTCTCAAATGAGCTAAAGTGGCTCTTGGGCCCACATGCATGCAATGTGAGTGAGCATATCGAACGAGTAGCGGAGCGAGAATATCGGAAGGTTTAACCAGGGCGGGGTGCATCGTCTCATACGTGCTTGGCATGTTGGAAAATCGTCCACCTACACGAAGAACCCCTTCATCATCTTCAAAGATAGCCAGCTGCTTCATCAACTTGGTAGGACGATGCCCCTTAGAGAGGGCATCACGAACATCAGCTAGACTGCGAGCTTGGGAAGCACGAACGAGAGCAAGATCAGCCTTCCGGAGTTCAGAGGAACATAGCGGTGAACGAGACAAGAGTCGAATCAACGGGGTGAGATCTTCGGACTTTACAATTGGGTATGAAACGGAGCATCCATGCAGTGACTCTGCGCAGAACGGAATAATTGCTGAAACGGGCCTCCCATGGGTCGTCTGGAACGGTGAAAGCAACAGGGATTGATGAAGCTCTTATCTCATTAGAAACGTCTGGTAATTGAAGAAACGGGCGTATGCGCTTGATAGGCCAATGATCACGATCGGAAGTAAGCCAACTGGGACCCTCCCACCAAAGTGAACAGCCAATGAGCTGATCAGGAAGGGCGCCACGGGAGGCTACATCGGCTGCGTTGTTAGCAGAGCATACATGGAACCAAAAATACAACGTTCTTTGGGGAGGTGGGAGAGTGTCTAGGCAACTCTATTCCCCACAAAAACCTTCCAAACGGGAGCGGGCTCAGCGGTGATCCATGACAGAGCAACGGTACTGTCAGAACAAGCAATAACATGAGATGAAGGAACATGAGGATACTCAGAATGGATACGGGCCTAGTTCCGCGGCCAGCAGTTCCAGTCGGGGTATGGATTTGGGTTTCATGGGAGCTATTTTAGCTTGAGACATGATGAGATGGGTAGACCAGCTGTTGCCCATTTCTAACACGTGGTAAATAACGGCATATATGCTTTCTCAGAGGCATCGGCAAATCCAATGAGCCACTGAACGGGAGCATCAATACAGACATGACGGGGTATGTGAACAGAGTGGAGATGATCAAGGGACTTGGCAAGCTTTGTCCAATCCAACACAAAGGACGAGGAAAGGGGGTCATCCCAGTCGTACTTAGAGTGGCAACTGGCCAACTGGACCCATCCTACAGGATCATAAATTCGGCCCACTTGGCTGGCCAGCTCTCTTTTAGTTCGAACGATGACTGAGGTAGGAACTTTGAAGAAGAAAGAGTCTGTAACGGGATTCCAGGATATGCCTAACATCTTGAGCGGTTGTTCATCATGGTTTAAAATTGTTCAAAAACTATTCTCATCATCTGGGTGGTCCTATCGTGCATATTACAAACACTAGTCTACTTACTCACACGTTTCCGGAAGTTCTCAAGGTCGCTAGGGTTGTGCCCTTGTTCAAGGGGGGAAACGCATTGGATTTGCCAAATTATCGTCCCATATCACTTTTGAGTGTAATTTCTAAATTTATCGAAAAGTGGATCAAGCGGCAACTTTATGAATATCTCGAAAAATACAATTTATTGTCAGACAGGCAATTTGGGTTTCGCAGTAGGATGGGGGTGGATGAGGCTCTTTTTTCTATGACCAAGGATCTTTATATGGTGTTGCTGATGAAGGACGTAAGGCGGTATTGATTTTGTTGGATATGGCTAAGGCCTTTGATTCTATAAATCATGCCCAGTTTTGGGAGGTTTTGCCGTGTAGTGGAATCAATGGTGAAGAGCACAAATGGTTTTGTAGTTACTTGGATAATAGGCGGCAGCTGGTATTGGTTGATGGAGTTGATAGTTCATGTAGATCAGTTGAATATGGTGTGATTCAGGGTAGCACTCTGGGACCGCTCCTCTTCCTCATTTTTATCAATAGAATTGGGGATATTCCATTGAAAGGAAGAGTATGTTCATCTTTTTGCTGACGACACCGCCATTTTCTGTTCAGCTGATGATTGGGACGAAGTGTTTGCTGTAGCTAACCATGACATGAAATTGATGAATGATTGGTTGTCTACGAATGCTTTGAGTTTGAATGTCCACAAAACAAAATACCTAGTTTTTTCAAAATCCCCTAGTAGGGCCCATATAGAGCATGTTGTGAAACTCCACAGCTGCAGCAATGTGAGTTCCAACTCATGTTCATGCCCAAAAATAGAAAGGGTAGCCTCCGCAAGGTACTTACGGGTCATTATAGATGAAGACCTTAGATGGGAAGATCATGTTTCATCACTTGTTAAAAAAGTAATGAGACTGAGTTACGTTTTTTATTGTGTGAGAAATTGTTTAAGTTATGAATCTCTTCTAATTGTTTATAAATCCTTGGTGCAGAGTTTGATGAGTTTCGGCATATTGGCTTGGGGAGGTACTTTCCCATCGATATTGCATTTTTGATAACAGCCCAAAAGACCATTCTAAAAATCATAATAAAAAAAACCAAAAAGATTTCCCACAAATGACATATTTTTGATGGTGAAGGTCTTCTCTGCTGGCCAGTTATATGCAAAATCAGCCCTCATGTTTTTGCATAAGCATCCCATCAAATTCAATTACAGGTTTTCGCCTAATAGTGCCCATTCGTTCCGCCTCACTACGCAATCTGTCATCTCTATACCTCATTCACGTCTGAAAAGTACATCACAACACATTTATTACAGTATGCCACTGCTGTTAAGAACTGCACCCTCTACTATAACAAACCCCACTAATTATACTAGAGCAGAGCACAAAAAATTTGTTTTTAGCTGGCTGATATCACAAGGCCATCTATTATGCGACAATTTATTCGCGAGTACTTATGTAGTGTAGGGATCTGTGTAGTAGCAATGTACTAAGTATGCTATTGATTTAATAATATACATAACTATATAATATTAGTCCGCACAATTTGAAGGTTTATATAGGTACTCGGGAGTTGACTCCCCCACCCAGCTCAGAACTGTGTTCTTTGGTGTGGGGTAGTTCCAGTTATTAAGTGGACACTGTAGCTTAAATACTTAATTTCTTCTTCATGTATATATACCTATGTATCTTGTGTTGTTAGAGGAATAAATTTCATTTTCATTTCATTTCATTTTCCTCAGAACCAGATCAACAGTGGCTGAACTGGATAAACGGTATTCAGCAGGGATTCCCTTCAATAACTGAACAGAATTTGAAGCCCACTTATGGAGTTCAAGCCCGGCAGTGCCCAACAGGGAGATCAGATCGGAGCGAGCAGATATAGCCTCTTGAATCGAGCTCCCCCCACAATGCACATCATCTACGTAGGTGTGGTTGAGGAGTAGATTTGAAGCAACAGGGTGAGAACAGGCGCCTTCTTCGGCCAGGTGTTTAATAACCCGATTGGCTAGGAACGGAGCAGATGCAGTACCATAGGTAACGGTCCACAGAGCAAAATCTTTAACAGGGAGTTCGGGGGAATTACGCCAAAATATGCGCAGCATATCCTGATCGGATTCTGGAAGACAGATCTGCCTAAACATCTGTCGGATGTCAGATATGAACACATATCGAAATGAACGGAAACGGGTAATCATACATGATAATATATCTGATTGTAATTTATTTTGGACCTACCATCAATATCTCATTAAGAGATCGACCGTTGGTGGTGCGTTGTGGCGCGTTAAAAACCACACGTATCTTATCGGGGGAATCTCCGTCCCTGGGAACTGAATGATGCGGGATATAATAATTCGGAGAGCGAGGAATTTCGACCGGGTCCAGGGGGCGCATATGCCCCAAGTTCATGTACATATTCATCTATGAAGGAGCGATAGGCTTGATAAAGCTGGGGATCGCGCGTAAGGCGCTTTTCCATACGAAACAATTGTCTTAAGGCAATATGGTGAGATTCGCCTAAGGACGCAGGTGATTCAGAGAATGGAAGAGAAATGGTATAACAGCCCAGACTCCCGTTGAACGGACTCTACAAACAGCTGCTCGGCTCTTGCCTCTTCAGGCGTCCAAGGTTTAACCGGCTCAACAGACTCTTTCTCAAACATTTGACGTAAGAGGTCATCAGTAGTAGTGGAACGAACGGGCGAAACAGGGACTACATTGTCCAATATCTTGGTCGGGGCGTTGGAAAAATGAATCAGATTGGGCTGGATGGGATAAAGCTCAGCAGTATAGACCTGACTGGCTAACTTGAACAAGTTTAGAGGAGAATTTTGAATTTCTATCAGGGGAGCTACTGAGAACAAATTACGAACGGAGGACAATTGAGGAACAGGATCAACAACGTGAGGGGGAACTAACTCTTCAATAGGGGAGGAAACCTTGCGATTGGAGATAAAACGGGGAAACGGTTGACGCTGAGGCTTGGGATCAGCAGACACCAATCTCATCAGATCGGCAACCTGCCGGAGAACAATAGCGTGATAATTCTTTCCTAGAAGCTAGGGGGCATGATAAACGTGTGGAACGGGTGGATTTGCTGCGTGAATTCTGGCCATCACGAGGGCGGGACATGGTTCAACACGTTGAGCGGGTTCATGAGAATATATTTCCCAGAAATGCTCAACTGGATTGATTCGAACGGTTTTCTTGGAGTGGGGGGGGGGGGGGGGGGGGGAATAGGACCAGACCCCAGAAGACCCAGATCAGATTCCCATATACCGGGTTGATAAACTCCATGAAGTATTTGTGATACTAGATCGGAGCCTAACAGCACATCGACTTTATCGGATCTGTGGAAAGTCGGATCAGCTAGCTGGGATTGAACATATTTGAGCTGTGGCCAAAAAGCGGAATCCCAGTCACAGTTGGGAGCTGGCATGAGCATGTTGTCCATAACAAAAGCAGAAAGTGGAATAATTTTCCCAGAGCAGGCGTGTAATAGAGTCACCGCTTGACCAAGAACGGGATTTGATGAGCCGCCGATGTCCGGACATCCGGTCATCGGAGGGAGTTAATTGAAGTCCTAACTTACTAACTTTGGGTGAAATCATATTGGGAGTAGCCCCTGAATCAATTAGGGCTCGAAATTGAACCGTGGGCCCCCCTCTACATGAAGGCAAACTGATGAGAGCGGTAGGGAGCAGTCCCATTCGTGACATCTTAAGGCAGGAACGGAGAGCTGAAACAGATGCGTCATTCGACCTACGTTGGGGTAAGCCGACTGAACCTAGTTTGGATGGCTTAACCCCAGGAAACGGGCCCCTGTGAAGACTATGACTAACCGAGGAGGAAGTGCAATGGGTGGTATGCCGCCTGGGTATAACACTGCTAAGTTTCAACGGTCGGGACCCAACCCCTATCCTCTCGGTCTTAGGTAAGAACATGCGCCTAACTTTACCTATCGAATGACGCTGAACGGGAGGCATAAATTTATTATCAAAAGAACCCTCATAATTCAGAGTTGGAGGGCTGGGGTTGGAGTGGGTGGGTAACACTCACACTGGCGTACGAACTTAAAATTCCAGGGGTTTCGGCACCTAATGTATATCCCACGGGATGAACGGTGAAGTAAACGTTGAAACGGTATAATTTAACGGTTATTTAATATACTAATGAACAACGGATGAACAACGATATAAGGGTTCACAACTTCAGGCTTCTTCTTCTTTTTCTTCCTAGTTTCTTGTCTTGGCCGCAGCCATGCCAGACATAGGTTGGTTGTACGGCTATCCGTTGATATTTGTGGATTAAGTGGATGGCGGGGGGTGGGGGGGTGGGGTTGGATGGGTTGTGGGATGTGGGATGATGCGCTGTAAAGGTGTTTAATGGTTGTGGAGTTTAAAAATTAAAAATTAATGCCACAGTCATCAATGAAATCGTAAACTTCCCTCATAATAGTAATGGTGAAGTCAGTTTTGATGAGGTTGGTGATACTCGTATGCTGATCATTGAATAGGTTTCACCGCTGGGTTGCGAATCTGGTACCGCAGAGGGGCGAGTCAATTTTTTTCATGAGCCAGCGGAAGTATGGAGTGTTTCCGTGACCCAAGATGGTTCTGTTGAGTGTTGTAAGAAATTTAAGGGGCTCGTTAATCCCTCTGTACCACGGAGTTGAGGTGGGGAGTGGAATGATGCTTCTGGTCCATTCTCACGTAGCCGGCATTGTGAAGCATGTTCTGCAGTCCATTCCAGGTCCCTTCTTTTTTTGAGAACTCCAACTAGATCAGAATACAGTATTGTTCGAGGAAATACATTGCCGCCATATCTGCTGTGGAATTTGGCCATCATGTCTGCAATTTCATTGCCGGATATGTTCACATGACTAGGTATCCACTGTACTGCAACTTTCTTATTTTGAGTGCACGTGATACGGTTAATGACAGTCAATATTTCTTGAGTACCTAATAAAGTCCGGATTGTCTCCCATCTTCAGGTTTTTAAGGTACTGGATGGATGCTTGAGAATCGGAGAGTATGAGGATGTTTGTGGTGTCATTATGTGTGAGTGTATGCAGGAGAGCTGTATATATGGCACCAAGTTCAGCTTGGAAGATGCTAGTGGAAGGATGTATTTTTTTGCCGGCAGCCAAGTGGTCTGACACACAATAGCACGCTAAGGCTGTGTTACCATTATCTGTTTTAGAACCATCAGTGAATACATGGCAGGAGTATTCCCCATATCGGGTATGTAGGTGCTCAAGAGTCAGTGATCTCAGTAGTAGTCCGTCCAAACTGTTCTTCTTGTTTTGGATTGTAGGAATGGTGGGGAATATCGACATTCTCTGTATGTGAGACGGAAGTACCCAAAAGGCGACTTGTTTGTTGGTATATAAGTGCACATGTTCTCCATCTAACAGGTTGATCACTGTTTGAACTTGTTTTCTGTAGTTGCCATGGTTATTGTGCTGTTTTGGTGGTAGAATAAACCGAGTGGCAGATCCTCTGAGGCTAGCGTGATACATCAGCAACCTAGACAAATTACGTTCAGTTATGTATGATGTTCTTGTCTTCATGTACACAGAGTTGGTAATTGTATGTAAAGAGGGTATTGGAGTAGTCCTCACAGCACTGACTATCTGGCGTAGAGCAGCGTTCTGGAGGATTTGTAGTTTACTGATATTTTTTGGGTTACCCCATGCATACAAATGCAACCCGTAATCAATTTTTGGCAGAATAAGATGTTTGACCAACTGTTCCTGCGTATCTGGGTGATTTCCCCATGTAGAGCCCTTCATAGCTTTTAGGGCATGAACATCTTTAGTGCATTTATTTATTATGTTGGTTGTGTGTGAAACGCCACTCAGCTTTTCATCGAGTGTGATACCAAGGTATTTACATATTGGAACTGGTAGTAATGAGGTGTCGTCTATATTAATGGCAAGATCCCGTTTCTGATGCATGGGGAGGGAGTCAAAGAAGGACATCAAATGTGTTTTGTTGAAGTTGATTTTGAATTTGTGCTGTTTAAATGAATCAATGAGCCTGAACAGAACTTGCTTCATTTTTTCTTTGTTTTGTTGAGGACTTCTTTCTTGAACCTAGATCATGAAATCGTCGGCATATGACATGATGGTGATATGAGGATCCTGGGCAATGTAATGTAGCTCTAGTACATATAAGTTGAACAGTAATGGGCTTAGAATACTGCCTTGGTCGAGGCCTTGTGATCCACGTATCACATTGACACCATCTGTATAATTTTTGTCACTGAAAAAATTAAAGATCCAACGGTTGAGAAATGGGGACAGGTTGAGATCCTGGAGTTTACTGTACAACTGTGAAATGCATACATCGTTGAAAGCACCGGATATATCAAGAAAGCAACATAGAGTGCTCCTGCCTTCATCTTTTCCTGAGAGTATGTTCATCTGGAGTTATGTGAGACAATTCAAAGTGGAGTGCTTTTTACGAAAACCGTGCTGGTGGGTCGATAGTAGTTGAAGGGATTCAAAAATAATGTCAAGTCGGACAAGGATCATATAGTTCATGGTTTTAGCCACACAGGAAATGAGTGACAGGGGTCTAATTCCTTGAGCATCAACCTCTTTGAAATTAGGTTTTCGGATGTATATTATTCTAACATTCTTCCACTGATGAAGAATTATGTTGTGACTGTAGAATATGTTAAAGAATTGTAGGAGAATAGATTTGGCAGAGACGGGTAGGTGGGAAATCATTGAATAATTGATACTGTCCAATCCAGGGCAAGTATCCTTTTTTCTCTTCATGAGAGTATGTTCCAATTCTGTAAGGCTAAATGGAAGATCTGGCGCACTGGTAGTAGGTGCAGGAGGAGGTATAATGCTTGGTTTTGTTGGTTTCTTGAGCACATTCTCACAGATTTCAGGGTACAGCTGTGGTTTGACAAAAGACGAGTTATTACTAGTCGACCCACTCATTGTCTTCAATAAATTCCAAGCTGATGGTATGTATATTAGACTGCTTAGGAGATGTTGTCACAGACTTGCAGAGATCCTGCCATGAATTTTTCATTTCTGTGTCTATGATTAATTTAGCGTTTACTACCGAGTTTTTGTGGGTGTTTAAATTACCGATAGTTTTGCAGCGATAATACACAGCTAGTGTGTTTTTTCTTTCATTGACAGCTTTGTCACATTTGTCGTTCCACCAGATGTTTGATTTAGAGTGTTTAGGTTCTGATAGGTATTGCTGCTTGGGCGGCTTCTTGAATAATGTTTTGGAATTCCATATACTTTGATTCCGGTGATTTTCAAAAGCGCGAGGTAGCCAAATATAACCATGATTTTATTTTCAAAAGCGCGAGTGGTAGGAGTACTTTTTATTATCAAAAGCGCCACCTCAGTATGTGTCAAAAGCGCGAGGTTCACGGGATAGTTTCTGGGATTGTTTATCTTTTTTGAGATGCGAGCGCCAGCGAGCATCCAGATCGCTTGACAATGCATTCCACTAATCTATTCAGAAGTCCCAAACAACCTGCTCATTCACGGGATAGTTTCTGGGATTGTTTATCTTTTTTGAGATACGAGCGCTAGCGAGCATCCAGATCGCTTGACAATGCGAGCGGTGGAATGGGAACTACCCTACTAATGGGAGTCACCGTTACAGCTCGCCCATTTGCCACCAAACCCAAGCTAAGGACCTCGCGCTTTTGAATATACAAAAATTCGCGCTTTTGAAACACATTCCGAGGGATTCGCGCTTATGCTACCCACCCTTTGATTCCACATTGCATTCATCCAGGTTGGCATCTTTCCAAGTCGTCAGTTTGTCAGTGATAATCTGTGAGTAAACATCCCATTGTGCCTCTTTTGTTTTCCATTTATGCATAGTAGGGAGAGCAATTTTCTCAATCCTATCAATGGTGATTTTAAGAGGTTTGTGGTCACTACCAAGTAGTGTATCGTTGAGCACTTGGAGGTGTGTTCTAGATGAAAGCGTGGGAGATACCTATCAAGGCTAAAGGGAGTAAGATGGCAGCTCACGAGTAAGACCTGCTCTCGGAGGACTTGCCTTTGTGATTAATTTTAACGTGTTTTGCCGAGTATTTTTGCATGAGGAACTAGTTTATTCGTTCGAACCAGCATCTACCTACCGGGATAAGTGATTTATCGTATTGTGACTAAGTTCAAGATGAGTAACGACGTCTCGAGTGAATACGTTAACCGACGCCCAAGGGCTAAGAAATTGACTTCTAATACAACCCCTGGTAATCGCCACGCCAATATTTTGCCAGAGATGAGCTCGATTTCTGATAAAGTCGAGACTGCTTCAGTTATTTGTGATCTCATAAATGATTTGAAAGCATCCAATATAGACAATGATTTTCTCCAGTCTTTCGAGGTTAAACTTCGTTCGGGTATCCATACTGTTATCGAATCGACCGCCAAACTCTGTTATCAGTCCATGCAGAAGGAATACCAGCGCTCCACAGACGATAAATCAACGTAGCAGGCAGCTTAATGTTTGTCTCCGCGGTCTGCAGGAAGAGGTCAGTGCGGTTGGTAACGCATCAATGGCGGAACGTGAACGAGCCCTTGAAGCTAAAGTCGTGGTGGTAATAAATGAAAAGGTGAAGCCTTCGATTCCAATTTCCGCCGAACAGATATCCAGAGTTCGTCGCGTTGGCAAATTCGATGTCAGACGCAACCTCGATCCTAATTTGAGTGGGCTCAAGCCCTTGGCGCGCCCCGTTATTGTCACATTCATCAAGCACTCTGTGAAAACGGACGTTTTCACTAATAAGAAAAACCTCAAAGGGTCGTCATTGGTTTTGACTGAGGATCTCACCCCAACTCGTCGTCGTGTTTACCAGTCGGCTGTGTCAAGACTGTCACCGAAGCAAGTGTGGACTCAAAGTGGAATTATTTGGTTTACTCATAAAGGAAAACGCTATTCAGTGAGCACTCAATATGAACTTGACGAGAAGCTGTCCAAGATAGGGATTCCTGCAGCTACATAAGTATCTACCACCTATATAGCCAGTTCATCATCATGTACTTGATCATTTTAGTTCCTCCTTACTGTTTAGTGAATAGGTACCTCTTAATTTCGTCTAATACATATACTCATTCCTTAGTGGGTAGGTACGTTTCATACATATACGGTTCGTCTTATACATATACTCATTCCTTAGTGGGTAGGTACGTTTCATACATATACGGTTCGTCTTATACATATACTCATTCCTTAGTGGGTAGGTACCTACGTTTTTGATTTTGTTCTGTACATAATAATATTACAGCTACCTACCCTATGTTTGTGGTTGATCTCGGCACACCTGCTTATAACGTCCTTGTCTCGAGCCCTCGCCGTCTTCACCAGTTTTATTATCTTCTTATTTTATCCATGCATTCTTGTCCATTTTTTAAACATTTTCTTATGTTTTTTATTCTTATCCTAACTTTTGTCCATGCGTTCTGTCTATTTTTTAAATATCTTCTTATGTTTTTTCTACTGATCTTAAATGTAGTTGCCAGTTTCGGTTTCACTTCTTGTAATAATGTTTTTCAGTGCGTTTTGGAACCAGTGATTGTGGGGTACGCTGTTTTTGATTATTTATCCTGACAATAGCCTCCCACCCTCCCCCAACACTCCTCCCGATAACCTTTCGTCTGATGACTCATTTTATAGTCTCTCCCTTGATCTAAATAATGGCTCGGACAGTGACTCGTCCTTCCACAGTATCGCTCTGCCCCCATCATGCTATACAATTTCCTCCTCTTTACAATCTAAGCGTGGCTTTACCCTCTGTCATTTTAATGCTCAGTCCCTTGTCCAGCATTGTGACGACTTGAAATATTATGTTGGCAACAATCTCCCTCATGCTATAGCTGTGTCTGAAACTTGGCTGAAGCCATCTCTACCAAACAAATCAGTAGCTTGGGCGGGCTATCGTATTTTCCGCAATGATCGAGCCAAAAGGAGGGGTGGTGGAGTCTGTGTATATCTTAGGAACGACGTTCATGCCAAGGTTGTGAGTTGCAGTAAAAACTCTGTTGTTGAGTATCTCCTTGTAGAGACTAACTATTTTGGCAATAAAACCCTCCTAGGCGTGGTTTATAAGCCTCCCAAGCCATCTTGTGATCTTTCCGAATTCTACCAAGTACTCTCATCCCTCGTCAGTAGTTATCAGCATGTTTTTATTGCCGGTGACTTTAACACTGATCTCCTGAAAATGGACGGCAAGGCCAGGGACCTCACTGACATGCCCTCTACAATCAACCTTAGGGTACTCCCATCTGGCCCTACGCACAAGCAAGGTGACTCCAATTCGCTTCTCGATCTGATTGTTGTTGACGAGCGAACAGTGGTTTCTTGCTTCGATCAGCATGATGTCCCTGCAGTAAGCCGTCACAAAATGCTTGTTGCCAGCTTTAAAATGCCTTGTGTTAGGAGACCTGTTGCTGCGAAGTACTGTAGAAACCTAAATAATATTGTCAAAGAAGCACTTGCCACCGACCTTGAGCAGGCCGATTGGAGCCCACTGTATTTTTCTACTAAAGTTGATGAAAAAGTTGAGTGTTTCAACAATATAGTTACTACCCTGCTTGATAAACATGCTCCTGCAAGGCTGCACAGGTTTAAACACCCCGACAGCCCCTGGTTTTGTCCTAAGATAGCTTCAGCTTTTCGGGCTCGTGATCAGGCATACCGCGCATGGCAGAATTCGGGAGAGCCCAAGGAGGAAGAGCGCTATCAACGTCTTCACACTTGGTCAAAAAAACTAGTGCGACAGGCCAAACGTGAGCATGCTTTGAGTGAGCTTGATCCAACTGCTCCTTCTAGAACTCTGTGGCGCAACATTAAGAAGTTTGGTCTTGCTCAGGACAAGGAGGTAGAGCTGCCTGCAGTGGATGTTGATGGTTTGAATGCTCATTTTACTTCTGCTCAGCCTGTTGACAATGATGTTGATATCCACGAGTTGTTGGCTCCTAATGACTCACTGGATTCTTTTTCTTTTCAAAATGCAGACAGAGATGACGTCTGTGAGGCTGTACTCTCAGTTAAGTCCGATGCTATTGGGTCGGATGGGATCCCCCGTAGATTTCTGCTCCTTATACTACCGTTTATACTTGATCATTTAACTTTCCTCTTTAATTTCATGTTAACCTCTTCTGAATTTCCCAAGTCCTGGAAAATAGCCCATGTCATTCCATTATCCAAAATTGCAACCCCAAAGTGCTTTGAAGACTACAGACCTATCAGTATCTTGCCGTTACTCAGTAAAGCTTTTGAGTTCATCATCCACAAGCAAATGTCAATGCACATATCATCAAAAAATTTATTGTGTAAGTTCCAGTCTGGTTTTCGGGCCCATCACAGCTGTGAGGCAGCCCTCCTGAAAGTCACCAATGACATCAGGTGGGGGTTTGAACACTTGCAATGTTCACTCTTAGTCCTGCTTGATTGGTCAAATGCTTTTGGGTCGGTCGGGCACAAAACTCTGATTGCCAAGCTTAGGAACAACTTTAAATTTTCATCCTCAGCCTGTAAGCTGATCCTCTCTTACCTCACTGACAGATTTCAAAAGATTAAATTTAGTTCCGTTAATTCTTCCCTATCTCAGCTGACATGTGGTGTGCCTAAAGGAACTGTACTGGGTCCGCTGCTGTTTTCGTGTTTTATAAACGACCTCCCTGAGGTGTTGAGGCATTGCTCCTACATGCTTTTTGCAGACGATTTCCAAATTTATATCCGATCTACAGTTGACCAATTAGCTAGTGCAATCAGCAAACTTAATTCTGACTTACAGCGTATATCCTACTGGGGGGAGCTGAATGGCATCAGGCTGAATCCTAGGAAGACCCAGTGCATTGTTATTTATAAGCACTCCATCGCTACTGACGCGATCCCACCCGTCTTGGTTAATGGCACTGTAGTACCATACACAACCACCGTGCGTAATCTTGGAGTGCATCTGACAGATCGCTTGTCCTGGGAGGTTCATGTGCGACACATCTGTAGGCGAGTCTACAGTGCGCTCCACCCACTGAGGCGCCTCAAAAATTTCACTCCACCCGAGCTGAAAAGGAAACTAGCCATCGCACTGGTCGTTCCTTCTTTCCTATATTGTGACTCTCTCTTTAGTTCCTCATTAGATTGTAAATCTAAGCATCGCCTCATGGTAGCCTTCAACAACGTCATGCGCTATGTACATAACTTGAGAGCCCGAGCCCATGTCACACACCTCTGCCATTCCTTACTGGGGTTGGATCTATTCACATATTATAAACTGAGACACCTCTTGTTGATTTTTAAAATAATTCATGGCATCGTTCCTCAATACCTTCAGAACCTAATATCCCGAGCAGTCTCTTTCAGGTCTCATGGATTGAGAATAATCCAACATAAATCTCGGGCGATAAGCCAGTCCTTCGGAGTGGTGGGTGCGAGGGTGTGGAATTCTTTACCTCTTCGTATTCGTATGCTGCCCACCATCACTCGGTTCAGAAACGCGGTCACCTCTCATTTGACTTGAACTGGCTCCAACATCATTCCTTCCCCCCTCCCCCCCCCCTTTTTTAAACATTATTTCTTCTCCTTCATCTTCCCTTAATTTTCTTTCTTCCCTGTTAACTGTCACCCTTTTAAATTTACAATTTGATTCAGTGAATGATGTGCAACCTAAGGGCCACTGTGCCTAATTGTACAATAAACGTTTTTACTTACTTACTTACTTACTAAATCTGTAGCCGTTGCTCGTTCATTGGGCTTTGTTATGCGAGTTTCCGTATCATTTTCAACAACGATGAATGAGGAATCCATTACAGACTGAAGGAGCTGTACGCCCCGTCGATCTGAGTATGATGAACCCCAAATAACGTGTTGAGCATTCCAATCCCCAGCAATTATAGTAGGTCTACTAACTACCAAAGAAATGTAAAAGATCGTCCCAGAAACTCGGATGAATGGAGTTGCCCGGGGGCAAGTATAAATTAGCAATGTAGGATACAGTTGTTTGGCAGGTTTACTTGAACAATTAGCGTTTCAATTCCATAATTTCTTGGGGGTCTGAAGTGAACAGTGTTGAATGGTGGGAGATTCCACAGGAAGTACGTACAACGGGCCAGACCCCATCCTCGAAATTAAACTTGACGAAACCCCTTGATATCTGGTATCAATGGGATCAGTGAAAATGTCAACTTTATTGCTGTAAAGTTGTGCCATTATCCATTCGTACCAGAAAAAGTTACATAATCATTTTTTGTGTAAGAACACTACATCAAATGTTGGTATATAGCCATACTTAAGGGTAGTGGGTTACTACCAGAACAGATAGGCTATTTGAAGATTTTCAAGTACTTTTTCCTCAGTTGCTGTCAGTGCTATCTCGTTCAAATTTTTACAGCATGTACATAAAGTCTTTATCTTCAATCAAGTCGGATAATTTTTGATATGATAAAAAAAAATTTCACATGCGATCCAAAAAGTGGCTTTTTTGACCCCCATTTTTTGTTATTCATAAAATCGTACCACATGAACCAAGCCATATTTCAGAAAACTATCCGACTTGTTTGAAGCTCTTTTATTCCTCTATCAGGAAAAAATTGGATCACCACGCTGCGATGAACCGTTGTTGGGAAAAACGATACCGAAAGTTGAAAAAAGGTAATTTTTCAGGAGAGCAGTTTTTCTGAAAAGCTTGCCTCCACGCATCTCAACACAGCTTTTAGTGTCCTGCACGATACAGTGATGATGGAGGATGTGACGTGGAATGAAGGGAGAAGAATAACATTGCACTGATGTTATATATTATTATCACCTCATCTTATCTAATTTTTGAGCATCCATATATACTGTTATACCGACTTTCTGTTTGTCATCTCTACTTTTGGTGCGCGATTTTTATATTTTGCTTCCGAGTCTGCGAAGCAGCGGAAGCCTTGTGTTCACTTTCGTGAGCCAAAAAATTTTTGTCTTCAGAAATCAAAATTTCCACTTGCATTTTGCGTTTCAAAGCCTACTGAACAAATTTGGTTCCGTGTCTGTGAGTCTGTGAGTCTGTCCGCATTTCCTTGTTACAGCCATAACTTCCACGATTTTGAATTGATTCAGCTCAAATTTTGAGGGATGGTGCGGATAAGGCCCCTTGAGGTCCCATACAAATTTCAACATGATTGATCCAGCGGTACGCCCTGCGCATGCGCTAACGTTAAATTCAACAAACACGCATAACTTTCACAATTTTGATTCAATTTCGCTCAAATTTTCAAGGGTTGTTTGGAAAAGGCCTAGTGAGTTCCAGTATGAATTTCAGCATGATCGGACCCTCGGTGCGCTCTGCGCATGCGCTGGCGTGAAATAGATTCAATTTCCTTGTTACAGCCGTAGTAACCAAAGATTTCACCCAATTTCAATGTAATTCTCAGGGATTAAGCGGGTAGGGCCCATTGAGGTCCCATATAAATTTCAACATGATAGAGCCAGCGGTTCGCCCTGCGCATGCGCTCTGTCTGTCTGTCTGTCCTTCTATGCACGGCCAAACGGCTCGACGGATATCGACCAAATTTGGCACGAATATCCAGTAGGCTCCCAAGTTGTGCAACGTCGCATTTTTAATTCCCTGACCATAGCGGAACTATGGTCGACCATGGTCAACTCCTGAATGGCTTGACGGATATCGACCAAATTTGACACGAATATCCAGTAGGCTCCCAAGTTGTGCAACGTCGCATTTTTAATTCCCTGACCATAGCGGAACTATGGTCGACCATGGTCAACTCCTGAATGGCTTGATGGATATCGACCAAATTTGGCACGAATATCCAGTAGGCTCCCAAGTTGTGCAACGTCGCATTTTTAATTCCCTGACCATAGCGGAACTATGGTCGACCATGGTCAACTTCGTTAATTGGAATGGTAACCCCTATTTTTTATCGCGTATTCGTAATCTACGTGAAATTCTATCTACGATCGACCCGCGGTCGACCATAGCGCATCCATGGGCCCCTCCATGGTCGAATCCCGAATCGCTCAACGGATATCGACCAAATTTGGCACGAATATCCAGTAGGCTCCCAAGTTGTGCAACGTCGCATTTTTAATTCCCTGACCATAGCGGAACTATGGTCGACCATGGTCAACTTCGTTAATTGAAATGGTAACCCCTATTTTTTATCGCGCATTCGTAATCTACGTGAAATTCTATCTACGATCGACCCTTCGGACTACCCCCGCGGTCGACTATAGCGCATCCATGGGCCCCTCCATGGTCAAATCCCGAATTGCTCAACGGATATCGACCAAATTTGGCACGAATATCCAGTAGGCTCCCAAGTTGTGCAACGTCGCATTTTTAATTCCCTGACCATAGCGGAACTATGGTCGACCATGGTCAACTCCTGAATGGCTTGACGGATATCGACCAAATTTGGCACGAATATCCAGTAGGCTCCCAAGTTGTGCAACGTCGCATTGTTAATTCCCTGACCATAGCGGAACTATGGTCGACCATGGTCAACTTCGTTAATTGAAATGGTAACCCCTATTTTTTATCGCGTATTCGTAATCTACGTGAAATTCTATTCACGATCGACCCTTCGGACTACCCCCGCGGTCGACCTTTCACTTCGACTGTTGGCTGATGGGCATCATTGAGAGAGTATTTTTGTGTGGATTAACTTTCATCAGTTTTTGTTTCTTGGCGTTGGAAGGCTAGCAAGAGGCTACCTAGTCTGTTTTTCCCACTTACCTGCTCTGTTGAAGGACCAGAATGAGCTTCAGATTTCCTCCTGGTTTTGTTATTCTTTGTATCCTTTTCCACATGTTGTTTCTCAGTGTTCCTCTATAGTGCCTTGTGCCTCATTCTAAATTTTCCTTAGTTGCTATGAAATCATCCTTTATTCACTCCTCTGCTCCATCTTCTATAGTAACCAAGTGTGAAATCCAACTGAGTAAAGGCATCAGGCAAATAACAACAAACAACAGACTGAACAGATAAAAGATCAATCCACCTCAGTAAATATTAAAAAACCTATAAAAACAGTTAGAGAGAATTGAAATAGTGATGTAGAACATCAGTCAAAGTGTGAGTCTCACTTCTACATTTACCGGGATGCTCCGTACCTCATCATTCTTAACCAGTAGTCCCACAGAGCTCCGTTTCAAATATCCGCATCACAGGTTAAACAGGAATAAAATTGACCTCAGGGCTACTCAGCTGATCAGGGATGCCTCCCTACCTTGACATTCTGATAGCCTATAGCCTGGCCAGGAACTTTGCCATCATTTTGCAAAATACCCACCAATGACTCCAAACTAGGTAGAGGTGTGAGGAAGGATGAAGATAAATTCATCATCATGAATATAAAACTGAAGGACTTCAACTAGAATGAGAAGTTTCTGTAAGCATGAATAAATATCCGGATGTGAATCACAAAAAATACCTAACACTGGAACATAGGTAATGCCTCAAGTTTGTCCACCCTACCTCAAGGCCATCCCCATCCAGATTTCAGTGGATGTGGACGGCCATGAGTTTCCAGAGAAAGAGGGCTGCCATTTCTCAAGATGGCCTCTCAAAGGCCTCAAATCTTCACAGCACATCATAAACAAGGAGTAAGAAACAAGAAATGCTTTTGATGTACGAGGATCCACATTACTTTTCAATTTATTGCCAGAACACACTTGAGGAAAAAATACATGACATTGGGAAACTTTCTTGGTATTTCTGCCTTCAACGAGTACTCTAAAGATCCACAGTCGTGAAAATCCTCCTTCTCCTTCAAGAGATGACTGTTGACAGAGGAAAAATATCCAGAACAACCAGAGGCCTCGCCAGAGATCTCTGGCAAGGAGAATGCGAACCAGGAAACTTGTGGTGGACTGACTTGAGCCGAACGAATTCGCGACTTATTACCACTGGTATGGGCTTCAAACTCATGGAAACGGCTCCTACCTTCCGAAAAATGCCAGCTATGATCTGAGAAAACCGAGAAAAAAATCGTAGTACATTTTTAGGTAGCTCAGAATTTTCAGGAACGAAAGTGAAAGTCAGAGGTAAGCTCATAATTCGGTGGACGGACCTTGAGTTCAACACCTTTTTGGTCCCTAAACAAATAGATAAACATATGTTTTAAGGGGTGTTTTGTGTGCCGCGGTAGTTAAGTACATGTCAGACGATAGGGAGGGAAAATACAGGGATTTACATCAAAACTAAAGTCACAGGAGCCCAATTCGCCCGATTGTACACTTTCTGTGGAATCGCCCAGGTATGTCATTTTAGCGAATTTTCAAAGAAAATGAAGCTATTGCAATGGCTTCGAAATTTAAATAATATAAATTTTTGGAAATTTTCTTCATAGAAATCCGTTTCAGACCATTCTAAAACGATTCCTGAAATTTAACACTTTTTTATATGTATATATATATATATATATATATATATATATATTTATTTATATATGTGTCACTCCAGACGATAACTCTCGATAGAATTGAGATAAACAGCTCAAATTTGCACAAAAAATCTATCTTGGCAATCGAAAGGCTAAGTTCGAAGATGGGCGAAATTGGCCTACTCTAAGGAGGGTTTTGGCGCATTTAAAGTGCGCAAAAATTACCCAAAAATCCCCAAAATGTTATTTTCCAACAAGTGACCCCTCATTTTAAAGGTTTTTGCACGCTGAACACGATGGTGGAATCGGATTTTAGATATCTTGATCCGTTCTCAAATTAGAGCATTTAAAGTGCGCAATAATTACCCAAAAATCCCCAAAATGTTATTTTCTAACAAGTGACCCCTCATTTTAAAGGTTTTTGCACGCTGAACACGATGGTGGAATCGGATTTTAGATATCTTGATCCGTTCTCAAATTAGAGCATTTAAAGTGCGCAATAATTACCCAAAAATCCCCAAAATGTTATTTTCCAACAAGTGACCCCTCATTTTAAAGGTTTTTGCACGCTGAACACGATGGTGGAATCGGATTTTAGATATCTTGATCCGTTCTCAAATTAGAGCATTTAAAGTGCGCAAAAATTACCCAAAAATCCCCAAAATGTTATTTTCTAACAAGTGACCCCTCATTTTAAAGGTTTTTGCACGCTGAACACGATAGTGAAATCGGATTTTAGATATCTAAATCCGTTCTTAAATTAGAGCATTTAAAGTGCGCAAAAATTACCCAAAACTAGGATAATCTTTAAACTCTTACCCCCCCCCCCCCCCCACCCCCTTAGAGTGGTCAGATTGAAATATGTGAGAAGTATTAATTGAAGACGAGAGTTCGAAGCAAAAAAGGGGGAGGCAAACGATTAGTACAACTCCTTGAATTTACCCACAGCGATCAAATAAATAAGCACTTAGTACAATTACGTAATAAACAAACGGTAGAATCAGGATGGACAAAACGTACAAATTAAAATAAATACGAAGAGAATATACATAGAAAACCAAATTTTAGACCGAAGTTTTCCTTTATTCAAAACCATAGCCATTAATTCGAATATTTCTTTGAAAATTCGCTCATTAAGTCATGCTGCATGACTGGTTTTTTCATCAGTGTGAGCAGACCTCTGTAGCCTTGCCTATCCACACTGTCAGCTCTAATTATATTGTAATTTGGAATTTTGATAGTTTTTTGCTCAGAGCCAGGTTTCTTGTATTGTTGCCACGTCAACCTTCAAATTTTTTTGCAACTGATTAATTTCATTTACTTTATTTGAAACACTTCTTGCGTTCCATGATACCAATGTAAGAACTGAGGGGATACTTTTGAGGGTTAAAAGTTAGTTGACTGTGGAACATATGGCATTTATCTCAAGCTTAGAGAGAGATATCGATTGTTTTTGCAGCATGTAATTCAATGCATCAGGAGTGACGACATTGGGTTTGGGTATTATAGTGGCTATTTTTAAGGATTTCCACCAGCGTAGCAGATGAATCCAAGTCGAATGAACCGTAACTGATTGTTGTTCGAGGTGTTGGTGGTTGCGATGTTCTCAACTTGTTTTAACACAGAATGTGTTTTAGGGCCGGTTTCACCACTAAACCATGAACTCGGTTTATCGGAAACCTAGTTCATCGTAACCGATGGATTGATCTCAGTTTAAAAAGTTTTGGGTTTCACGAAGTTAAACGAGTTTCTAGGATCGGAGTTCATGTTGAACTAAGATCAACGAAAACCAAGTTCGAGCTGCTGTTGATCCACAGTTTGAACTCTGATTTGGAAGGCAGGGGTTCGATTATTCGATGATTTGATGATACGATCAGGTGATAACGAGGTAAAATTGGGGGTGTCAGCTGTTTTGATAAACGTGGGAACGAGAAGCCCAGCTAACCATTTCTGTTTTTGCTTTCCCTACCTACACGCTGTTTTTCCCCGTTTTTTTTTCTCGCTAAACAGTTGTTTTTCTTTGTTTTGCGTCCCGTTTTCCTGATTCCTAATGGAACCAAAACGAGTCAAGAGAGAACCGATCTTCACAGCCAGTGAGCGCGAGATTCCCTGCGACCTAGTAGAAAGCCACTGGGAGATATTCGACACTGTTTTGAATCTCTTCCACCCGTTCCTACGCATTCATTTTCGTCACCAAATTTGCATTTATGACAAATATTACATTTGGTGATTACTTGAACCTTCAGAAAGTGACGAAGTTCCTTATATCACTTGCCTAAATGGCGAGCATGTGATTATTTTGACCGCTAACTGTAGACAGAAAATAAAATAAACGCTATAATTCAATGTCACGACTACTTATGGAATCATTGAATTTTTATCCTATTTTCCCATTACGTCGGCTTTTCCTCTCTGCAAAATACGTTTCCTGGTTTGTGCAGTGGAGTAGACCACACAGCTTGCTTAGTCTCATTGAATTCTTATCATCAGCTCTTTGAATAATAATTGATGCACACCGAAAACGTGATTATGAATGGTTCAGTTTGGGTTTGTCTGCTGATACATTCACTATACATTGTATTTATATATTTTTCGTAGATTCTTTCGAGTCTGTATCTCGACACAAAAGTCACTCATCAAGATGTTCAAAATGTTCTGTCCTCTGGCGGAATTACCTCGGGCGGCGAATTATAATATTGTTGAGTTCATTTTCATCTTCGTCGAAAATCATGTTAACAACTCGCACTAGTGATCGAGACATTGTTGATGTGAATGGATAAGCGGGAGGGAAAAGTAGACTTGAACCGAGTTTATCACTGCTGATCGGCCAAAATCGAGCGTTCAGCGCTGAACTCCCGTTGAACTGAGTTCAGGGTTAAACGCCCGTGGTGAAACCCAACCTGACGGACAATCTTCGTTTACGATTTGAACCGTGATTTGAACTGAGATCAACACCTTCGTTTACGTTGGTGAAACCGGCCCTTAGCCATGGAAATTTCGTAACGAAATCTGGGACGCTGTTATGAAAAATTTCTAATGATTTTCACGTACAACCGATTCGTTGCTACGGAACTTTAACTTCGCCAGTTATCATCGTACAAAAATCGTTCACCACTCGTTGGATAGCTCTCGATTTACCTAACCATATTACGTTAACCAATGCGGAGTGCGTGGCCGACAAGCTGCGGTATGAGCGTGATTGTTTAAATAATAATTGTTTACACACAGGTGATCATTCTCAATAATTTATATTGTGAACACGGTTGCAAGCTTTATATAAGTACCGATGATACGTAACTAAGGATCGTGTAACCTGGTGTAACCTATATGAGCAGTCAATATAATCAGTCGAAAAAGGTTTATGTGAAACGCGTGAGCTAAAACACATTCTGTGTTTCTATAATTTCGTCCGAAGTATGTAAATAGAGGTAACCGGGGGTCCAGGGGGCTTGCCCCCAGGGACCGCTCTAGTAATACAGGCGCCCTAGGCAAATGATAAAAAAAGCGCCCCTAAAAAAATTCGCGCGGTCGGCGCCTGCGGCGAATTTTTGTTATTGCTATCTTTGATATCATAACAGGTACAAATAAACAACAAAGCATTTTTTATTAGAGGATAAATATTACTTTAATTATGTTATAATGACATAATTTTATATATTTCATTTTATATAATTTACTTTCTATCATTAATATCTTGTTAATACTTAATACATTGCTGATAAGCTTTATCGTGCATTTTTTTTCAATTTTTTTCAATTTTTTTTCTTTTTTTCCCAATTTTTTTTCTGTCCACTTGCCATTTTGGCGCCCCTCAAATTTCGGCGCCCTTCACTTTGCCTAGTTTGCCTATATGGTAGAGCGGGCACTGCTTGCCCCCTGGCGAGGCGCGGAGCGCCGAGTTTTCCGTCCAGTTCCCTCAGAATTCCAGATTTGTGTCTGGTGGCTTGCAGATGGGCAGAGGGTGTTTTGGGCTGGAACCCTGTGCTGTTGATTTTTGAGATTGGGGCACTTGGACACGGTGGGTTTGTCTGAGTACCCATGTTAACAATTTGGGGGGCTAGAGGCAGTAATAATATGTTCCTGATTTGGTTGGTCGTTTTGTTCTGTTCTGTCATGACGATCATTCTGACAGAATGTGGGCCTAGCTGGAACAACAGGCCGTTCGTGTGAGCCAGCAATGGTTGCCCAAGACTGGCGGTTTTGCTCCTTGAAGAATCCATTTATGTAAGTGCGTATAGGGTTCACCCTTTGATAAATGTCATGGCTAAAAGCCTTCAAATGTTGAAGAAGAGGGCAAGAGCCAGCCCCTGCTAGATGGCCTGTCTGCCTACATGCCAAGCACTGAATAATGTCAGAAGCACAGTTGTGCTGGGAATTGTGGGAGCCACAGTGCCTGCATCGAGGTTGCGATTTGCAAGCATTGTGCAGATGCCCATATCTGACACATGAGGTACAAAATTTTATTTTGGGGATATATCTGTCAAGTCTAAAAATACGTCCTCTTATCTTGAAAGTGCTTCTTGGATGCGTGCCAGAGAAGTGTATGCGTACTGCGTTAGTTCTTCTGGTTTGGCCGTTTTTAAAACTGCAAATGTATGATATAGGTACTGTTAACGTCGTCAGTGGGATTGTCAATAAATTCCTCAATAATGTTGAAGTTCCGCGCCCTAATAACCCCCACAAATTCTGTGAGGGTAGAAGGTATGTTGATATAGAAGTTCGTAGTTATGAAAGGGAACTCAGTAATCTTATGAAGTAGTGCAGAAGTAGGTAATTTAAGACAGTATCTAGTTCTTCCTGTTTTAGTTATAGAGACGTTGTCGCAATCAGAGCAGTAGTGAGAGATTGATGTTAGGACATTTGTTTCTGACGGGAATGTTTTATTTTTTTGACCATCCAATAGGACTATGTATTCCCCTTTGTGGCTATCAGGGTATGACTTAGATTTCACAATAAGACCGTGATCTGTTTTATTAATTGTAGGTGCCTGAGGTAGTTTCAATAGTGTTATGGTGGTTAAACTGATTTGTTGATGTGCTTAAGGCAGTTCCCTTTCGTGTTGTTGGTGAGACTGCAAAGATTCCAACATTTTGGTCTAAATCTGTAGGAAAGTTACTGGTGGTGGGTTCAACTGTTTCAGAAGCTGGTGAAGTACTCAGCTTATCTGAGGGGGATGACGAATGCTGGGGATTGGCCTCTTTGTCTAGCAAGGTTCCTGAGATAGGCTCACTAGGAAGTTTTATAACGTTCCATTTTTTGATGAGTGTCTATAAAGCTTGCAGCTATTAATAAATCATCAATACTGTTACATCTCCTTCCTCTGCTCAGGTCAGAGTACTCGATATCGTTAGGGATGCAAGTAGAACTGTTAGCCTTGAGTCTGAATAAGTTGTGTCGGTTCAAGTCCGGTGATTTTGGAGTTAGAAATGGATCATCCTCATTCGATATGGTTGACTCATGAGATATTATACTGTCACTGGTGTGTGACACATCACAAGCAATACTGTTGTTTTCCTTATTTTTCTTCCTTTTGTTTTTATTAGTTTTTGGAGTAACATTTGAGAATTGTTGGACTGTGAGGGATAGCAACCAGCAAAGGTAGTTTCTGTTTCATCAACGAAAGCCATTCATGTCTCCACCCAATTCATGGAGCCTTCATCGGTCTGACACAATTTAGCTCCTTTGCGAGTTGTAACCATAGCTGAAATGTGAGGAAGAGAAAAATTGCCGGAGCAGCGTTAGATTAATGTGATATGTAGCTAAGGTGAAAGGTGTAAAGAATCAAGGAAGGAAAAGGAACATTGTGTAGGCGATGCTTCAGGTGGGACTGGATCGGAGTGCCGATGGTGTGTCGTAGCACGAAGGCGCGACGATTGGCGTTGAATTTGGTGCAGTTGTTCAGGAGATGATCCATATCTGCAACTTCGTCGTGTTCGGAGCAGTTAGTGCAGTAGGGGGAATTGTTTTTCCTCATGAGGAACTTGAAGAAGGTGGTGTTGCCATGGCCCAATAGGATGCGGTTGATGGTTGTAAAGAAAATGTTTGGGCCAGATATACCTGTGTACCATGGTATATTCATGGGGTATTTGATTATGGCTCTTGTCCACTGTCCTCTGTTCGTTGTCATATTGTCATGCTCGGTTCTTCAAGTGGATTCTCTAACAGACTTGAGGAAACTCACATGATCGCTGAGCAGGATATTGTTGTGGAGTCCAACTGATCCCATCATCGCCACTCTTCGAGCAGTAGCATCAGCTATCATGTTTGATGTTATGTGCACATGACTAGGAATCCACTGGAATGCTACAGAAGATGCGGCGGGATTGATAATGCTGATTTGTCTCGTGATTTGCTGAATTATAAAAGGTGGTTGATCACCAGCTTTAAAGCGTCTCAGGTACTGGAGAGCTGATTTTGAGTCGGATAAGATTAGGGTGTTCATTAGAGGTGAATCGGAAGCTGCGTGTTGGAGACCAATGAGAATAGCAGTTAATTCAGCGTGAAAGATGCTGCAGTTCTTATTTAATCCTATTCCAGAGAGGGCTTTATGCTGTTCACAGTAGAACGGTGCAGCGGCATTGCTGTTTGCAAGTTTCGATCCATCGGTAAACATTTTATTGTTGTAAAGCGGGTAATTGTTGTTAATATATTCTAGAGCGAGGGACTTACATTCCAATTCGCTTATATTGCCTTTCTTCTCAATGGTGGGAATAGTTGGGTTGATGGTGAAAGCGTGATGTAATTTTAGTCTTTCGCTGTTCTCTGCTTTGGTGTATAGGTGTATATTTATACAGCTTTGATTTAAATATACAGCTTTGGTGTATATTTCAATGGTATCCGATCGCACGGACAAACAGCGTCAACAAATGAATGATCTACGTAAGCAACTTGATAATAAGAAACTTCAAGGTGATGATAGCTGTACTATACGTTTCATCCGTGGATCTCCTATGATCGTTCCAAAAAACGGTCAAGGACGGATAAATCCGCAATAACTCCTCTGAAAATTTACTATCAAAACTGTCGAGGTTTACGAACCAAGACAGAAATTCTGGTTCGTAATATTCCGTTAACTAATTATGACATTATAATTTTCACTGAAACTTGGCTGAATAATGATTTCAACACTTCGGAGCTGGGACTTGATGGTTACATTACGTACAGATGTGATAGAAGTTCTCTTACAAGTGAGCATAACAGGGGTGGAGGAACCCTCATTGCCATAAAAACTTGCATTACCTCATGCTCCATCGTACCATTTATTACAACTCTCGAACTTTTATTTGTAAGACTGAGGATCAGTAATACCACATACATTATATCATCTGTTTACCTACCACCAAGATCCAAATTTGAATCGTACGAATTGTACTCATTGGCTGTTGAAGAAGTGGCTCTGGCAAATCAAGAGGCACATTTGATCTTGACAGGTGACTTCAATCTTCCTCAAATGAAGAACCAAGACTATAGCTTCGCATCTGATGCTTCTGGTGATTGTATAGTTTCAGTTCTGAGTGATATGTGTTCACTTCTTGGTCTTTCTCAAGTCAACTTTGTCTCGAATCATCAGGACGTGATCCTGGATTTAGTTCTTAGTTCCTTAAATAATACTTATACTCAAAGATCTCCTATGGACATTGTTGCCTGTGATTTATACCATCCTTCGTTTGTTATTTGTCTAGATGTAACCGAGCCTTTCATGGATTCTCTTGATTCAGTTAGGTTTGAACGTGACTTTCGAAATGTCGACTACTTCACACTGAATTACTTCCTCAATCAAATAGATTGGGATTCACTTTTGTGCTATGGTGACGTTGATACTGTATGATCGGGAACGAAAAACACAGACTAAATTCACTTGAGCGAATTTAATTACAGAACGGGTAAGAACGATTAACTTCGATACAATTTTCACAACGATAAAAAACTTTCTCAACTTTCACTTTTGAGGTTGAACGCCATCTTCCCGTTCGAGAGGAGCTCAGGTTTGCAAAACCCAAAGAACTACATGAAAGAACGTATTTCAAAACTCTGGGCCCACAGACTGAAATTGCACCGCCTATGGCTGACGCGATGCTTGCTGCAATTTACTAATATAATCACAATTATATTCGTTCGTTCTAAGACCCAAAAAACAGCATGATCTGATCGAACCCGCTAGCCGCCGCTAGCGCTCGAGCGGACACCAGACGCACTACTTCGGGCGTTTATGTACCTACGTCCGAACATCCTCCCCCCCCCAATGACGCCCGTCATTCGGACTGCTCCTTGGGCAAGGGACAAAGCTTGACCAATGGACGTGTCAGCTCTCCATTGGTGGACCTAACTTTGGCTACCCGAACAATACCATCAGACCCAGCATGAAGATCGGTAATCACGCCCATGGGCCAAGAGAGCGGTGGACGATTGTCGTCCATGATCAACACTACATCTCCTAAAACAGGGGATCGGTCAGGAGTATTCCATTTGGCCCGTGCCTGCAGATCAAGCAGGTACTCCTTACTCCACTTCTTCCAGAAGCCCTGTACGGTCTGGTTCACAAACCGCCATTTGGGAATAAGGCGCGAGCTGGAGTCCAGGCAGCCTTCAGATTCCGGGAGAGCAGTAAGTGGTCTTTGTATCAAGAAGTGACCTGGTGTAAGAACGAGGATATCATCCGGCGAGGCGGATTGGAACACAAGAGGCCGACTATTAAGGATGGCCTCGACCTTAGCCACTATAGTGCTGAACGTTTGGAAATTGACCGTATGATCGCGCAAATTTACCCTAATAAGTCGCTTTGCTGACTTGACCGCAGCTTCCCATAACCCCCCAAAATGAGGAGCCCTTGGTGGTATGAACTTCCAGCTCACCCCCCTAGCAGCCAAACGTTCGGCAAGCGTGATCGATACGCCTGTCTCCAGCGCAATCCTAATGTTCCTAAGGAGGTTGGCTGCCCCCAAAAAATTGCGACCGTTGTCCGACCAAATGACGGAGGGCACCCCTCTTCGAGCGATAAATCTTTCCAGGCACTGCAGAAAACTGTCGGTGCTACGATCCATAACTACTTCTAAGTGCACCGCCTTGGTGGCAAAGCAAACGAACACGGCCAAGTACATTTCTACTTTTCGTGCCCCACGGAGACCACTTACGGAGACCGAAAATGGGCCGGCGTAATCAATGCCGACCTGATCGAATGTGAACGTTCCCTGAACCCGCCCTAATGGGAGCTGACCCATTTCTGGTTGAAAGGCTATGGGCTTGATCGAAAAGCAGCGGGTGCACTTTGCGAGAGTTCTAGCGACCGCATTCCGACCATCTATAATCCAGAACTTCGTACGCAGGTGAGCTAGGGTCGCCCTCGGACCGACATGCAAACAGCTCTCATGAGCCTGACGAATGATAAGTTGGGTGAGCGGATCCTTGGCTGGTAAAAGTGCTGGATGCCTAGTCTCGAATGCGCTACTGCTATGCTCCAAACGGCCCCCCACTCTAATGATGCCCTCTCGTGATCGAAATATAGCGAGTTGTCTCATGAGCTTGGTACGGGGAGTGGAACGGTCTAAGGCGGAATAAATGTCCTGAAAGTGTCGACTTTGTGCACGTCGTACTAAAACTAGATCAGCTGCCCGCAGCTCTTCAGTTGCCAATGGTTCGATCGGCGTTCTCTGAACTGTTGCACACCTAACTCTTCGAACGCGGGAGTTTCGTCCGAAACGTAAGATCCAGGCAACCACTCTTCTAAGCCGACCGAATGAGCTGAATTTTTTCTCCAACTCGTCAGTTGTCTCCAGAGCGGTGGCATGCGACCTCACCGTCCTGATCTCCTCAGCCACACTCGTTTGACTGAGGTTGGGCCTAATTCTGCAAATAGGCCACAAGGACCGGTCTGAGCGCAACCAATGAGGACCATTCCACCAAAGCTCATTCTTGATCAGTTTGTTGGGCAGGGCTCCCCTAGATGCTATATCAGCGGGGTTGTCTTGCGTCTGAACGTGGAACCAAAGCTCCTGGGGCAAACAAGAGAGAGTTTTGGCTACACGGTTTCCCACAAATACTTTCCATAACGGCGCTGGGTCGGCTGTGAGCCAGGACAGAACGATTGTGCTATCAGAGCACGCAACCAATTGAGCATGAGCGAATTGTGGCCGAATCTTGTTCATGGTCTTTCCGAGCAATTCGGCAGCGAGCAGTTCTAGCCTAGGTATTGAAACCTGCTTTATGGGGGCAATTCGAGCTCTAGCGGTGACTAGCCGGGTCACAAATGAACCTCCTTGTGCGCAAACATGATAAACCACAGCTGCATATGCCTTTTCAGAGGCGTCCGCAAATCCTACTAGCCACTGAATGGGACTAGAAACCTGAACGTGACGGGGAATCTTCAGCTCTGAGAGCGTATCGATGGATCTAGCAATGTTCGACCAATCAGTAACCAAGGAGAAGGGAAGTGGATCGTCCCAGTCAAAACGTGCATGGCACACCTCATGCTGGATCATTCGAGCGAAGACCGAAACCGGCATGACCCAGCCCGCGGGGTCATAAATTCTACCGACCTCACTAGCCAGCTCCCTCTTGGTTCGAACTACAGGTGTGGTTGGTACCTTGAAGAAGAACGTATCAGTACGGGGGTCCCAGGCCACTCCTAGCATTCTAAGGGGCGTGCCTTCTGTGGGATCCAAGTCCACTGTTTCGCCCGATATCAGGCAATGATCTTGGGGAATACCCTGAAGCAGATCGGGGTGATTAGCGGCCCACTTTCGCATCTCAAAACCTGCAGAGCCTACCAGAGCAATAAGTTCGTCCCTAACCTCACGTGCTTCTTTGATCGAGGCACCTCCTCCATGAACATCATCCACATAGGTTTGCTCGAGTAGAACTATAGAGGCCCTGGGGTAGTCTTTGGCCTGAGTCTCTACCAAATGTTTCAAGGTCCGGTTCGCCAGGAACGGAGCCGGAGCTGTACCATAAGTGACTGTACAGAGCGCAAAATCCTGAACAGGGTCATCCGGGGAATCTCTCCAGACAATACGGAGAAGATCTTGATCCTCTCTCGGGTGTAAAATTTGGCGGAACATTTGTTTAAGATCGCCAATGAACACATAGGGGAACGAGCGGAATCGGAGGAGAATATCACAAATGTCCGGTTGTAACTTCGGACCCACATGTAAAATTTCGTTCAGTGATCGACCATTTGCTGTCCGCTGGGACGCATTAAAAACGACACGGATCTTATCTGCTGGGTCCCCCAGGCGACGAACTGCATGATGAGGCATATAATAATGAGCTAGACCCGGCACCGGGGGATCGACAGGTCTCATGTGACCCTGAGCGGCATACTCATTCATGAACCTTTTATACGGTGGAACGAGATCAGGATTTCGCCTAAATTTGCTTTCCAATCTGTAAAGTTGCCGTAGGGCTATTGATCGAGAATGACCTAGCGAATTCCGATCCTGGGCAAGTAGCAATGGAACGGTGTACCTACCTGAACCGTCCCTGCGCACCTGATCTAAGAAAATGTTCTCAGCCTCCCGCTCGGCAGGTGTCCAAGGCTCCACCTCCTCGACTGACTCGATCTCGAACATTCGCTTAAGAAGTACGTCGGTTTCGTGAACGGAACTCTGAACCTGTATGTGTGCAGAACTCAGGGATCCAAAACTCACCTTATTAGGTGCTACCCCCCTTGAAACCAAACTGAACAATGGTGGACTAACTGATGAGAACTCCACAGGGGGCACTACCGAGAATAAATTACGTACCGGATCTAACAGAGCACCCTTGGAATGAAAAAGTGGCACTCCTGAACGAGGAGGATGGGAGCGACGTTCCTTAGGTGGAGCAGTGGCCTCCCTTGAATGTTCTCCCTTTCGTACACTGCCTCCACCCAAGGTTAGTTGAAGTGCTCTAATAATGTCCTGAATGGCCCACTTACGATATTCAGCTGACCGAACGTCCTTCCATGCCGGCTGTGTTGTACTCACTAGAGCGGGATTGGAACGAGCGCTAATTTCGGACTTTAAGGGAAAAACTTGACAAGGGGCTTCGGTAGGAATGAACCACTGAAGGTGATTCTTATCCCCGAACTTCACTATCTGCCCCTTCTGTGATTCGATTCGACCTAGCACCAACCAGCCTACTTCAGAACGTAACAACCATGGTGAGTTACCCACCGGAGGTACGCGTTCCACTTCTATGAGCTGTATGAATAGATCGGCGCTTAGTAAAAGGTCAACTTCACCCCTAGTATAAAAAGTCGGATCAGCCAATTCAGACCCTAACTCCCAGATATGGGGCCACCGATCGATAGAGAAACTGCTTGACGGGATAGGAGCAGTCACCTCGTCTAAGACGAAAGCGGTGACTGAAATGTGCCTACCTGAACGTGTGAACAGTCCGAATGAAGTAAATCCCGGAACAGCGTGCGAATTTCCCCCTACTCCCACTATGCGTCGTTCTGAGGGGAAAACCTTCAATTTGAGCGCTCGACAAAATTTAGAGGTGATTATATTAACCTCCAACCCAGTGTCCAGGAGCGCGCGCCCCACAAGGCCCCTAGCCTTTTCCCCTTTTGACACGTGCACCAGTGCGGTAGGTATTAAGCCTCCTGATCGTGGACGCCTAATGCATGATCTAGATAATGAACCTAGCGCTGGAAGAGAACTTCCCGCCACTAGCTGAGCGCCTGAACTAACTTGGTCCCGGAAATTAACTTCCCTACTACTGAACGCATGAGACTCCGGAAGGTGTCTCGCTACGTTCGACGGTCGAGGCTCGTCTTGTGCGCCTGACCTAACGCCTACTGGGGAAGGCTGCACCAAATAAGAGGGACTTCTATGAACTAACTTAGAACTAACCAGCTGAGTAGTGCAATGGGAAGCTCCACTCCTGGGTATATCACCGCAAGGTTTCAACGGAGTGGGGCCCCCTTCCTCAGTGGTCCTAGGTACGAACATGCGCCTACCTAGAGCGGCAGCCGAGCTACTGCCTGGGAACTTAGGATCGAACATCCTACCTGTGGGACCGGATCGTTATTATGATCAATGCAATGGGCCCTATTGGAACGAACGAATATTTTAGTGCGACTTGAACAAGGATCGATTATTATAGCATCTTTCCCCCTGGAGGGATCAGACCAATCACTCCGGACAGAACGGGTCGGAGGATCGGCCCGATCCCATCCAGTGGGGCAGCCTCATTCGCAATCGGTAAAAGATCTAGCCGAACGGAACAGAGGGTCAGCCACCTCTGAGCCCCCGACCTCCTCCGAGGCCCACTCACACAAGTTGATCTCAGAGAGGGCCGGTGTGCTCGTAACCGGTGGTGACTGTGCCAAGACAGGCGAATTGCGCCTCTGGCACGATCCCCCCTTTGAACTATCAGATTGGGGAGGAAGACCCTGAGCCCCCCTCGACATTACCTCCCTTTTTGAACGATGAAGCCAGGCATGATGTCTTCGTCCACAGCCGCAACGTCGTCGAGAAGGACAGTCTTGAACGTTGTCATGTCGGTAGGAAAAGCAGTTCTCGCAGAGCTTGTGTAGGTGAACGAATTCCCACTTCTTTTCCACGGGAACGGTGAAGAACTTGGGGCAGCGATATAGGAAATGGTGGTCCTCGCAATAGTGGCACCGGAGTCGAAGAGTATCTTCCTGAATGCTCAACAAATGAGGAGTACGGGATGATCGACGGGCCTGTCTTTGAGCCGAATTTGATTTTTTATTACGATCAAATGAACCCTGAAAGGTCGAAGGGATCATTTGAGCGATCTTGAGCTCCTTGTCTAGGAACTCCAGCAGTTTCCGATGAGTCGGAACCACATCCTCGACCTCCATTTCTTGACGATTAAATTTATCCCCCAGCGTGGTGTCGATGCGAGCGAAGAGAGCCTCAAACAGCAGGAACGACTCGAGGTTGTGTGTCTCAACCTCTTCCATTGAACGGATCCAAGACCGGGCCGCACTCAGGAACGCTTCCAACTGCTGCGCATCATTTTCTCTGATAGTAGGTACGAATTTAAGGTTCGAAAAGGATCGACGTGCGAGACGATACCGACCGGAATTTTCCGCGATCAAGGAGTTATAAAGAGCCTGATAGTCCGATCCGTCGGAACGATGACTAGTAAGGGCCGAACGAGCCTGACCAACCAGCTTCTCGACGAGCGCCTGATATTTAATCTCGTCCGGTAGGTACGGTACATTGTGAACCGCTCGATCGTATAAACCACGAAATAAGGCGAAATTCGTAATGTCCCCATCGTACAATGGAACTGTAGGCAGCATAACATTCATGTATTTTACTGCATCGAACGTGAGTTTGCTCCGATCATTAGAACTTTCCGAAAAACATCCTGAAGGCTTCAACAAAGTCGGTGTGGGTAGTCCTATCTCTAACGCCACTTGCAGATCGGCTACTTGGGATAAAAGCAATTCACTTACGTCCCCATCGAAATCGGCGGATTTGATCCGCGAAAACAGGTCGTCAGCAGCTTTCGCTAAATCGCCCGCACGTGATCGGGCCTCCTTGGAACATTGTGACATCTTCAACGACGACTGGGCTTTAGTCGCCCATGAACAGAGTGTTTTATAAAGCGCCTTTTGATTGGCCTTAAAACTCTTGACGACTTCAGCTGAGATCTCCAGTCCACGAACGGAGATGACCGCGTTGGAACTCATCGTCGAATGAACGAAAGGAACAAACGCGAAATACTGGAATGTAGGTACTCAGCTATTCCGCAAAAGTCCCGGGTTTCGGCACCAAATTGTATGATCGGGAACGAAAAACACAGACTAAATTCACTTGAGCGAATTTAATTACAGAACGGGTAAGAACGATTAACTTCGATACAATTTTCACAACGATAAAAAACTTTCTCAACTTTCACTTTTGAGGTTGAACGCCATCTTCCCGTTCGAGAGGAGCTCAGGTTTGCAAAACCCAAAGAACTACATGAAAGAACGTATTTCAAAACTCTGGACCGACAGACCGAAATTGCACCGCCTATGGCTGACGCGATGCTTGCTGCAATTTACTAATATAATCACAATTATATTCGTTCGTTCTAAGACCCAAAAAACAGCATGATCTGATCGAACCCGCTAGCCGCCGCTAGCGCTCGAGCGGACACCAGACGCACTACTTCGGGCGTTTATGTACCTACGTCCGAACAGATACCAATATAATATCTGTGTTCTATGAAATAATTTACAATTTCATTGACATCTTTGTTCCAAGACGTGTACAGTACAAAGGTGAATTCCCAATATGGTTCTCAAAAGAACTCAAGATTCTAATATTTGAAAAAAATGCCGCCCATTATGTTTACAAGATGACTGGCACTGCTGAAAGCTATTCAGTATTCTCTGATCTCCGCGCTTTGTGTGGAATGTTAAGTGAGGATTGCTATAACCACTATTGTATGAAAATAGATGCAAATCTTAGTAATGATCCGCTATCCTTCTGGCAGTTTATTAGAAGTAAATTAAATTCAAATGGCATTCCTTCCGAAATGTTGCTCAAGGGTGTTGTAGCAGATAACGGAATTGATATCGCTAATCTATTTTGTAATCATTTCTCATCTGTGTATCGTCAACCAATATCTAATATTCCGTCCAGTGTCTCTGATACAGTCATAAAATCTAACTTCAACTTACACTCTTGTACTCTGACTGAAGGTGAAATATTCGATTTCCTTGTTAACTTGAAAAGTGACCCATGGCCTGGTCCCGATGGGGTTCCTTCAATTTTGTTAATTAACTGTAGATGTTCACTCACAAGCCCCCTCACTAAACTGTTCAATCAGTCTTTATCTTCTGGAGTTTTCCCTCAGTTTTGGAAAGAGAGCTATGTGATTCCCATACATAAAAAAGGCAGTCGTTCTAATGTTGAACACTACCGGCCCATCTCTAAACTTTCAACTACACCTAAAATGTTCGAAGCCATAGTCACCAGCAAACTGTCTCCAACCTTTAATATTTCCCTCTATCCTAATCAACATGGTTTTGTAACTAACCGTTCCACTGTCACTAACCTTTCTCTAATTACATCTGCTGTGACTGAGGCCTTGGAGGGTGGTGATCAGGTGGACGTCATCTACACAGATTTCTCCAAGGCTTTTGACACTGTGGACCATTCCATCCTTATACGGAAGCTTAATCTAGTTGGGGTTGCCGATCCACTGTTGTCCTGGTTTCAGTCATACTTAACTGGCCGTTCACAGAGAGTTAAGGTTAATAATTTTCTGTCCAGTTCTCTTTTAGTTCCCTCTGGAGTTCCTCAAGGCTCCCATCTCGGACCCTTATTATTCAACTTATTTGTTAACGATTTGCCCAATTCCTTTTTAAATTCTTTTGTGCTAATGTTTGCAGATGACACTAAGATTTTCAAAGTAATCCACTCCCAAGAGGACTGTCTTTCTCTCCAAAGTGACCTTGATGCATTTTTCAATTGGTGTTCTGTCAACAACATGTCCCTTAACCTTGACAAGTGTGTAATAATGAGATTTTCTCATTCTAAAGATCCAATAACTTTTTATTATAATTTAGCTGGCCACGTTCTACGATAAGTCGACAATTACAAAGACCTTGGCATCATATTTTCATCCAACCTTAGCTTCAAAGACCACATAGAAAAAATTATAAAATCTGGCTTCAAAACTCTGGGCTTCATATCTAGAAATTCAAAGCATCTTAGTGTAACGACCCTCAAAATTTTATATTGTTCACTGGTCCACCCATCATTGGAATATTGCTCACAAATCTGGAATCCCTACCATTTAACACTGATATCGCGCCTCGAAAAAATACAAAAAAAGTTCCTTCGTCTAGTAAATTTTAAACTCGGTGGTAATAATGAATCTTTTGATTGCGATGTCTTGGCAGCTCGTCTCCATTTAAGCCCGCTAGAGTGTAGAAGAGTTAGATCTGATTTAATTTTTCTATTCAAAATCATTAATAACTATATCGATTCTCCATCTCTTACTGAACAAATCAACTTCCACGTCCCTTCTAAATTCACCCGATTAAAACAGCACTTTTTTATTCCGTATCACAAAACTAACTATGGGAAAAATCACCCAACTCACCGTCTGATGTCATCTGCCAATAAATTTCCATCCTTAGATTTTTTCAATTCATCCTTGAGGACATTTGCTGCAGATGTTGACAGACTACTGACAAACCTCATACACCAACTTGAGAACAGCAACGATTTTCCATTTCACCTTATATTTATTTTATGTATTGAAATGATTCCCTTTTGTCCTTCACATTTGTTTAACCTCACCTTTATTATTTGCGTATCACTTCATACACATTTGTAATTGGATTTATCCGTAATAAAGCTTTATTATTATTATTATTATTATTATTATTATTATTATAGATGTACGTCTCCCGTCTGTAGTTGGTCGACAACATTCACTATCGCAGTCCTATATTTATTCCAGAGAATGGAGTGTTTTCAGATGCGGGATGTCACATATGTCACTGCAGCATTATAAATGGAGGGGCTGTTCATTAGCAGTCTAGAGAGGGTTCGTGAGGTCTCAAATTCAACTCTAATGTTCATATAGGTAGTACTGGTGAGGGAATGAAGTGATGGTATGGGAGATGTTCTTACTGCCGGTAGTATTTGTCTGAGAGCCTGGTTTTGCAGAACTTGAAGTTTTTTTCTGTTTCGAGTTGTACCCCATCCGTAGATATGAAGAGCATAGTGAAATTTTGGGAGCAAGGCGTATTTGAACAGTTTTTCAAGGATTTCTGGATGACAGCCCCATGATGACCCTTTAAGCATTTTCATTGCATTAATGTCTTTAGTACATTTTTCAATAACAGATTTGGTGTGCAAGTCTCCAACCAGCTTATCATCTAATAGGATGCCTAGATACTTATGGTGATTATACGTTTTGATGACAGACCCGTCTAAGAGACTGATGTCTAGGTCGGTTTTTTGTTGTGGGGAGAGTGAGTCAAACAGCGATAACAGGGTGGTCTTCCTCAGGTTCACTCTAAAACCCAATCCGTCCAAAGTGTGTAATACCTTCGTCAGGAGATTTTTCATGAGTTCTTTTTTTAAAAAGGGGTCGTGCCCATGAACCATGAAAGTAAAATCATCTGCATAAATATGATAGCACAGAAATTGTGGGATCTTGTGTGACACCATGTATTTTTTTAACAAAGATTGAATAGAAATGGGCTGAGAATACTGCCTTGGTCTAGTCAATGGGATCCGTGAAAGGTATTGACACCGGCTTTTACAGCATCAGCACTTGAATCACAATGTAGGTTAACAAAAAGGGTGCAGAAACAGGTTGAACGGGCTGCCAACACAACAGCGGGAAAGCGAACAAGATCGGGGTAAGACAGCCCTAGTGCCACCTATAATTAGAACGGAAAATCCATGTTCCATGGAACGGTTGGAGCAGTGGGCCTAGTAGGTACTGGGGACAGGCCGAACACACCTTGAAACGTAAAAGAAAAAATTTTGAGGGGGTGTTATAAAAATTATTTGCTGAGCGATTACCTGTGTATTATTCGCAGAATAATAAACCAAAATGCAATGTCCGTCCGCCGTATCACGTGTACCGGCTTCATTTTCTGTCTAAAAAATTCGTTCTTTCGCACACATGCTCTATCTGGGCCCTAGTTGTGATGTGTACCTATAAAAATAGGTACTTTTTGTGTTTTAGTAACATGTTAGTAACATGAGCTTTTGAGATATCTTTTTCCATGTTTTTGGGGACAGAAAGACCGAATATGAAGTCGATTTTGACCAAAGAGTGGAAAATTGAGTTCTACTTCTAGTTGGTAGAACTCACTTTTCGATTCTTTCGTCAAAATCGACTTTATTTTATTTGTTCTTCTCGACCCCCAAAAACATGGAAAACAATAGTACCTCAAAAGTTCATGTTACTAAAACACAAAAAGTACCTATTTTTATGCACATTTTCACTCATAACACCCCTGTGTATATTCCGATCGGGCTGCAAAGTTTCGGGACACAACCAGGGCCCAAATGGAGCATGTGTGCGAAAGAACGAATTTTCTAGACCGAAAATGAAGCCGGTATGCGTGATACGGCGTACGGCAGACGGACATTGCATTTTGGTATATTATTCTGTGAATAATACACCTATGTATTCGCTCAGCAAAAAATTTTTATAACACCCCCTCAAAATTTTTTTCTTTTCCGTTTCCAGGTGCGTAGATTCCAAAAATGCAATGTCCGTCCGCCATCCGCCGTACGCCGTATCACGTGTACAGGCTTCATTTTCGGTCTAATAAAATCGTTCTTTCGCACACATGCTCCATTTGGGCCCTAGTTGTGTCCCGAAACTTTTCAGCCCGATCGGAATTACCCAGGGGTGTTATGAGTGAAAAAGTGTGTAAAAATAGGTCTACTTTTTGTGTTTTAGTAACATGATCTTTTGAGGCATCGTTTTCCATGTTTTTGGGACGAGAAGACCGAATATGAAGTCGATTTTGACCAAGGAGTGGAAAATTGAGGTTGTACAGATGTTCAGCTCCCAAAATTGATTTTTCATGAGTGAAAAACATGGCAAATCGTCTGAAATCACCATCAATTTGTATAATAACACTGGAATCAACACGTGGATCAAGACGATTGAATGGCACTACCAATGATCAAAGATAGTTAGAAAAAAAAGAAGCGTACCTACCTAATTTGTGTTTTAGGGACCAAAATTATTGGAAAACCATCAGAAATAGCTATTTCGATTATTACGCATGAAAGAAACAATATATGAACAGCCAACATTTCTGTAGGTAAATTACGACCTGGGTTTTAATTAAAAACAAAAAAAAAACGGAAACACAAAAAGTAATTAAACAAATAATATACGAAAACTTTAATGAGCGCGACTTCACAGAACGATGGTGTGAACAATGAGAAACAAGAAGAGTATGAGCGGGGACGAGAGAAGTCTCGTAACCAGTCCCTATAGACGTCGTGATGAGAGAACTCCTAGGCAACTAAGGTAGGCGCATCCCGCCTAATATTCAAATGTCACACCCCCTTAGATTGATCTTTTGTAGTGTTAGTTTACATGGAGCAAGGAACACAGTCCCTGGTCTAACATGGATAAATACATGGATCATACAAGGAAAATATATAGTTCATAGTGTCCACTCCACAGTAATCAGAGAAGTGGAAGAAGATATGACGTGGGACAAACCTATGCGATGACACTGGTGCTAGTTCAAGGTTCTGCTATTAACGACCAGTATTCGCTGTGATCGCACGTCTTCTCCCACCCACCACCTCATGTAGACGCTCCCACTCCGTTCCGCCAACCGCCATTAGTATTTTCTTGTTTCTCACATACGATTTCATCACTACAATAATTTTTACGTTTTAACCACAGAAAACTAGGTACTGTACTACGTTTTAACGCGCGAGGAGGTTTTCATTCCTTTCTTTTTTTTTTGGTTTTCTGTGGAGAAAACCCTATTGTAAGTTCACAACACAAACTTACAGAAACTTTCTGCGTTTTAACGTGTGACGAGGTTAGTAATAAAAGTTACGTAGGTAATGGCTCGTGAAATTTGAAAATACTGCTTTCGTGTACGGAATTCGTATTTTTCCTTAACTGAAGTGGTTCATTTTCTAGATAAGTATAAGTATGAGTTGGGTTGTGAATTTAAAGTGCGCCGCTATCGGATGTGACGTTCGATATAACACTCATCCAACAGCTTCCTTTTGGTTTATTATTTTCAATAATGAACCATTGGAATCGAGCATGAAAAAAAAAATTCTTACCCCCCCTCAAAATTTGATGGTTTACGTTTCAAGGTATGTAGAATCCAAAACTGCAATAAAAATATTGCTGTGATCTGTAACAGAAGGGAATTCTATACAAAATAATAAACCGTTGTGCAGGGATTTGCAGCGTTTTTTTGCTTTCCCGTCCCGAATGTGACCAATTAAATTAATGATATCAATATCAACTATCCACGAGCTGTGATGTCAATATTATGTTCGAATTGTAATAACTAGTCAACAGGAGCGTAGCGTGCCTCTGGTGACAGGGGTACCGCAATGAATTCCACCCCCCCTCCCACCAACATTCACACTTCCTCACACACTCTAAAAATGTAAATGTGAAGCAGTTCTTAGCAAGCTGTTTGTCAAAGGAATTTTATGATATTATTGATCTTCCAAATTCATTAGAAATAATTCATAACATTCCCTTGCAAACAAAATAAAAGGTTTTTCGAACTACAGCCTGATAACCATTGGTACCTATTGTATGTTTCAACAGTGAAATGCCGAGTGTACTCACGGTTACGTTCCTTCACAACTCTCTTGAAATCAGGCATCAGATGATGTCGTTCTTTTCGCTAAAACTACGAGAACTAAACGAACGCCGAACCACGGAACAATTAACGCAACAACTATCCATTTTAGGAGGAGACTAGGACACTAGGAAAGATTCGAATTCAAACGACTAAACCTGAAATTAGGAACAATTATTGTGAAAACTACAAGTAATAAAATTATGAGAAAACAGGCCATCGTAAGAATAGCTTCCGAAAAGCAAAATGGATGACAGTGACACTAGAAGTTGTCAAAGTTTTTTTCTCGAGTTTTTAATTGATAGCTACAATCGATCCATACGCCAGTATCCCTCCTCACCAAGATTGGATACGCTGGATATTTGCGCTAGCCCAACTTACTAACACAGTCTCCTGAAGATGTGTAAGACACTCACTCACACACGCAAACACACTCACACAGACGATGTAGAGACACACACACATCGGATTCTGGGCCTCCGCAGTCTGGTAGCGGTACCCCAGCGACCTTGAGATTTCAAATATTCGAAACCTGCCGAAAACCATATGATTCTAATCGACTAATCGATACTTGGCTGTTTTTCGTCCATGAATGACTGGCAGACATGGAGGTTGGAGGATAGTTCATGGAGGGAGAGTCATGGAGGATGGAGTTATGAGTGGACAATTCAAATTGCTACCTACCTACGGAATGTAATTTTTTTCATTTTTCGAGTAGGGTAGCGCCGGTACCCCCGGTACCCCTGACGCTACGCGCCTGCTAGTCAATCAATATTGACGATGGACGAACAATTTCATTGTGACGACAATAGATAATTACAATGAAATTAAATTAATGATATCAACTATCCACGAACTGTGATGTCAATATTGAATAAATATTGTTTTACTGTACATAGTGTACATTTGCTTTAATTGTATTAATTTCATCCTTTCTCGTCTGTCCTTTGCCAGACTGGTACATTTACCAAGGGTGTGGAAGAGAGGCGGATAGAAATTTGGTGGGGGGGGGGGGGGGGTGGAATGGTGGCGGGGTTTGTTGTAGCAACGAAGCAGGAGAGCGGTGGTATCCAAGGTGTCAGGCGCATGCGCGAGGATTCAGGGGGTCTTAGTTCAGCCTTTGGCCACTAATTTCCGCGTAGCGGGAGCTGTATGCTGGCAACCACCCCCCACCTTGAGTGTCCCTTCTGTACGTAGTATAGTAGTGTTTTCTGTGCCTATGCGTAAACAAAGATCACATCGATTACTCTACTCCAAATTTGAGATCCGGATTACACATATTAGAGAGTTCCTAAGAGATAAGTTCATTAGGGAACGGCCATATCTTTTGGCCACATCTAAGGCGAGCAGCCTTTGGATGCTAACCAATAAGTCCTGTTTGACAGAAGTGGTGGGGGTAGGAGTGAATTAAAAAGTAACGTCACTTAACTTAGCACAACGCGAAATCCATTCCATTCCATAGCATAGGTAGGTATACTCACTTTTTTATCCTAAGTTGATACCTCAACAATCTAGCAAATTCTTTGAAAGACGCTTGGAGTAACTTTGAAAGACGCTGGCGATGGCGAGGACTGACGACACATGACGCGTTAAAAAAAAGACAAAACGCGGCAAAAAAGCTGTGCACTGTTACCCCTGAGTAAGGTTAAAGACGATTCCTAAAGTTTGTGCCCTGGGAGATAACGCGCCTTATGTATAAGGCCGAATAAGTCGAACTTAAGGAAATAAGTTTGAACTTGGGCGACGTGCATGCGCAGTTGAGATAAATCCGAACACTCTTCCCGACTTTAGTCTTTAGGAACTCTCTAATGTACTTATTCACTCGGTATTGAGAGTTAATAGAGAGGACACGTATTCAAATTCAAGGAAGGAATTTGCATGCTATGTACTATTCCTATGAACAATAAAAGCAAATTACAGTGAGTTGAGAACTTCGTCTCGGAAATAAGTGAACTTCTCTTTGCCTAGTGCTTTTGTGAATATGTATATCCGCATTATTTTCATTGTTACTTACATATTGTAGGTATATCTCGAACAGATATTTATTGTAGTGATACCTAAGTTCTATATGCTTTGCACGTTTTGTGTTTTCACATGTTTTGATCGCGGAAACGGCACCCAAGTTATCAATTTTCAAAAGCGGAACTTCACTTGCACCAAATTCTCATACTATGCCACTCAAGTTCATAACCTCTTGGGCTGCTGCTCCACCTGCGACGTACTCCGCCTCCATGGTAGATAAGGGCACACATTCCTGTTTTCTGGAATACCACGAGATGTGATTCCCATCTAGGTAGGCGATGAAGCCACTGATAGACCTACGTGTTTGACGGTCCCCACCCCAGTCTGCATCTGAGAATGATTGGGAGTCCTTTTGAAGTTAATGAAGGTTTGGTGAACCGGAGACCCAGTGTTTTGGTGTGACAGGTATCTCACTATCCTTTTTGCGGCCTTCCAAGTAGATTCAGTGGGTTTATCGAGATATCTGCTTAGATACGACACCACGTATGCTATGTCTGGGCGTGTTGTTATACGTCAGGGAGCATACCAAGTGTCGGTATGGTATGTCGGTTCGGATAGAGCCCTCTTCATATTGGAATCCCACTTCCATTTCTGTGGAGACTTTTCGGCACGTTTTCATGCAAAATTCATCTAGGATTCGTTCAATGTTGCGGGGTTGTTTGACGGTGATTTCGTCACCTGTTCGTTCGATTTTCATGCCGATGAATGATAACGCCCCTTCAAGTGTTTTCACTTGAAATTCACGTTCCAGTGCTGAGACAACGTCGTTTATTTCGTCCACATTTCCGGTAATTATCGCATCATCTACAAATAAAACGAGGTATACTTCATTTCTGATGTATTTTAAGCAGAAATCGTACTTAGATCTTCTGAAGCTTAGAGATATCATCATCTCATTAAAGCGGTCATTCCAGCATTTCGGTGCCTTTCTAAGACCATGCAATGCTCTCTGAAGTTTTTGTGTCTCAGACTTGCTGTTGACTCCGAGAGGTGTGTAGATGTATACATCGTGGTCGAGAAAACCATTTAGAAAAGCTGTTGGGACGTCGATTTGTTTCAGAGGCCAGTCTTTTTTCACTGCGACGGAGAGTACTGTTCTCGCAGTCTGCATACGACATACTGGTGCATATGAGAATTCACCCCCTTCCTCTGTAGGTTCTTGAAAGCCTCTAGCTACTAGGCGAGCCTTTTTCGTCCCATCTGATTTGAGAGTGAATACCCATCGTGTCTCTATGGGTATGATGCCATCAGGGGGTTGCTCGGGTTGCCAGGTTCCCAAGCATTTGTGAGAGTCCAGTTCAAGTTGTATGGCGAGGCTCCACTCGGGTGACTTAGTAGCTTCCTCGAAGTTTCGAGGTACTTCCGCGCTCGAGGTAAGCATACAGTATGCTTGATAAACATCGTAATCTCCGAGATGTTTTGGTGGTCTCACGTTTCTTCCAGAACGAGTGGTAGTTAATTGCTGAGTTTCTGGGGAGTTCTGAGTTGAATTAGGCGATGTTGTAGGGCTCTTCATAGGAACAGCGTATGGCGTCGACGTCTCACTACTTGACGGCGATGAGAGTGGCGTTTTCACTGGACTAGGAGAAGGAGTTGATGTTCCTGCTGGAGACTGGTTCGTTTCTGGTACACCTCCAAATTGGTAATACTCGACATTTTCTTGAGTTTTGTTATGATTTGATTTTGAGAGGTATTCGAATATGTTTTCATCAAAAATTTCGTCTCTTGATTGGACGGCTCTCTTCTCGTCAGGCAGCCAGATTCTGTAGCCACCTCCACAGTAGCCACACATCACTTCTCTCGTTGCTCTAGCATCGAGTTTCATTCCTTTTGGTAGACGTGTAACCCAGGCACGACATCCACAAATCCTGAGTATAGAAATGTCACTATGTCCATTCCATATCAGAGCTGGTGTTTCGCCTTTCTTGAGTGTAGTAGTTGGTGACCTGTTCAACTCATAAACGGAGCTCTTGATGGCTTCTCCCCACAGAAATTTCAGTATTCCTGAGTCTATTAGTTTTGTTCTCACCATATTTTGGAGCGTTCTATTCATGCGTTCTGCTTTCCCGCAACTCTGAGGACTATAGGGCATAGAATATTGAATTTCTATCCCCTTGTTTTTGGCGTAGGTTTGGAATCGATTGGAACTAAATTCTCCACCGTTGTCCAGTCTAAATTGTTGAACTTTGGTGTCATACTGGCGTTCCAGCATGTTAACGAAATCGATCAAATTGTCCGCTGCCTCATCCTTGGACTTCAGGAGTCTCACGACAAGGAAATGACTGTAGTCATCTAATATCACCTGAAAGTATTTATGTCCAAGGTTTGTTTCTGGAGTTACAGGGCCTGCTATGTCGGAGTGTATCAGTTCTCTAATTCTAGAAGTTTGCTTTTCCTTCTTAGGAAAAGGCTGTTGGGTAGCTTTACCCTCGACACACGGTGAGCAGGTTCCCTTCAGAATAGGCAGTCCGAGTTGCTGAAGTCCTTGATTACTCAGGTGACCAAGTCGGCGGTGCCAGATGGCATCATCTTCTATCCTAGTAGCATGGCACTGCTCTGGCGTCAATGTGACGTCAAGGGAGTATTTAAACCGTTCACATCTTTACACCTGAAGGTGTGCAGAGAGCTGCAAATTAGCATTTCACCCTTTTCCATAATGATGGTGTGTCCTTTTGACGTCAGAGTGCCTGCTGATAGAAGATTATGATGAAGGTTGAGAACTATCAATCCTTCAATCGTGATAGGTTTTCCTTGACAGTAACAGTTGAGCGTGCCTTTCTTCTCTGCGGTCATGTATTCACCATTTGCTATATGAATCATGACTTTGCGATCAAGGAGGACGATGTCTGTCATTTGTGGTTCTAGATGAGACTGAAGGAGGTTGGAAGTTGCACCAGAATCGATAAGGAATGATTCATGATTGTCACTTACCCTGATTTGAGAGGTTTCCAAGGCAATGAATGCAACTGGCTTGACTGTGCCTTAATTATTTTTAGCTTCTGATTGATACGATTTTTGATGATCATCCTTCCCATCGTCCTTGTCCCCGACGTCTTCTATTACCGTAATTTCCCCTTTGACTTTGGTTGTTGCTATGCTGCTGGCTAGAATATGTTGCTTTCAGAGAAAGTTCCTCAGTAACTTCAAGATTTCGGTTTTTGATTTTGCTTTCTTTGCCAAGTAGCTTTGCTTTGACAAAATCGAGTTTTACTGTGGCTTGTGTATCGAGAGCAGTGATTACAGTATCGTATTCAGCGGAGAGTGACAAAAGGAGCAAACAAATACGATCTGTTTCTTTCAATGTTGTGCCGTACTCTTGTAACTCCCGAACCACAGAATCGAAGCGCAATATGTGGTCATCGAGTGCTTCACCTCTACCAAGTTTCAAGGTGAATAGCTTGCGCCACAGTGATAACTTTGAGAAAGTGCTATCACGCACCAGCACGGCTTTTAAAGCACTGGTTGTGCGGGTTGAATAATTTTGATGAAGGACCAGCGTCGAGAGAGGGACAAATAATTTAGGGGGAAAAACTTCGATAGCAAAACGGTAGATAACAAAATTTGACTTACCACAAGGTGGCTGGTTCAGTCGCCAAAAGCGAAGCGTGGTGGAAATTAATATTAATGTTTAGTTACCTGTTAAGGGAGGTGGTGGTGGTAGGGTAGGAGAGGGAAGGAAATGAAGGGTAAATGCTATGAATTGAATATTTTAAAACGCTCGCTTTCGGTGATCGTCGCGGCGGTGAGAGCCTGGGATTTTTCCTTGGTCACCAACCAAATAGGAACCGACACTGCACGACGATAGGATTTGATTCGGCGGAAATTATAAATAATGACGAGTCCGCGAGGCGGCGATTAATTAAATACTTTTGATTGGCGCGAATGACGAGGGAACTCACAGTCACGAGAGACTTCCTTTACCGATTGTTAATAATGGCTACTTCATGAATGAGACTGCTCGACGTCGTTATCGCTTGACAAGAAGGTGGGGGTTATCAAGAGAAGTGTATTCTGCATATCGACTCCATCTAGTGGGAGCTCAAGATACTATCGGACAAACCATACCCCCCACCCTGAAAGGTACTTTCTGAGCGGCAGTAAAATTTAATATGCGATTATTGGACAAAACGTAACATAGTTAATAATAATAAGTGCATTGATGCAAATAAATAACAATAACTAACAACAAGAGAAATGCATAACAACAAATTATTGTGTGGGCAAAGCACACACTTTACCCACTGGACGACAGTATGTTCCAGATCGAGTGCGCACGCTCACAACCCTAACACACCCGTCGGCTCCCGGGTAGACTTTTTCCACCACTCCAAGCGGCCAACGCAGCGGAGGTACATTATCTCGCATCAGAACCACGACGGTTCCCTCCTGGATTGGGGTGGTGTTCTTGGTCCATTTGGCGCGTGCTTGAAGGGTGTGCAAATATTCTCTGCGCCATCGTTCCCAGTAATCTTGAACAATGCGGTCAAGCATTTGGTAACGAGAGAGGCGGTTTAGCTGGGCATGTCTTACGTCCTGTGCAGGAAGTTGATCGAGGGATGCTCCCGGTGCGAGAAAATGGGCCGGAGTGAGCGCGGCTGGTGAGTGTGGATCGTTACTCAGGACACACAGTGGTCGGCTATTCATCACAGCCTCAATTTGAACGAGAACCGTGTTGAGTTCTTCGTAAGTGAGTACTTGCTCCCCTATAAAGCGATGAAGGTGCGATTTGAAGCTCTTGACGTTGGACTCCCAGAGTCCGCCGAACCATGGTCCATAGGCGGGATTGATTTTCCATTCAACTCCTTGAGATGTAAGTTCTCCTCCAACAGTGGATTGGAAGGATGCTGAATTCATCAACTTGTCGAGTTCACTCAATTGCCTGCGAGCCCCGATGAAGTTTGTCCCGCCGTCTGAAACCAACAGTGAACAGGGACCTCTACGGGATAGAAAACGTTTGTAGGCAGCTAGGAAACACTCGGCGCTCAAGTCAGATGCAAGCTCAATGTGTACCGCCTTGACAGTGAAACACACAAACAAGCAGACATATGCCTTGGTCAAGACTCGCTGTCCTCGACGGCGTTGGGGTGTGACTGTGAAAGGTCCAGCGTAATCCACACCGGTGCGCTGAAATGGACGGCAGCACTCAACTCGAAACCCCGGTAGGGGAGCCATCTTGGGAATGGTTGACTTGGGACGAGTGCGGAAACAGGTGTTGCAGCGGTGGATGCGGGTGCGAATGCGAGTAACTGCACAAGGTATCCAATACTTCTGGCGTAGATGTGAAAGTACCAGCTGCTGACCAGCGTGAAGTAAATCAATGTGGTACTGATCTATCAGCAGCTCCACAAAGCGACCCTTTGATGGAAGCAGTATTGGATGCTTCTGGCTGAATGACAAGTTTGGTGTGTTTTGTAAGCGACCCCCCACCCTAATGAGACCTTCATGCAAAAATGGATCAAGGTGACGGATGTTGCTTGTGATTGATTTACCCTTGCGTAGGAGGGATATGTCGCCACTGAGTAGTACTGTGCCTGCATGTGGCGAATCCAAAATTCATTGACCCTTTTAAGTTCCTCTTTCTTGATGAAAGGCACTCTCAGATTTGAGCGAGTGCATGCCCTAAAGACATAAGCGGTGGTACGAAGTAACTTCCTGAATGACGAGACCCGATCCAAAATTGGTGCTAGGAAATTTTGTGGAGGAGTCAAGGTAAGAAACGTTGTGACCTTGACTTCCTCATCAGGAACATAGGTTGGGGGACCATTTTCAGCTGCAGGCCAATGAGACTCTGGTTCCAATAACCATGACGGACCGTTGAACCAGAGCGGATGCTGAAGAAGACCATCAGGCAAGATACCACGTGAAAGTACGTCTGCGGGATTTTCATGTCCAGGTACGTGGCGCCAATATTGAGGACCTAAATTCTCATGAATTTGTGCTATGCGATTTCCAACAAAAATTTTCCATCGAGATGGATCTGAATGAATCCAGTGAAGGGTAACCCGTGAATCAGAAAATGCTGTTACTGAATCAAAGATGTGGCGTGGTTCGAAATTATCGAGGACGGCTCTCATGAGATATAAGAGCAGCGCTGCACATAGTTCCAAGCGAGGAATTGTAACGACCTGCCTGGGAGCCACTTTGGACTTGGCACACAATAGCCTGACAACTGGCAGTTGATTTTCAATTTCTGTGCGGATGTAGATGCAAGCACCGTATGCTTTGGTAGAGCTGTCAGCGAAACCAATCAAGGAAGTATGAGTGTTTTTGACTATTCCCACGTGACGATCAACAGTGATTCGACTCAACAGCGGAAGTGAATTTTTGAAGGTGAGCCACTGGTTTAAAATTGCTTTAGGAGGTTCCTCATCCCAACCAATATTATTTTTCCACAATTCCCTGAGAATGAGCTTTGCGATAAGGGTCACTGGTGCGATTAATCCTAGAGGATCAAAAATGCTCATGGTCAGCGATGAAATTTTGCGCTTGGTGTTGATGGACTCAGGGACGTCGACGACGCAGGAAAACACATCCTTTTGCGGCACCCAGTTGACTCCTAATACTTTGGAGGCTGAATCGCGATCAAAATCGACCGAAGGTAACAGACGAGCGTCTTGGGGAATTTTTTCCATGAGTTTTGAAGAGTTTGAATTCCATTTTGAGAGTTCAAAACCACCCGACGCGAACATTGCGCTCAGTTGGTCATACAGTTCGAGGATCTCTTCTTCGGTATTCGCTGATGTGGCGATATCATCTACAAATCTATCCCTCTTAGCAACAGCAGCCGCAAGGGGATAATGTTGTTGTTCTAACTCTGCCAATCGTTCAACTGTGCGGTTCGCGAGATAAGGCGAACTCGTGTTTCCAAAAACGACGGTGTTTATTTCAAAAACTTGAAGAGGCTGACTAGGATTTGATCGCCAGATGAAACGTTGAAATTTGCGGTGTGGGTCTGCGATCTTGATTCGAAGAAACATTCGCTTAGCGTCTGCAGTGACAACAAAGCGGAAGAGACGAAAGTGAATCAAAACGACGAAGATCTCCGCGTGTAATTTTGGGCCCACGAATAGAATGTCATTCAGTGAAAAGGAGGAACTTGTGGGAGCAGATGCGTTAAAAACAATGCGGAGTGGTGTGGTTGGATGACCTGGGCGATAAACCCCATGGTGAGGTAAATAATAGGCGCATCCATCATTTACTTCTGCGACTAGGCCAACTCTAGAAATGGTACCGTCTTGAAGATACTCCGCGATCAAGTTTGCGTATAACTTATGCATGGGTGGATTGCGAAGGAGCCTACGTTCGAGCGAGATAAATTTCGAGATGCAAGCTTCCTTAGAGGATCCTAAAACATCAGGTGCAGTGTGGAATGGAAGATGAACAGTGAAGGTTCCATCCTCGTTGCGAAAATGTGATTCCATGAACAACTTTTCACACCTTTTATCCTCAGCACTCATCAGTTTGCGTTTGGGCACTTCTTCAAGTTCCCAGAATTTTTGGACTAATGCGTCAACAGCTGATTGAGTGAATAAACAAACGGGATCAATCTGTGGGCGAAATTCAATTGCGGTGCGACCCATAATTACAAAGCCCAGTGTAGTCTCCATTGCGATGGGTGTATCTTGAGGACCCGAAATTTTGCGTGTACCGACTATCAATGGCCATAGTTCGGCACCAATCAGTAAGTCCACCTCATGTGGCTTATGAAAATTGACATCTGCGAGCGGTAAATCTTTCAGGTGTGGAAGTTGTGTGACAGAGACTGGTGCAGATGGGATGCGATCACTCAGGCGCTCCACAACAAGTGCGTGCGCGATGTAATGGTGTGAAGGATCAACTCGCGAATAAAAATTAAGAACAGCGGATGCGGAAACATTGAGGGGAGAAGAACCTATTCCTTTTACAACGGTACGGATTGGTTCCATGGAGAGCCCTAATTTCCGACAAACTTTGTGCGTGAGAAAGTGCGATTGAGAGCCACCATCCAAAATGCCTCGAATTTCGTGCATCTCTCCATGAGAATCCTTGGCAAGGACAGTAACGGTTGCGAGGAGAACTGTTGAAGGCACACTGAAAGCAGTGGACACATCAGTGGAACAAAATGATTGTGATTGCGCTACGACTGGAATTTCAGGATTTTGCGATTGGGATTCAAAAGTGCGATGGAGTGAACTATGGTGTCTCTTGTTGCAGTCCTTTATTTGGCAGCCCTTAGAGGACTGGCAAGCGGAAATCATATGCATGTTTGAGAGACAGTTGAAACAAAGGTTTTTGGATTTCACATAACTCCACCTATCATCCACTTTCATTTTCTTGAACTCCGGACAATGGTAGGTGAAATGGATAGCCCCACTGTTACATAGTGTACATCCACTACCACCCCCAGAGGCGGCCTTCTGGGTAGGCACGGGCTGCGACGTAACTACACTCGACCTGGGTTCCTGCGTCAGTAATGAATAATTGAAATTTTGGGAATTCTTACCAGAAGGAATAGCCTTACTGGTTTGCGACTGCGTTTTCCCAGTGGAAGTTGAAGGTTTTTCCGAGTTATTGCTACGCCCCAAAATCTTAGCTTGCTCATAAACAAATGCGACCAGAGAATCAAATTTCGGAATATCTGGGCTAGAACGTTTGCTGTCCTCAAAAGCACGTGCGGTAGCTGAATCTAAACGTTTCAATCCTAAATGTAGGAATAGAAAATCGGCGAGGTCGGGTATTTTAATTTGCTTCAATGCGTTTACAGGCTCCACGAAACTACTCAAAAACTGTTCTAAACCTGATTCAGATTCTGTCTGAAGCTGTTTGAAGTTTAGTAATTTATCCAGATACGTGGAACCAAGTGATCTTTGGTCTTCAAATCTATCTACGAGTGCTTTGAGAATTAGCGGGTAGTTTTCCGCGGTTGGTGAAATGGAAGTGCAAACCGACTTGGCAGAACCCCCCAAATGAGTAATTAAATGCGTAGCCTTTTCAATGTCCGAATATGCAGAATTTTCATGAACAAGCCTTTTGAACAGTTCGTAAAATATTGGCCACTCCTCAGGAGCGCCCTGGAAAATTGGAAGCGAAATCGGCTGAAGTCTCTGTGCTGTGTTGCCCCCCACGTGACTAGATTTTTGGCCTAAAGGTTCCCTAGCTGCTGCCCTTCTCTCCCCAAACATCAAATGTGCGTCATTAGCGGCAGAATACATTTCATCAAATGCATCAACTTCTTTGTAGGTGGGGACAAACTTCTCATTCAGTTCTAAAGAAAGTTGATTAATTTTATCAATGCAGATTACGAACTCTTCCCTATAGTTGTGAACTAATCTAGCCTTAGAGCGAAACGCCTTATTTTCAATTGTGGCTGTGAGACTTAAATCGTAGATTTCCTGCATTCTAGTGAAATACATCTCTTTTTTCTTTCTAGTTTGAGCTAGGAGATTGTTTTTAGCAGATATTTCTTCCGCATTCATTTTGACAATGGGAAAGAATCAACAGTATCTGCGGGAAAACAGCGAAATAAATAAATGTGGTGAAAACAAATTAGTTAGAAGATGCGATGTAAACAATGTGATAACAACTGATACCTACTGACTCTGTTGGGTGCGGTGCGGAAACTTCAAGAATTTTCTAGAGTCAAGAAGGATGCGAGGTTTAGCCTACACCTTGAACTTGATAAAAGGAAGAGGCTTAGTGAAGATAATAGTGAAGGGCGCAGATAGACGAAACGATACCTGCCCAAGCAGGATTCAAGATTAATTCCCTCGTGCAGTGAGGCAACGATTCCCAGTTAATCTCACGGAATTCAGGTTCGAAGGGCCATACTTTATGGTTGTGCGGGTTGAATAATTTTGATGAAGGACCAGCGTCGAGAGAGGGACAAATAATTTAGGGGGAAAAACTTCGATAGCAAAACGGTAGATAACAAAATTTGACTTACCACAAGGTGGCTGGTTCAGTCGCCAAAAGCGAAGCGTGGTGGAAATTAATATTAATGTTTAGTTACCTGTTAAGGGAGGTGGTGGTGGTAGGGTAGGAGAGGGAAGGAAATGAAGGGTAAATGCTATGAATTGAATATTTTAAAACGCTCGCTTTCGGTGATCGTCGCGGCGGTGAGAGCCTGGGATTTTTCCTTGGTCACCAACCAAATAGGAACCGACACTGCACGACGATAGGATTTGATTCGGCGGAAATTATAAATAATGACGAGTCCGCGAGGCGGCGATTAATTAAATACTTTTGATTGGCGCGAATGACGAGGGAACTCACAGTCACGAGAGACTTCCTTTACCGATTGTTAATAATGGCTACTTCATGAATGAGACTGCTCGACGTCGTTATCGCTTGACAAGAAGGCGGGGGTTATCAAGAGAAGTGTATTCTGCATATCGACTCCATCTAGTGGGAGCTCAAGATACTATCGGACAAACCAAGCACCAATCATTCCCTTTGCTGTGGTGCAGTATTTTATTATATCAAGGTGTTTATCGGATACCCCTTGTATAATAATTGATCGAGCTTTGGCGTATTTTTCAGCAATATCTTTCGCTGCATCTGCCGATTTCGACGGGATAAGGACGGATTCGATTCCTTCCTTGGTCAGCAGTGCAAATATCCGAAATTTCCAGTTTGTGACATTAGAACTGTTTAACATTGGGAAATGAACTAGAGGATTATTGCTGTTCATTTTTCCGGAAAATAGGCAACACGTGGGATTGGTAACCGTAACCAAATGGGAACACGTCGTTGGGGAAAGTTAGAAAGGTTAAACTTCGGTGACCGGATTTATCCAAGTTCATCCAAAATTCGCGCACACTGAATTTAAAAACCGATCACGTACACTGGGCCCATAACCTTTTACAACCTGGGTTTTAGTGGGCGGAAAAACAAAAACTAATTAAACAAATAATATACGAAAACTTTAATAAGAGCGACTTCACAGAACGATGGTGTGAGAACAATGAGAAACAAGAAGAGTAGGAGCGGGGACGAGAGCAGTCTCGTAACCAGTCCCTATAGACGTCGTGATGAGCGAACTGGTTGGCAACTTAGGTAGGCGCATCCCGCCTAATATTCAAATGTCAAATCCAATAGAATAGGTAATAAACCCATGTGACAATGACTTTGCAGCATTTTGTCTTTTACGTTTCAAGGTGCGTAGATTCAGGAAATGCAATGTCCGTACGCCGTATCACGTGTACTGGCTTCATTTTCAGTCTAAAAATGTTGTTCTTTCGCACACATGCTCCATTTGGGCACTAGTTGTGTCCCGAAACTTTTCAGCCCGATCGCAATATACCCAGGGGTGTTATGAGTGAAAAAATGGGTATAAAATAGGCATTTGTTGTGTTTTTCATGTTTTAGTAACATGAGCTTTTGAGGCATCATTTTCTACGTTTTTTAGGACGAGGAGACCGAATATGAAGTCAATCTTGACCAAAGAGTGGAAAATTGAGGTTCTAACGAAGGTTCGGCTTCCAAAATTCATTTTTTTATGAGTCAAAAACTTCGGAAAACTGTCTGAAATTACCATCAATTTGTATAATAACACTAGAAAAAGTGTCAACAGGTGAATCAAGACAATTAAATGGCACTACCAATGATCAAAGATAGTTTGAGAAAAAAAAGCGCGATTTGTGCTTTTGGGGGCCTAAATTGGTTGAAACCATCACAAATAGCTATTCAAAATATTGCATATGAAAGAAACAATAAATAAACAGCCAACATTTCTGTAGGTATGTCCAATAGAATAATAAACCCATGTGACAAGGACTTCTGTGTGGGTCTCCATTTGGGAACACATTTGCGTCCTAGTTGTGCTCCAAAGCTCGGCAGCTCGATTGGCATCCACCCAGGGGTGTCATGGGAGAAAAATGGGTGTAAAAATAGGGTTTTTCGGGGGATTTTTGAGATTTTCGTGAAGATGGGCTTGTGAGGTATCGTTTTTCATGTTTTTTAGGGCAAGAAGACCGAATATTAGGTTGATTTTGACCGAAGAGTGAAGAATTGAGGTTGTAACGAAGGTTCAGCTCCCGAAATTCATTTTTTATTAGTCAAAAACATGGGAAATTGTCTGAAATCACCATACATTTGTCTAATAACGCTACCAGTAGTATCAACAGGTGCATCAAGACAATTAAATGGTACCATCAATGCTCAAAAATAATCTATTTACAGGGAAAGCGGAGCCTAATTCTTGTTTTTTTGGGGCCAAAATTGGTGGAAACCATCAAAAATAGCCATTTCAATAATTGCACATGAACGAAACGATAAATGATCAGCCAACATTTCTGTACCTACAGCAATAGCAGACAAACAATTATTGATAGCATTCTTGAATCCACCCTAATCCGTAATGTATTGTTCCTTTATCAAACGCTTAAATGAGGTGTACGATCATGTTATCGATACATACGAGAAAGCTATGTTCCATCAGACTAGGCAGACGTTTTTATTAAACTTGGTTGCTATGTTCCAATAAATTTCGGCAGACGTCACCACTGTATCTGTTGTTGCCTTCAATATGTCACTTGCGTAATACATAAGACCCGCAAATTATCCCTACAATCGTAACTCGTCGTATTCTTACAGAAATTTGTCTTACTCCTCAGCTTTGCGCTGCAACACAGGGCTGTCAACCTCCGACCTCAGCTGCTCATCAGAATCGCTCAACAAGGGCTACGTTTACGGAAACCAGTCCGAGTACGACACGATGACCAACTACGAGGCTCAGGCCACCCAACAGTTCATTTGCCACATTGTAGACCCCTACGACACTTATCTTGAACCAGTAGTTCAGACCCCACAAATACCAGGTAATCGCACTCCATTTTGCCAGTTTACAACAGACCACTTCTATTTTTCCCTTATTGTGTTTTGGATATACAGTGAAAAAAAAAACCAGTCATGCAGCATGACTTAATGAGCGAATTTTCAAAGAAATATTCGAATTAATGGCTATGGTTTTGAATAAAGGAAAACTTCGGTCTAAAATTTGGTTTTCTATGTATATTCTCTTCGTATTTATTTTAATTTGTACGTTTTGTCCATCCTGATTCTACCGTTTGTTTATTACGTAATTGTACTAAGTGCTTATTTATTTGATCGCTGTGGGTAAATTCAAGGAGTTGTACTAATCGTTTGCCTCCCCCTTTTTTGCTTCGAACTCTCGTCTTCAATTAATACTTCTCACATATTTCAATCTGACCACTCTAAGGGGGTGGGGGGGGGGGGGTAAGAGTTTAAAGATTATCCTAGTTTTGGGTAATTTTTGCGCACTTTAAATGCTCTAATTTAAGAACGGATTTAGATATCTAAAATCCGATTTCACTATCGTGTTCAGCGTGCAAAAACCTTTAAAATGAGGGGTCACTTGTTAGAAAATAACATTTTGGGGATTTTTGGGTAATTTTTGCGCACTTTAAATGCTCTAATTTGAGAACGGATCAAGATATCTAAAATCCGATTCCACCATCGTGTTCAGCGTGCAAAAACCTTTAAAATGAGGGGTCACTTGTTGGAAAATAACATTTTGGGGATTTTTGGGTAATTTTTGCGCACTTTAAATGCTCTAATTTGAGAACGGATCAAGATATCTAAAATCCGATTCCACCATCGTGTTCAGCGTGCAAAAACCTTTAAAATGAGGGGTCACTTGTTAGAAAATAACATTTTGGGGATTTTTGGGTAATTATTGCGCACTTTAAATGCTCTAATTTGAGAACGGATCAAGATATCTAAAATCCGATTCCACCATCGTGTTCAGCGTGCAAAAACCTTTAAAATGAGGGGTGACTTGTTGGAAAATAACATTTTGGGGATTTTTGGGTAATTTTTGCGCACTTTAAATGCGCCAAAACCCTCCTTAGAGTAGGCCAATTTCGCCCATCTTCGAACTTAGCCTTTCGATTGCCAAGATAGATTTTTTGTGCAAATTTGAGCTGTTTATCTCAATTCTATCGAGAGTTATCGTCTGGAGTGACACATATATAAATAAATATATAAATATATATATATATATATACATATAAAAAAGTGTTAAATTTCAGGAATCGTTTTAGAATGGTCTGAAACGGATTTCTATGAAGAAAATTTCCAAAAATTTATATTATTTAAATTTCGAAGCCATTGCAATAGCTTCATTTTCTTTGAAAATTCGCTAAAACGACACCCTTTAAGGGCATTCCTCCCGCCCAGTCACTTTGGTCCCCCAACCACGAGACTGCGCTGACGATCGAGGCAGCAGGAAGTATCCGAGCGAGATTTTGTCGCAACTGGTAGGAGCGCTGGGATCGCACCTGCCGAATTTCGACAGTGTACCTAACTGCCTAATTTGTTATCAATTCTATTATCTCGTGGATACTTGAGCTCCTACTCTCCTCGCCCTCTGCAAGTTTTCCGCTCGTCAGGTTATATGATGCCTTCTGTTGTTTTTAGTTTTTAGTTCATCCCTTAATTCCTTTTTCCCTCACGCGGATTTTTCGTAGTGATTTACGTCTAGTTTATCAACTGTATCAATGGTATCAAGTGTATCAACTTTATCACCGAAGAAGTGGATCAGGTGAAACATGGGTAACGAAGGCGACAAAAAGAGGCGCAGAAAGTAAGTTCATACCACAGATATACATAATTAGGTACCTAATTAATCCTTATTGTGTTTCCTGTATAGAGCAACAAATTGAAATACTTATTACAGTAACAGTAAGATATCTGGAAAGGTCTCTAATAACGACATATCCTTGTGTATCCGCAAAATGATTCCATTTTGACAGCCTGGAAAATACCTATATCGAGTACCTCAGTAAAGAATAAGTTGGTATATGTATGAAACTTTCCTTCATAAATATATTATTATCAAGCTGAACGATTCAACTATCACAGGTTGTTGGCTTAGTATAAAATAAAAATTACCTACGTTTCCTCTGGGGCTCAAACTGAATTTTGCGGCCAACAGATTTCGTGTTAACTAATGATTAAACTAATAATAAAAGTTGATAAACAAATGATTGGCCCGTAGTTTTGGAGTAAAACTCAGTTGCCTAGCAGCCCACGAAAATCTTTAATCTTCCTTGGAAAATTATCGTCAAATCTGCTGCTCAGTCTCCCTCTACAACCTCGGATTGGCTGAGGGATCCGTGGGTTTATCAATTTAGCATCGAACCATAAATAATAATATAGGTTTTATCCATAGGTTTTTCCGTGAGGCAGAAATTCGTAGAATCAAAGGGCCGTTGTGATTGTGTCAGGCGTACGTAGCCTCTCTGTTGTGTTTAATATTAGGTATACGTAATTGAAATGTTTACCTAGTCGGTATTATTTCTCGTCAAGTTAATTTCTGCAAATTCTCGAAGAAAAAGCTTATGTTGCGAATGCTTCAAAAAAAGTTACCTGCATGAATTTCTGCTAACTGTTCATTCCCAGACGTTTCAGAGCATTCTGATTCCAACCGTGGATTTCAACATTTTATGTATGTAGGTAAACGTATGATGGTAGGTATGTAACAAAAGATATTAAAAAAATCCTAATTAGCCCAAATGTTGTTATTGCGGAGAAAGTAATATAATTATCCCAGTCATAAGCTTCAACAATTGACCCATGTGGTCACGCTGTATGGCTGGAATTGCTCTGAACAAATGTTGGGATAGATTACAACTACCTACCTGTGATGCATATATTATACTGAAATGTGTAATCCATTCTATAATCATTAGTTGGTACGTACCTACATAACGTTATACCTACATTGTTTGTGTTTACAGGTTCAAAGGCAGTTGCAACTGACTGGCAGAAAGGTGTGCTACTATGCATTTTACAGTAAAGAACAAGCTAGTATTTTCATTGTGAAAATAGAACGCGGTGACGAATTCTGGCTCGAGAAGATGGTTTCACAACTTGAAACATTTGATCACAACCCAGGTTACTTGAACTTGTCGAACCGATTCGAAAAGGTTCCTATATCAGGGCACCTTTTCATCCCGATGAAGAAACAGGAAGTAGTGTAAGTAATAATTTGCAGTGCACCTCTATACATAATATTATTAGCAATGCCCGCTCGCTGCGAATGTACATAGATACATACAGGTAGGGTGATACCTCCCTACCTGAAGTAGTAGTAGTAAAACTTTGTTTCTGTACTGGTCTGGCAAAACATGATGAGTTCATTTTTCATCATTGAGTCTATATCGGTGAGTTATTCGGTCTGATTAAAGATAATAAGGTTGATTTAGCGAGAAATTTGAAAAATAGCCACCAACAGTACGTGCTTAAGCCCCGTTTAAATTTAAAGTTTGAGCCCTGTTTAAAATTTTGCCATACCCAATATAGCCAAGCCAACATTGAGTTGCCTCATCGAACTTTTTTTTCAACCCCTATTCAACACCGTGTAGCTTATTTGATTTAATCAATTCGACACTTCTAATAATAAGGTTACCTGATTTTTAGTGAAAGAAAGACCATTTGATGGGAGACATCATTGTTTGGACATACCTACAGAAATATTGGCTGCTCTTTTATTGTTTCTTTTATGTGCAATAATTAAAATAGCTATTTTTGATGGTTTCTACTAATTTCGGTCTCCAAAAACACGAATTAGGCTCCTGTTTTTGGCAAATTATCTTTGATCATTGATGATGCCATTTAATTGTCTTGATTCACCTGCTGATACTACTTCTAGTGTTATTATACAAAGTTATGGTGATGTCAGATAATTTCAGTTTTTTTTTTGGTTTTATAAATTAGGAAACCTCAATAAAAACGTAAGAAATAGTGTAAATTCCCAACGCGTGGCATATGGCATCAAATCAGTCAAAATACCAAGCAGATACTCGATTGATATTACTCGAGTATTTCTAAGGTATTGATATATATAAGCAATGAATAAAAAATCTTTAGGTAGCTACCTACCCTACTGTGAGCGTCAAAATTGAAATGCAATAAGTTTAAAAATAAATGAATGTTTCCATGGTTAGCATAGATGGATGTGTTTCCAAGGTTTTTTGGTTTTGTAGATTAGGAAACCTCAATAAAAACCTAAGAAATACTGTAAATTCCCCACTCTTGGCATGTTATCGTGTCAAAATCAGTCAAAACACCAAGCAGATACTCAATGGATTAAAATGTATTTCTAAGGTTTTCATTGATCTTTCTAATTCATTGCAATCAGTATACCCAAATTTACTGATTTTATGTTATTTTCTGTTCTCAGTTCATGTCCAAATAACATCCGATCCAGAGTCTGGCAGACAGTGATGTCTCCCACCAAATAGTCTTTCTTTCAGTAAAAATCAGGTAATACTTCTTATTATTAGAAGCAGATCAAATATTCCGCTGTAATATCACATTCCCCTGATTCTTCATGCGCTTCTCTGGACTTGCAAAACTTTGACACGCTCTCCTGTAAAATCATCTGTATTGGACTTACCTACCACGTTTTGCCAGATCAGCACAGATTTATAATACGCAGTGGCGTAGCCAGGATTGTTGAAAGGGGGGGGGGGGGGGAGTTATCGGAAATAGAAAAAAAAAAATCCTGTCATGTAGCATGGCTGTAAGAACGAATTTTCAAAGAAATATTCCTGATATTGTGTAAAAAGATGATATAGCGAGAATCCATACCAGTTTTCTTGAGATTATATAACTTTTCGTGATTTTAGCCATTTTTACCGATGTTTGACCCTAATACCGTCAAATTTGACCCACTTGCTTTTGAGAAAAATAGTTTTATCGTCGAGGTAGTCCCTCCGTCGTCATTAACCACCCCACACAACGTCAGGTGAATTAATATTGATTTTACCATTAATACCAATCTTTTACCCCAAAAAATCAAAACCTGACCCCTATTCTGTGTGAAAAACAACTGAAATGGTATTTTTCTGTCTTCACTCAACCTTCCGTACCACTTCCAATGATTTTATAGCAATTGTTTGCAATTTTAGTCGTTTTTACCGACATTTGGCCCCTGAAAACTAGAATTTGACCCCCTTGGAATTTGAAAATTGCTCATCTTCGAACTCATCCTTTCGTTTGGCAATACAAAAGTTTTGGAGAAATCTGGAATTTTCACCATGTGCCTACCCAAGGACAGATATCATCTGGAGTGGCACATAAATCTACATAATATATAAATGTTTGCTAACATCTAGGGATGAATTTAGGATGCTCTGAACCGGATTTGCCTATAAAAATATTTGAAAAATTCGGGTCTGAAAATGTTACCCATTGCAATAGCTTTATTTTCTTTGAAAATTCGGTAATAAGGTTTGAAATTACAAAGAAAGCTGAATTTAAATTAAATTTAACAAAGCACTAAATGTTACAGATAACGTTAGGTAAGATAAACTGAAGAAATACGAAAATACGAAAAAGAAATATAAAGAAGTGAAAGACCATTTGGTGGGAGATATCATTGTTGGGGCATACCTGCAGAAATATTGGCTGATCATTTATTGTTTCTTTCATGTGCAATAATTGAAATAGCTATTTTTGATGGTTTCTACTAATTTTGGTCTCCAAAAACACGAATTAGGCTCCTGTTTTTGGCAAATTATCTTTGATCATTGATAGTGCCATTCAATTGTCTTGATTCACCTGTTGATACTACTTCTAGTTTTATTATACAAAGTTATGGTGATGTCAGATAATTTCAGGTTTTTTCTGGTTTTATAAATTAGGAAACCTCAATAAAAACGTAAGAAATAGTGTAAATTCCCAACGCGTGGCATATGGCATCAAATCAGTCAAAATACCAAGCAGATACTCGATTGATACCTATTACTCGAGTAAGGTATTGATATTTGTAATTCATTGCTGCAATCAGTATATAAACAAAATTTATTGATTATGTTATTTTCTGTTCTCAGTTCATATTATCCAAACAACACTCGATCCTGAATCTGCCTAACAATGATATCTCTCAGCAAATGATCTTTCTTTGACTCACAAAAAATCAGGTAATACTTAGAGTGGGATTAATAGACCGATCTCAAGTGTGAGTGTCACTGACACTAGCGGAAGTCTCTGAGCGCCTCAAGTCAGGGACGAACTCGGGAGTGGTATTAATAGACGGAGTGAGACTCTCACTTACCTGAGTGAGTTTGGATTGTACTTGAGATTACCATGAAGAAGGTTTCCTTTCAAACTGTGTATCCACCATGGCGCATCTCCGTGAGGACAGCAAATAGAAAAGAAGAAGAAGAGGTTTTCTTCTAGGGAGGTTACTTTTCACCAGGTTATCGTGTGTTTTCCTTCACATTTTCCGAGGTTTTCGCTTGGCGTTCCTTTCCAAAATAATGGAAAATAAACCGAAACGTACGATATTCACCGAAGACGAGAAGTTCGTCCTAAGGGAGGTGGTACCGAGAAGGAAGAACAATGTTCAAGGATGTCATCCTTGAAAACAAAAACCTCTGCAAATTATTACACAAGGTTCATTATTTACCTGTAGGTATAGATGCCCCTTCTGCGTAGATCACTGTTTTCTGCGTCAATACCCTCGAGCTCCCCCCAGGAAAGCCCTAAATGGAGTACTGGATCTGGCCCCGGAATTAGTTTCCTACCAATTCGCGGTATTCAATCATTCAATCAGTAATTATTTGCAGTTATTCATGAAGCATACGGCAAATAATAAAACGTTGTGTAATAATTTACCTGCATAGATGCCCCTTCTGTGTAGGTACTATAATTTACCGTTGTGCAATAATTTGCCCATCAATAATAGGTACTTCAAACGATTTTTCAAGTTGCAAAAGTTCCTATCAACAAAATCCAAAACAGCCTTCACTTTTCAAACGGAATAATATCGCGGAACAACCAACTTGACTTCACACAGCCATCCGTGATTATAATCAGGTGCTTCCTCCCTGGTGATGATATTTGGGCTGAATGTATACGTACCTATACAATTTGATTCACCCTCCTGTGGACCAAGCCTGTCGGTGCAAACTTGGGGGCCTTACTGTGACGTACAATGCTCCGGGTGGTCTCAAAAAATTCGTAAATTTAAAACCGTAAAAATATTCATGTAAAAAAAGGTATAGGCGTCCTAAAAATTTCAACCCCTTTTTTTCACCCCTTAGAGATGACTGACAGTAATGCCGAGCTTCGAAGACCAAGTAGACCCGTAATATTATTCACGAATTCCATTGTAGCAATGAATAATAATATACCTAACGTAAATCTGTATCTAATAAAAAATAAAAAGGTAAAACGTATATCTAATAATAATAATAATATGTAATGAAAACAATATTCCTAACGTTAATCTAGTGAAAACGAACTGATAACAATGAAACACCGACGCTAAACTGATAAGACTCTCACTCAAGGCACCTATGGCGGCTACTTGAGTATTTGGCTGTAGGAGCGGAGTCTCGAATAGACTTGAGGGGCTGACGTTCCCAAGTGCGGTTTATTAATACCGATTGGTGACTTGAGGGCTCATCTTCCAATACTTGAGTGCTACTGACCCTCAAGTACGGACTATTAATCCCACCCCTAATATTCGAGGCAAATCATATGTTTCGATGTAATATCACATTTTCCTGGTTCTACATGCGCTTTTCTGGACCTGAAAAACTTTGACATGCTGTTCTGTAAAATTAGCTGTATTGAACGTTTTGCCAGATTAGCACAGATTTATAATAAATTAATATTATAGAAGGTGAAAAACCTTGAAGGTGAACACTTGAAATCTGTGTATGTAGGAAAACTTTATTTACATTACATTTGCTATTTTACTAATTTACTATTGCGTATTGTTTTGTTCAGGAAGACGATCAAAGTGTTGACATCATTATGTTCCTATGTTCCTATGTTCTATTTCACTCCACATCAACAATTTTCCTACAGAACTTCATTATTTGCGTTTTGTGGCGACTCCATCCAAGAGACTGCGGAGGTATTACACAACCTAGCAACAAGATGTTAGGATTCGTTTTGGATTTAATAAAAATCACTTCTAATGTTCACGTACGACGAGTAGTTTCTTTCGTAGTGTAATTTCAAGCTGCTACAGAATGGCGACGAGAAGAAAAGGTAAGAAAAATTCTGTAGCAGCTTGAAATTACACTACGAAAGAAACTACTCGTCGTACGTGAACATTAGAAGTGATTTTTATTAAATCCAAAACGAATCCTAACATCTTGTTGCTAGGTTGTGTAATAGCTACGCAGTCTCTTGGATGGAGTCGCCACATTTCTCCCCCTCCTCACTGCAGCCGCTGGTTAGGCCCAACGCTTACGCAACTGGTCTGCGTGCTTCCTCTTCACCTCTCCTCTGACTTCGACTTCATATGATCAGAGTCCCGTTCTTCTGCGTATAAGGCCTGGCTCTTGCCCTGCGTCCCTTGGCTTCTGCACCCAGACCCTGTCCCCCACGCCAAACGCCCGCTCCCGTGCTGCCCGATCATGGTAGATTTTCTGTTTCACCAGGCTGATATCCACTGTCGACTCCACACTGGGTTTGAGCAAATCGAGCCTGGTGCTGATCGGGCGCCCATAAAACAGTTCGGCTGGCGATCGCCCCGTGGTTTTCTGTGGGGTGGTTCTGTACGAGAACAGGAATGTCTGCACCCGTAGATCGAAATCTGTGATGGCACTCAAGGCTTTCATCCGTTGCTTGAACGTCCTAACCTCCCGTTCGGCACACCCGTTTGTCTTTGGGTGATAAGGCGATGATGTAATGTGGACAACGTTATTGTCCGCGCAGAACCCCCGGAACTCGGAACCCGTGAACTGGGGCCCATTGTCGCTCACAATTGTCCTGGGAATGCCACATCTTGCAAACACGCCCCTTAACAAAGAGATTGTCTTCGAAGTTGTAATTCTGTCCATGGGGAATATCTCAAGCCACTTGGTTGTTGCATCAACAACAATAAGCCAATACTTCTTCTGAAATGGCCCACAGAAGTCAATATGTATGCGGGACCAGGGAACCGCTGGGACCGACCATGAGTACAGCGGCACTTCCTGCTCCTGCGGCCGGGTTTCCTGACAAAACTGGCATGACCTCACATGCTGGTCAATATCCTTGTCTATGTTTGGCAACCACACGTGACATCGAGCCACTGCCTTCATGCCTGTCATACCTGGATGCCCCTCATGCAGGACCCGCAGCACAGCCGTTCTCAGTACAGCCGGGATGACTAGCTGACCTTGCCAAATCAAAATTTTTTCCTCATAGGACAACTCGTGCCGCTTTTCATAGAATGTGTAAAGCTCTGGCGGAATAACATCTTTTGAATTTGGCCACCCATACCGCACATACCGCACCGCCTTACTAATAATAGAATCTTCTAGCGTCTTGTTCCGTAGGAGGTTGGTATTCAATGCCAGGTCATCTAACCTGATATGCAGTAGCCTGCTACCATATTGCTCCCCTTCAATCTCAGCGTCTGATGCCTTGATGCTGGCCAGTGGAAGCCTAGACAGAGCATAGCTGGATTGTCTTTCCCAGGTTTGTGCTCTATTTCATAATCAAAAGCTGCGAGTGTGAGGGCCCAGCGTGTTAACCGATTTGCTGCCAGCTTAGGTATCTCATTCTTCTCCCCTAGCAAGTGGATGAGTGGTTTATGGTCAGTTCGAATGATGAAATGCCTACCATACAGATACTGCCGAAACTTGTTAAGCCCAAACATGATGCCTAGCGTCTCCTTATCTATGACCGAGTATTTCTGCTCTGCTGCCATCAGTTTCCTTGATGCAAAACAGATAGGCCTCACGAGGTTTCCAGGAAAAATATGGGAGATCAATGCTCCTACCCCAATATCACTGGCATCCGTTGTGAGTACCACTGGCAAGCCCTGATCATAGTGAGCCAAATATTCAGATGAAAGCAACATGCTTTTCACCTTCTCCACCACCTTGGACTCAGCGGCTGTCCACCGCCATCTGACCCCTTTCTTCAACAGGGTATTGAGTGGAGCGCAAACAGTCTGAAAGTTGGGCACGAATTTGCTGTAATAATTTGCCGCCCCAAGAAACGCTCTCAAATCCTTTGTTGACTGAGGATCCGGCATCTTAGAGATGGCTGCCAAGTGCTCAGCCATTGGTCTTACACCTTCTTTGTCAATGCAGTGCCCCAGGTATGCAATTCTCTCCTCAAACCATTTGCATTTGTCCCATTGTGTGCGAAGACCAGAAGTCTGGAGCCGCTTAAGAACTCCCCGGACTCGTGCGACGTGCTCCTCTCTGGTCGAGCCAGTAACGACAATGTCATCCAGGTAATTGGCTACTCCTGGAAGCCCAGCCAGAACATGTTCGATTGTACGTTGAAACAGCCCAGGGGCAAAGGAGACCCCAAACGGAAGCCGTTTGTACCGAAAGAAGCCTTTGTGGGTCGCTATGACCACGTACTTCCGGGACTCTTCAGCCACCTCCATTTGGAGATAGGCATCTCGTAAGTCAATGACAGTGAAATACTGACCCCCATTGAGCTTTGTAGCCAGCTCTTCAAATGTCGGAATTGGGTGATGGACAGTGTGAATGCATTGGTTAATGGTAACCTTGAAGTCCCCACATAAGCGTAATTTCCCATTTGCCTTCACAGCAATCACCAGTGGTGATGCCCATTCTATGGGAGTAACTGTAGGGTCGACTTCTTCTAAAACATCCGCAGCCACCAGGCGATTGAGCTCCTCCTCAACTGATTTTACCAGCGCAAACGGTACCCTTCTTGGCTTGAAAACTTTGGGTGTAGCATCACTTTTCAGATGTATCACGGCCCGATGATTGCGGATAGTGCCCGTGCCATTCTGGAAGACCTCATCGAACTCTTTCAACCACTTCTGGAGGGTTTCAGTTTTCCATCCTGCTGGAGAGTGACCTTCCGTTTCTTCCTGCAAAGTGTTTCGTATTCTGGCTCCTTCAGGTAGAGGCAATTGGAAAACCAGTGCCCAGTTCATGCCAAAGAGCGGTACATCTGTCACGCTCGTGACCACAACTGGTACTGTTTCCACCTTACCGAAGCCTTCCACTCGTACATCAGCTTCCCCAAGTGTCTTGACTTTCAACCCTGTGTAGGCTACTAGGGCCGGTGTCTTCCGTAATTTAGGCGCCCCTATTCTCTTCCAAATAGTTTCGCTTATCACTGATTTTGAAGCACCCGAATCATAAAGCATTTCTATCACTGTCCCATTAATCCTAACGGTAATGTAGGCCTCGCAACCTGATTCAATTTTCCTAATAAGGTCTACGTGGGTGTTAAATTCATCACATGACTCTGACTCGGAATCCCCTCTTAACTTGTTTGCCCGGGTATCCCTTCGTTTGATCTTGACCTTCCCCGTTTTCAAGCACACTTTTGGGAGGTGATTCATCTTCTTGCAAATTGGACATTCTTTTCCTACCACCGCGCAGTCCGATGGGTTTTGGTGGAGCGACCCGCCACATTTGAAGCAGTGTGAGCCTCTGATGAGGACGACGTCCGGCACGCTTGGACCTGACGACGAAGCCTGCGCCCTAGGACTAACCCGGTGTGCAGTTGCTGACCGAGACTGAATGCTCTCCTGTTGCAACTTAGCATTTTCCAATAAGTGGGCAAGAGCCTCAACGTCTTCGAATGAGCTTTTGACTGAAGGATACTTCCGCAAGATCTCTTGCTGCCAGTCGTTCTGATTAATACCAAGTAGCAGCTGATCCCGCAAGTGCTCCTTCAACCCCTGCCCGAACTGACACTTGGTGGCCTGGCCACGTAACCGAGCTATAAATTCCGCCACCGTTTCCGAATCAACCCTCCTGAGCTGATTGAACTTGAGACGTTCACAGAGGGAGACGTCTTTCCTACCAAAATTCTTTTTAAGCTCGCGTAACAGGTCGTCATAGGGAACAACTTCTAACTCTTCTGGATAAAAACAGTCGACTAAAACGTGGAACGGCTTGGAACTCATCTTAGCTAAGAGATAGTTCCTTTTCTGGTCCTCGTCTTCTATCTCACACGCCCCCAGCGCAAACTTAAACCGAGGCAACCAATACTCCCAGTCCTCCGCATCTGGGTTGTAACTGTCTATGTCAAAATCTTTGAACGTAAAACGCCTATGTATACATTCCGTACCTCAGGTTCCTCATTTTTCTTACCTTTTCTTCTCGTCGCCATTCTGTAGCAGCTTGAAATTACACTACGAAAGAAACTACTCGTCGTACGTGAACATTGGACGTGATTTTTATTAAATCCAAAACGAATCCTAACATCTTGTTGCTAGGTTGTGTAATAGCTACGCAGTCTCTTGCGTAGCTATTACAACCTAGATGTACTATTACAATTAATAGGCCTCGCAACCTGATTCAATTTTCCTAATAAAGTCTACATGGGGGTTAAATTCATCACATGACTCTGACTCGGAATCCCCTCTTAACTTGTTTGCCCGGGTATCCCTTCGTTTGATCTTGACCTTCCCCGTTTTCAAGCACACTTTTGGGAGGTGATTCATCTTCTTGCAAATAGGACATTCTTTTCCTACGGCCGCGCAGTCCGATGGGTTTTGGTGGAGCGACCCTCCACATTTGAAGGAGTGTGATCCTCTGATCAGGACCAGTGTGGAGTCGACAGTGGATATCAGCCTGGTGAAACAGAAAATCTACCATGATCGGGCAGCCACGGGAGCGGGCGTTTGGCGTGGGGGACAGGGTCTGGGTGCAGAAGCCAAGGGACGCAGGGCAAGAGCCAGGCCTCATACGCAGAAGAACGGGACTCTGGTCATATGAAGTCGAAGTCAGAGGAGAGGTGAAGAGAAAGCACGCGGACCAGTTGCGTAAGCGTTGGGCCTAACCAGCGGCTGCAGTGAGGAGGGGGAGAAATGTGGCGACTCCATCCAAGAGACTGCGTAGCTATTACACAACCTAGCAACAAGATGTTAGGATTCGTTTTGGATTTAATAAAAATCACTTCTAATGTTCACGTACGACGAGTAGTTTCTTTCGTAGTGTAATTTCAAGCTGCTACACGTTTCTTTTTGCCGTTTTCGTTACTGTTTGTCTTCGACAGAATTATTTTAGCAACATTTAACTCGTTATTTAGGTAGGTACCTACCTAGTAACGAGTACGGGGGTTAGGTACTAACCTACGGAGGGTCTGCAATCTACATAATACGTACCTATAGAATAGTACATATTATTATATTATATAGACGGGGAGCTGTGATCTGTAACAGAAGGATATTCTGTACAAAATAATGAACCATTGTGCAGGGATTTGCAGCGTTTTTCACTACCTACCTGTTCTGCTCGAACTTGTTGGTTGGGTATGTACCTACATAATATTATAGGAAAGCCTCGAAAACTTACCTTGTGTGGCGCATCATCAGTCTCTGACCCATGAGTTATTTTGTGAGGTGCTCTTGCGTTAGGTAGGTAAGTGTTTTGATTTTGAGAGAATTTTTACTGGACATTTAATGTATGTAAATCAATGTGTGATCATAAATGTATCGACTGAACACAAAGTAGGTACCAACCTATGTGAGACGCGTTTCATAAGAAATGACCTTCCCGCACGAAACAAACAATTTAGGTACTCTCACACAGTGTGCGAAATTTAATTTCATTTTTATGTACACGTGTACTTCACTCAAAATTAAACATGACTTCTCTAAAGATCGATTACACACTGCCTAACTCAGGCAGGTGTTCTATTTATCGTATTAAAACAGTACTAAGACAAATTATCTAACATGATTTCAAATACCTACTTTCAATAATTACAATACCTTTTACTACCTGTTTTGAGTTGAACGATAATAGGAAGAGGATTATTAGGTAGTAGCAAATAACTTCTCAAGTGTTTAACGTTTTATTCAATGACTGAAATTTAAAGATAAAGATAAACTAGAATGAGCGACTACTAGTGATTCGACTTGACGGATAAAACGGACGGTAACCCCTATAGGTATGCGGAATAGGATAAAAGTGTGAACCAAAAGTACTAACATAATGACAAAATATTACCTATATAAATGACAGAACTACGCTTTGGAACTTGATCATAAATATATCACAATTCATACTTGACACTTTTTCTCGAGTAGTATCTGTGTGGTACAGGATCTGAAGAGCTCTGGATTTGTTCAGATCAGGTAACCTCGAATGGGTTGGATTTTACAGTGATATAAGAAAAAAAACTAGGAGACAGCGCAGGTATTCGTAACACTGCACTAGGTAGTACTCATACGAAGTGTACCTATGTACCTAATCGTAGTCATGATTTACATCATGAAATCGCAATAACAAAGTATGCTGTAGAAAAGTAAATTTCAAAGCTCAAGAATAGTTACACTGCTCAAATTAGTCTGAATCTAGATAGGTATCGTAAATCCTTCAAGGTTCATGTTAATTTTAATCGGGGTTCTAACTCGCTTGTTGCTGTATACGACTGGAGTTGCTGGGAACATAATATGATGTCAACTTTGATCGTCTTCCTGAACAAAACAATACACAATAGTAAATTAGTAAAATAGCAAAAAATGTAATGTAAATAAAGTTTTCCTACATAAACAGATTTCAGGTAGGGTGCTACCTTCTATAATATTAATTTATTAGGTATAAATCTGTGCTAATCTGGCAAAACGTAAAAATACAGCTGATTTTACAGAACAGCATGTCAAAGTTTTTCAGGTCCAGAAAAGCGCATGTAGAACCAGGAAAATGTGATATTACATCGAAACATTTGATTTGCCTCGAATATTAAGTATTACCTGATTTTTTGTCAGTCAAAGAAAGATCATTTGCTGAGAGATATCATTGTTAGGCAGATTCAGGATCGAGTGTTGTTTGGATATGAACTGAGAACAGAAAATAACATAATCAATAAATTTTGTTTATATACTGATTGCAGCAATGAATTACAAATATCAATACCTTACTCGAGTAATAGGTATCAATCGAGTATCTGCTTGGTATTTTGACTGATTTGATACCATATGCCACGCGTTGGGGAATTTACACTATTTCTTACGTTTTTATTGAGGTTTCCTAATTTATAAAACCAAAAAAAAAACCTGAAATTATCTGACATCACCATAACTTTGTATAATAAAACTAGAAGTAGTATCAACAGGTGAATCAAGACAATTGAATGGCACTATCAATGATCAAAGATAATTTGCCAAAAACAGGAGCCTAATTCGTGTTTTTGGAGACCAAAATTAGTAGAAACCATCAAAAATAGCTATTTCAATTATTGCACATGAAAGAAACAATAAATGATCAGCAATATTTCTGCAGGTATGCCCCAACAATGATATCTCCCACCAAATGGTCTTTCACTTCTTTATATTTCTTTTTCGTATTTTCGTATTTCTTCAGTTTATCTTACCTAACGTTATCTGTAACATTTAGTGCTTTGTTAAATTTAATTTAAATTCAGCTTTCTTTGTAATTTCAAACCTTATTACCGAATTTTCAAAGAAAATAAAGCTATTGCAACATTTTCAGACCCGAATTTTTCAAATATTTTTATAGGCAAATCCGGTTCAGAGCATCCTAAGTTCATCCCTAGATGTTAGCAAAAATTTATATATTATGTAGATTTATGTGCCACTCCAGATGATATCTGTCCTTGGGTAGGCATATGGTGAAAATTACCAGATTTCTCCAAAACTTTTGTATTGCCAAACGAAAGGATGAGTTCGAAGATGAGCAATTTTCAAATTCCAAGGGGGTCAAATTGGAGTTTTCAGGGGCCAAATGTCGGTAAAAACGACTAAAATAAAATTGCAAACAATTGCTATAAAATCATTGGAAGTGGTACGGAAGGTTGAGTGAAGACAGAAAAATACCATTTCAGTTGTTTTTCACACAGAATAGGGGTCAGGTTTTGATTTTTTGGGGTAAAAGATTGGTATTAATGGTATAATCAATATTAATTCACCTGACGTTGTGTGGGGTGGTTAATGACGACGGAGGGACTACCTCGACGATAAAACTATTTTTCTCAAAAGCAAGTGGGTCAAATTTGACGGTATTAGGGTCAAACATCGGTAAAAATGGCTAAAATCACGAAAAGTTATATAATCTCAAGAAAACTGGTATGGATTCTCGCTATATCATCTTTTTACACAATATCAGGAGTATTTCTCTGAAAATTCGTTCTTACAGCCGTGCTACATGACAGGATTTTTTTTTTCTATTTCCGATAACTCCCCCCCCTTTCAACAATCCTGGCTACGCCACTGCGTATTATAAATCTGTGCTGATCTGGCAAAACGTGGTAGGTAAGTCCAATACAGATGATTTTACAGGAGAGCGTGTCAAAGTTTTGCAAGGCCCAGAGAAGCGCATGAAGAATCAGGGGAATGTGATATTACAGCGAAATATTTGATCTGCTTCTAATAGTAAGAAGTATTACCTGATTTTGGTTTATTTTTCTGCGAATAATAAACCTATGTATTCGGTCAGCAAAAGATTTTTATAACACCCCCTCAAAATGTTTTATTTTCCGTTTCAAGGTGCGTAGATTCCAAAAATGCAATGTCCGTCCGCCGTACGCCGAACGCCATCCGCCGTATCACGTGTACAGGCTTCAGTTTTGGTCTAAAAACGTCGTTCTTTCGCACACATGTTCCATTTGGGCCCTAGTTGTGTCCCGAAACTTTTCAGCCCGATCGGAATATACCCAGGGATGTTATGAGTGAAAATGTGCAAAAAAAATAGGTACTTTTTGTGTTTTAGTAACATGTTAGTAACATGAGCTTTTGAGGTACCGTTTTCCATGTTTTTGGGGACGAGAAGACCGAATATGAAGTCGATTTTGACCAAAGAGTGGAAAATCGAGGTTCTACCAAATGTTCAGCTGCCAAAATTGATTTTTTATGAGTCAAAAACCTGGGAAATCGTCTGAAATCACCATCAATTTGCATAATAACACTGGAAGTAGTATCAACACGTGGATCATGAAGGTTAAATGGCACTACCAATGATCAAAGATAAATTGAAAAAAAAAGAATAAAAAGGGAGCGTACCTAATTCGTGTTTTAGGGGCCAAAAATGGTGGAAACCATCAGAAATAGCTATTTCGATTATTTCACGTGAAATAAACAATAAATGAACAGCCAACATTTCTGTAGGTATGTCCAGTAGAATAATAAACCCATGTGACAAGGACTTTGCAGCGTTTTTACTCAAAGAAAGACCATTTGGTGGGAGACATCACTGTCTGCCAGTCTCTGGATCGGATGTTGTTTGGACATGAACTGAGAACAGAAAATAACATAAAATCAGTAAATTTGGGTATACTGATTGCAATGAATTGAGGGGGGGGGGGGGGTGCAAAAACCAAAAAACCTTGGAAACACATACATATATTAACCATGGAAACATTCATTTTTTTAAAAACTTATTGCATTTCAATTTTGACGCTCACAGTAGGGTAGGTAGCTACCTAAAGATTTTTTATTCATTTCTTATATATATATCAATACCTTAGAAATACTCGAGTAATATCAATCGAGTATCTGCTTGGTATTTGACTGATTTGATACCATATGCCACGCGTTGGGAATTTACACTATTTCTTACGTTTTTATTGACGTTTCCTAATTTATAAAACCAAAAAAAACCTGAAATCATCTGACATCACCATAACTTTGTATAATAAAACTAGAAGTAGTATCAACAGGTGAATCAAGACAACTGAACGGCACTATCAATGATCAAAGATAATTTGCCAGAAACAGGAGCCTAATTCGTGTTTCTGGAGACTGAAATTAGTAGAAACCATCAAAAATAGCTATTGTAATTATTGCACATAAAAGAAGCTACATGGTGTTGAATAGGGGTTGAAAAAACAGTTCGATGAGGCAACTCAATGTTGGCTTGGTTATATTGGGTATGGCAAAATTTTAAACAGGGCTTAAACTTTAAATTTAAACTGTTGGTGGCTATTTTTCAAATTTCTCGCTAAATCAACCTTATTATCTTTAATCAGACCGAATAACTCACCGATATAGACTCAATAATGAAAAATGAACTCATCATGTTTTGCCAGACCAGCACAGAAACAAAGTTTTACTACTACTACTTCAGGTAGGGAGGTATCACCCTACCTGTATGCATCTATGTACATTCGCAGCGAGCGGGCATTGCTAATAATATTATGTATAGAGGTGCACTGCAAATTATTACTTACACTACTTCCTGTTCCTTCATCGGGATGAAAAGGTGCCCTGATATAGGAACCTTTTCGAATCGGTTAGACAAGTTCAAGTAACCTGGGTTGTGATCAAATGTTTCAAGTTGTGAAACCATCTTCTCGAGCCAGAATTTGTCACCACGTTCTATTTTCACAATGAAAATGCTAGCTTGTTCTTTACTGTAAAATGCAAAGTAGCACAGCTTTCTGCCAGTCAGTTGCAACTGCCTTTGAACCTGTAAACACAAAATGTAGGTATAACGTTATGTAGGTACGTACCAACTAATGATTAAAGAATGGATTACACATTTCAGTATATGCATCACAGGTAGGTAGTTGCAATCTATCCCAACATTTGTTCAGAGCAATTCCAGCCATACAGCGTGACCACATGGGTCTATTGTTGAAGCTTATGAATGGGATAATTATATTACTTTCTCCGCAATAACAACATTTGGGCTAATTAGGATTTTTTTAATATCTTTTGTTACATACCTACCATCATACGTTTACCTACATACATAAAATGTTGAAATCCACGGTTGGAATCAGAATGCTCTGAAACGTCTGGGAATGAACAGTTAGCAGAAATTCATGCAGGTAACTTTTTTTGAAGCATTCGCAACATAAGCTTTTTCTTCGAGAATTTGCAGAAATTAACTTGACGAGAAATAATACCGACTAGGTAAACATTTCAATTACGTATACCTAATATTAAACACAACAGAGAGGCTACGTACGCCTGACACAATCACAACGGCCCTTTGATTCTACGAATTTCTGCCTCACGGAAAAACCTATGGATAAAACCTATATTATTATTTATGGTTCGATGCTAAATTGATAAACCCACGGATCCCTCAGCCAATCAGAGGTTGTAGAGGGAGACTGAGCAGCAGATTTGACGATAATTTTCCAAGGAAGATTAAAGATTTTCGTGGGCTGCTAGGCAACTGAGTTTTACTCCAAAACTACGGGCCAATCATTTGTTTATCAACTTTTATTATTAGTTTAATCATTAGTTAACACGAAATCTGTCGGCCGCAAAATTCAGTTTGAGCCCCAGAGGAAACGTAGGTAATTTTTATTTTATACTAAGCCAACATCCTGTGATAGTTGAATCGTTCAGCTTGATAATAATATATTTATGAAGGAAAGTTTCATACATGTACCGACTTATTCTTTACTGAGGTACTCGATATAAGTATTTTCCAGGCTGTCAAAATGGAATCTTTTTGCGGAATAAAACAAGTATATGTGTCGTTATTGAGAGACCTTTCCAGATATCTTACTGTTACT
>OX940978.1:64559592-64717927 GCA_954871275.1 Leptopterna dolabrata
TACTGTAAAGCTACGTTCATATGGAGACGCAATTCCGGACGGCAATCCGGCACGGCAACGCATTTGCCGGAATTTTTGCCGCAGAGGCGTTCACATGGCAGCGGAGTCATAACAAAATGCAATCGCAAAAAACAAACAATTACTCGGACTCGAAACCGCAATATCAACCACATAAATGTCGAATTTCAATATGGCTGAACAACCAAACAAGAGAGGTGTGCGCAGTAACCTCCGCGCAGATCCGGCAACGCATCCGAGAGCGGAAAATATCTGAAGATTTTGATATAGTATCCAAGGCACTGCGTTGAAATAATCCATTTTGCGTTGGCCAATAGCATTGCAGAACGCATAGCCGTGCCGGGCTACCGTCCGGAATTGCGTCTCATGTGAACCTAGCTTTACTGTAATGAGTATTCCAATTTGTTGCTCTATACAGGAAACACAATAAGGATTAATTAGGTACCTAATTATGTATATCTGTGGTATGAACTTACTTTCTGCGCCTCTTTTTGTCGCCTTCGTTACCCATGTTTCACCTGATCCACTTCTTCGGTGATAAAGTTGATACACTTGATACCATTGATACAGTTGATAAACTAGACGTAAATCACTACGAAAAATCCGCGTGAGGGAAAAAGGAATTAAGGGACGAACTAAAAACTAAAAACAACAGAAGGCATCATATAACCTGACGAGCGGAAAACTTGCAGAGGGCGAGGAGATGGAGAGTAGGCAAGTATCCACGAGATAATAGAATTGATAACAAATTAGGCAGTTAGGTACACTGTCGAAATTCGGCAGGACGATCTGTGGGATCGCAGCGCTCCTACCAGTTGCGACAAAATCTCGCTTGGATACTTCCTGCTGCCTCGATCGTCAGCGCAGTCTCGTGGTTGGGGGACCAAAGCGAATAGGAGGGAGGAATGCCCTTAAGGGGAAATAGCCCGAAAAAAACTTGTAAGAATATTCAACAGATGGCAACACCATCGAGGGCAAATTAATATTCGCTCTCAGTTCGTTAATAATTGACCGATTTTCAATCAGTAAACTGCATTGGATTCAGAATCAGCATAGAATTTCCAGTTCTGGTTTCGAAATTCTAAAATGTGTATGTTTGGATAAGTGGCGTTTGAATTTGGCTACTTTTTTTGGAAATCCCAATTACCCAAATTCTAGAGGGTTGTGTGCTGATTACTACGGTTTTTTCACATTTAAAATTGGACCACTAAAACCCCATCAATTCTTGTCCAGACGGTGATGTGCGAGGGGGTTGGGGAGGAAGGCAGCTCTTGAATGGGGGTAGGCGGCTTCCCAGGCCCCTTCGGAGGGGTTTCGCCGCCCGAGCAGCAGGGAACAGTTTTTGCCCCACCATTCAAGAATTTTAGATTTCTTCCTCCCTGTTCGAGGTTTGCTATGAAACTGTTTGGGCCCATCCATGACCAAGTGCCAAACTACACAAGAGTGTGAGCTATTTTTTATGCATCATTCATGGGAGGGATGATAACATAAAAAATAAAAAAAATAATCAAATAAATGAAACAAGGATCTTGAGTTATATTATAATTTATTTTTACTTTTTAACATTATTGGTACCTATTTTAATAAATGTAATTTATTTTTGTTTGATTTGTGTATAGGCTCTTACCTAGTTAGGTATACCAAAATTAAACTAAGCACCTCTCCCCACTTCCCAATCCAACTGATCGCATTTGAATCCAATTATAAGTACCAAATTGGACGATCGATTGAATATACGATTTCCTAAACAAAAATTAGTGAATTCGAGGTCAGACGCCTGAAACTGCAAATAGCCTACTACAAATAAAAAATAAATTAAATGACCCAAATACCTGAATTCGAAGTTCAACGCCAGTTGGACGTAATTCATTAGGGACGAGTACTAGGTACCTCTGTTTTAACCTCCAAATCAGTATATTATATTCTCTTAAGCAACCAAGGTACCTTACCTACCTACGCACTTTCGAAGAATGGACACCGACGGTTATCTCGAATCAAGACCAAATCTGTGGAAGGTATATAATTATGCTTTCTCAGTGTTGATTTATAAACTAATCCATACCCACATGTATCATACAACCTGAGTTGACCAAAGTTCACTTAAAAATTAATAGCATCGTTATATTTATTTGACCTGTTGAGTAATAATTGATTATTTGGCCGTTTGAAATAATCATTTCAAATCATTGTACCCCAATCTGTTCAAAGAGTTGCACGCCTCTGTACATTACGCACAAACTTTATACACCACATTCCTGTTCATTCAACATCGATAATTTTCAGACCACCTACCTACTTTAAAAACCGAAATATTGGCGTGTTGTTGTACACAACGGGTAGGTAGGTACTTGATAATTAGGACGTTACAGCCTGCGCAATCATTAATTTTTTATTTTTTATTTTTTTCAAATCGACGTTATTCCTGGACGATCACACCTAAAATTTTCAAATCTGAAAGACACTTGGAATAATTTGGTAGGTTGTTCATACATAATGTTCTAATAAATCGAAAAAGTATGATAGAGCAAACGTGAGATTTGCTAAAGAAGGGGTATGAACGTAGCAGCGAAGTTCTTACAATTTCAATTTATTAATTAATAACTTTTTTTGTTGTTCGGAAATAAATAACAAAGGTAACTATATCATGTGAGTAATAAGAACTCATCAAAAGATACTTCTGGCTCCTGAATTTGGCTGCTTCTCGTCAATCTTGAATCTACCAATTCAGGGAGCAGAGCGTGATGGTAAAAGTAAATGAGTTTTTTCTCCACCTTTTGATTCCATAACACATCGTCGATTGGAATTTCTTCGATGTGCAAGTCTTTGCCCGTGTACACTTCGAAATAACATTTAGTGGCTCCCGCAATGTGCAGTTGCCCTTGGACTTGAAAGTAATAGGGATGGGTTCTCTTTAATTTCAAATCTTTGTGAGATATAAAGAATGATTTGTTTCTTGACGCAGCATCAGCTATCCTCAACTTGCTGGCTGATTGAGGGCATTTTATTTCAATGATTGAATTTTCACCCTCAATCCAGCCATCGGGTGACGCACCCAAAAATCCAAATTTTCGGTCAACGAAAAGCCCACACTCTCTATACTGGTAAATAATAAACCGTTGTATAATAATTTGTAGCGTTACTTATTCTATTTTCGGATTCTACATACCTTGAAACGGAAACCATCACATTTGTTTGGGGGAGAGGGGAATTTTTCATGCTCAATTACGAAGGTTCATTATTGAAAATGATAAATGGAAAACTGACTGTTTTGGTAGAAACAATAATTATGGTTAGCTGGGTAGAAACGATTGTTGGAAGAGAATTACAAGTCAGGTACCTGAGCGCCGCAGGGCCTCGGGCCCGACTGGGAAGCCGCCTACCCCCATTTAAGAGCTGCCTTCCTCCCCATCCCCCTCGCCCATCACCTTCTGGACAAGAATTGATGGGGTTTTAGTGGTCCAATTTTAAATGTGAAAAAACCATAGTAATCAGGACACAACCCTCTAGAATTTGGGATTTTTGAAAAAATTAGCCAAATTCGAACGCCAGTGACCCAGATGTACAAATTTTTAAATTTTGAACACCAGAACCAATGTCTGGAAATTCTATGGTGATTCTGAATCCAATGCAGTTTATTGATTGAAAATCGTTCAATTATTAACGAACTGAGAGCGAATATTAAACTGCCCTCGACGGTGTTGCCATCTGTTGAATATTCTTACAAGTTTTTTTCGGGCTATTTCCCCTTAACAGCTTTTCTACGAAATGCGTGTAAATGTTCTCCAACAGTGGCGTCTTCTTATGAGAAATGGGTGGATTTTAATCAACGGCAGCTCTTAGTAAGTCAGAATGTAAGCACTGTGTTCACAATAGTTCTGACCAGTACCTGGAATTACCAGAAGCTAAAAGTTCTATACCTTCATACTGACTAATACTCAGCAAAGGCCTATCTCTTCCTAAACTTTTAATCATCACTCTATCTATCCTCGTAGGAAAACGTCGAAAATTTCGACTGTAAGTTAGCCACCGAATTCATGTGGTACAAAAATACAGAAGCAAATTAACTAAACAACAACTAAAAACAACGAACCAGACTAAAATACAACGAAGTAATGATCCGCCGGCCAGTACCTACTTGGATGGAGAATCAGACTAGAAGCTAGGTACTTATCTGTGTATGTTGACGTCGATCAATCCACTAGACCACAGACAGACACAAAGCACTCAATTGTCGCAAATCCAAATCTGTCCCGGGAACTCGAATGGGAACATACAAAATTCGAAACGTAAGCAGAAAATTGAAAACTCAACATAGGAACAGAATGGCGAAAGCGATAAAGAGTTTTTAGGGGAGGACAGATCGAAGGACATCAAGCATCTCGTATCGAGATGACAAGATGAATTGAAACAATCCAACCGATTGGGAACACAAACTATTTTTGAATGGAAATGTGGGCCCCGGGCCCAAAAGGGGTGTGGCTAACCAAATTTTTACTCGACTGAGCTTGTGCGGACGGGCCAATTTTCTCGGTTACCATGGCGACACCAGGTCCCAGGACCTGTCAGTTTCAGAAGCGGAGGTTTCGATTGCAAGACATCGATTAGTGTAGCTATATTCCGATAAAATGATCCATGGAGCTACAGGGTAGCCAACATGACGGAAACACATATTGAATATCCATAGCCAGAGAACTCTGTCGAGTCGTTGTTGAACTTCGTGAAAAATGCTAGGTACAGTGTACGGAGGGAAATTCGAATGCCAACTGAAGATATGGTTGGCATTTTTTTGGAGTTTTTTGTGTTTCTGGGTGCCGGGGCAGTGGCCCAAGTGGCCTTATGGACGCAACGCCCCTGCAAACCACTGTTTGTAACTAAACTAACTGAAGGCACATTGGAGAGAGGTGAGATTATATAGACCCAAAAAGTGAAAGGTGGTCGACTGTGATTGGCTGTGGAAATGAATGGCAGAAAGTGAAAGGAAGGTAGGGTGGAAGGTGAGGACCAAACTGTTACAGAAATGAACGCAAAGATGGAGAAAAACTTGAAGGAATCGATCTTTCGAATTTTACAAGTACCTACATCGAACGTGCCCCCTTTCGGACAGAAATGAAGAAACTCAACAAATTGTATGTCTGCAACATCAAAATTGAACTACGATAGTATTAATTCAAGTGACTTGCAAAGGCCGAATCACCCTTATTATCTCTGAAATAATTTTCATGGTTCCTTTGTCTAAACTTCCTACCATCTTGAACACAGTGATCGAGTCCAAATGTAAATCAGGCAGCCTCCTTTATTGGTATAAATACGTAGACGATAATTATCATCATTCTTTAGAAAACGGACTGAAAGATAATTTTGGTTCATATATATCATAGAAAAATGAATAATGTAGATCCATTTGGGGGCGATCCCCTGGGGCTGGCCCCCATGCTAACCAATGAATTTTTTGCCAGCAAACTATGAAGCCAGTTATTGATAGATTCCTGTTATTCCTTTCGCTATCTGTCCTCCAAGTCGATCTACAGGGCGCTAATCGCGTTCGATTTCCGAAAAATGGTCCAGGAATTTGATAATTATGCAATGAAGATTCCTATTTTATTAGTCCCTACCAATTTGTACTTTCACTCATATATCTCAGGATATCGAGTTCAAAAATCGATAGGCATAGCGCCCTGTAAAAACATCTGCTGAATACGAATATGTTGTGGTCAGGTTATAATAATTATCGAATTACCACCTTTCACTAAGATGCTTCTTAGAAGAAGGGAAACCAGATAGGTTTCATTGCTTGAAATGTTTGTCTTCTCACTACAGTAAGTAGTTGGTAATTCGATGAGTGTCTGATTATACGCTAGGTATTCTGTTGTAAATTATACTCATCATTAGACTTCTATTAATAATTATATTCTGTTTAGAATTTCATTATAGGTTAATTTTTATTCGTACATGCGTAATATTTATGAATCCTACCAACACTTCCTCCGCACATTTTCTCAGGTGGTACAACGAACTTTTTTTTTCTTTTTTTTTCATTCTTACGAAAGTATTATTTTGTTTCCACAACCTTGTAAATAATGTACACTATGAGGGGCAACAGCCCTATGTACAATAAACGATTTACGATTACGATTACGAACCCGGTGGATTTCAGGGAGGTAGCTGGCGGAGCTGCAATAGGTTTCAGGGGAGTTGCAAAACTCGCTCCAATGTGCCTTCAGTTATTGTTTGTTACTTTCGATGGTTTAATCACCAAAACCGGTTTAACAGAGTATTTTTGGTGTACTACCGGGAATAGACTCTTCCCATAACTCCATTTTGCATATCAAGAAAGATGAGCTATTTACCTACTTGGCCTTTATGCGAGAAAGTGACAATCAGAGTTATGAGTGTATCGTGTTGAGAGACTTCACAATTACATACAAAAAAGAGTTGTGGCTGATTTAACTTATCCTGTTCAGTTTGATTTCTTCCAACCGAAATACATAATTCTTTAAAATAATTATTTATTGATGGTGTTTGTTTAACTTGTACAATAATTATTATACAGCTATGAAATGGTCACACTTATCATGTTGACCTACCATTTCCTAGCTGAAAACCTCCATAAACCATCAGGGTTTAAGAAAAACCCTCTTATGGAAGTATGAGTATAAATATAATCCCCCCTCCACCTTCCAGTATTTTTCTTTACCAGGTTCGACTGCATCGCAAAGATAACTTACCCAGTAAATATACTTATCGATACGAGGCACACTGGGGTGGTTGGGGGGGGGGGGGTAACAGGGTTATTCTGTTATTTTAGGAAAAAAGCAAGTTTGAAGAAAAAAAACTTGGCTATTCTGTATGTTAATGGAAAATTTTATGATGATTCTGTATACCCAACATGTTTCTATACCTTATTAGAGGCTAAAATATCGAAAAACCTCGATAGTTCATCTGAGCCAGTTGACACAACCAAACTAGTTTTCGCATAAAATTACAGCTAAAGCTATGTACATTAATCATTGAGAATTTTTCGAAGTTTGTAATAATATAACCAAACGTACACTGTTTCCCCCTCCCTCAAAGCCACCTTGACCCTCACTGCCTGCTCCTTGAATAACCTCCTACTCAGTAGTGCTCCAGAGGTTAGCGAGGTAGTATCGGTCCTCCAGGTCAGTCCAGCTTTCGAATTATTGTTCTTTGTTGTTGAAAAACGTTGTTGGGGTCTGAGCGGACCCCACGTGGACTTCCGTGAAACAACTTTTTTTCGGCACATTCACACATTTTTTGTCTAAGATTTTCAACACTTTGAGGTTAAATACACGTATCATCATCATGAATCATGGATAATCACGTTAGCAGGAAATGGACTGTCTCGACGAGACACTTTGAAAAATCTTGCATTCAGCTTGGCTGAGCCTCATATGAGAAGAATTATGAAATCTCTATGTCAGGAAATCGCGGTGATCCTTGGAACAGAATGTACCACTAATCAAGTCTCTGGTCCGCCACCCCCTAAGAAAATGAAATGCCACATGTGCGACAGATCGAAGGATAGGAAAAACAACAACACACGCCAAATGTTACCGTCCAATTTGCAAAGAACATGAAAAACTAAGCCGATCATGTTTGATTTGTGATTAAGAAGATTCACAAAGTGACTCTGAAGAAGACTGATTCTGTGATGGAAGTTTTCATTATGCATTTTTATGGTTTCTTTCTATTTTCGAAGTTTATCTGTGCCATTCAGGTTCTCTAGTCTGATTTTTCTAAGTCTGATTTTTGTGTGTAAATTCAAGTCTGAATTTGGTATAGTAAGTAGTGTTAGTGGTTTTTTGTTCCTCTGAAAAAGCAATTTTCGAAAAAGTTCGAGATTTGTTCTGAGTGAGCTGAAGTTCTTTCTTTTATTCAAATACAATGGGCTTACTTTGAGTTTATATGCCTAAAAAGTTTACTCATTGTTGGTGTGGTAGGTGCTTCCTGGCTGATTTCCGTTATTCATATTGTGGGTTGTGTTTTTAATAAAACCACCTTTTTTCAGCCAATAATTTTAATGGAGGGTGACGTTTCGGTCTCCAGTGTAGACCCTAATCATACCTATTGAACAATAAAGTATATACAAAAACAATAAACTCAGATTGACTAAACTACATGGAGAATTTACCTTAAGTGTTAATTATTGATAAGAGCTAGGCTTACCTTACAAGCTGATGAATTGCACTAAGATGATGGCGTTTATACACGATGAAAAATGGTTTTTACACGTTTATACACGATGAAAAATGGTTTTTTTTACAGGAGGCGATGAAGACTTAGATGTACGATGATTTAATTACAAGATGGGATGAAGACAATATTTTTAGGATGTGAATGAATGGAAACCTCCGAGCAACAGAGTCACAGGATGGAGACAGGTTTTTCTACATGGATTTTTTTATGAAGTATCCATGTAGTCATAACCTATGTGTGTGATGTTGAGGATGATGATACAATGAGGGTGAGTGAGCAGAGCATGAAGTACTTATAGGGTAGGTAGATGATTTGGTTAGGTACTAGAAAGTATGGTGAGACTAGAGGTTGTCTAACCTTTGAGAAGGCCTTGGTAGACAACACTCAGTCCTCTGACATCTTGCTTATAATTTACGGTGTTTGTCTGGTTATTTACAATATGGCACATTTCTTTAAATTTCCTTTTAAACGTGTTTTGGTCCTTGGACAGGATGGACCATTCATCAAATTGTGGATGGTGGTTGGTCTCAGCAATGTGCTTGGCCAGAGCTGATTTGTATGTGTCCTGTGGCCCCCCATCCTGGCAGACTTATGTCTGGACCATTTTTTTAACCAAATTATTCCCAAATTTCAACATAACATTTTGTTTGCAAAAAAATATGCCGATGACTCTCTCCTTATAGTAAACTCAACCATAATTAATGCCCTACAACAAGAATTCAATCATTTTTGCTCCCCACACATGAAATTTGATGTGGAACATGAGGTTAATAATAGCATCTCATTCCTTGATCTAAAACTGACAAAGCTTAGCAATGGTAGTATCATAACCGATTATTACTGTAAGGATACTTACTCTGGGAGAATCATAAATTATTACTCTAACCAACCTTCACACTATAAACTCAACACAGCACGTAACCTGCTTCACAGGCGACTACATCTAGCACATCCCCAATTTCATAAGAGGATCATTGAGGACATCAACCTTATCTTAGCAGCAAATAACTTCCCACAAAAACTGATAAAAAAATTAACATACTCCACTGTTGCTACAATATCTAACTCTAATGCAAATCCAACACCATCCACTACTATGCTCCCAACTGCCAACCCCCAACAACTACAACCACATGCGCATACTACCACAACATTAAACCCTTCAGGTACCAATAACACACAAAACATAAATAGACCATATTTTGCATCTATCCAATATTGTGGTAGCTTATCAACATCAATTGGTACCAGATTAAAACAGTTTGATAACAACCTAAAAATAGCATATAAAAACCCAAACAACAATAGAAAACTGTTCACAAAATTAAAAAAACCACTGAATAAGGATGAAACATCAGATGTTGTCTATGCCATACCCTGCCGGCCTCCTTGTGACAAACTATACATAGGGGAAACAAAGCAGATAGCTAAAAAAAGGATACAGGAGCATATTAGAAACGCCAGAGACGTGTACCAAAGTGGACCACAGGACACATACAAATCAGCTCTGGCCAAGCACATTGCTGAGACCAACCACCATCCACAATTTGATGAATGGTCCATCCTGTCCAAGGACCAAAACACGTTTAAAAGGAAATTTAAAGAAATGTGCCATATTGTAAATAACCAGACAAACACCGTAAATTATAAGCAAGATGTCAGAGGACTGAGTGTTGTCTACCAAGGCCTTCTCAAAGGTTAGACAACCTCTAGTCTCACCATACTTTCTAGTACCTAACCAAATCATCTACCTACCCTATAAGTACTTCATGCTCTGCTCACTCACCCTCATTGTATCATCATCCTCAACATCACACACATAGGTTATGACTACATGGATACTTCATAAAAAAATCCATGTAGAAAAACCTGTCTCCATCCTGTGACTCTGTTGCTCGGAGGTTTCCATTCATTCACATCCTAAAAATATTGTCTTCATCCCATCTTGTAATTAAATCATCGTACATCTAAGTCTTCATCGCCTCTTGTAAAAAAAAACATGTTTCATCGTGTATAAACGTGTAAAAACCATTTTTCATCGTGTATAAACGCCATCATCTTAGTGCAATTTATCAGCTTGTAAGGTAAGCCTAGCTCTTATCAATAATTAACACTTAAGGTAAATTCTCCATGTAGTTTAGTCAATCTGAGTTGATTGTTTTTGTATATACTTTATTGTTCAATAGGTATGATTAGGGTCTACACTGGAGACCGAAACGTCACCCTCCATTAAAATTATTGGCTGAAAAAAGGTGGTTTTATTAAAAACACAACCCACAATATAAAAAGTTTACTGGAGTTTATATTTCGTTGTGTTGTTAATAAAATACTTACCAGTTTTGCTTTTTTCAGTTTGGTATTCCACACTGTACACTTCCAAATTGATTTCATGATGTTTTGACGCTAGTCCCATGCACTAATAGGGCGCCAGTGCCAAAAATGTGAGTGGGGTCCTGTCGAACCCCACGAGGGCGACTGTGTTTTTCGCTCCCACGTGGTATACTAATTATGATCCTGTGAAAGCCCTATTTAGTTTATTATTTTGTGCTACCATTTCGATGTTACCAGCTGTATTCATTAAAAACTGATATTTCAAATGATAATGAATCGATATTTTCTAAATCTGCAGAGTTGTCCAGCCCATCGCAGCTGAAAGGTGAGACGAACCCGGCTTACGTGCCGACACCTGTCACAACGGACAGTGCCGCAGCGGCATCTGTTGCTCAACCAAGCACTGCAGCAAGCGAAGCCAGTGGTGCCACGGACGGCCGCGCCTCATCCTCGTAGGGTTCGGACGAGGCCGAGGAGATCGTCATATTCGTGTAACCCGCACAAGTACGAAACCCGGGCCCTCTCTCCTTCGGCCGTATTTCCCCTTGATCTTCCCCTCTCATTTCTACTCCAATGGTCTGTATAACTCTAGTTGTGGGTGTGGGCCCCTGATATTCTCGATATTGCGTTATCTTTTCCCAGTCGGCCTTCACCTGCCTTGGGTGGCTTGGGGGCCATGAAACGCTGGGCTCCTGAAGGGAGCGGACTTAATGGTACTAGGACATAGAACACCCAACGCCGGGATTCATTAGTACTTGGAAATTTTTATTCATATTTAAATGAGCCTTAATAATATGCTACTCCGAAATTTCTATCTACGTCCTCCCAAGGGCAATTGCGCGTGTAACTACCCGAGTTACACCCGACTGCACGACGACTGTGGAACGGACGGGCAAAAATTACTCGGGATGGTCCACGTGCCTTGGATCCTGCTCCTACGACCTGGCAACGAGCTAAGTTCCCAGTCGTGCCGGTGTCGGAAGATGGGCTGGCTCCGTCCGCATAATACCCAGGATTGGGCCAGCAGAGAAGTTCCTCTTCAGGTGACATTACTGCAGAGGGGTCGGGTCCATGGCTCAAAGGATGCTCTCCGTTTTTGCTACATTTCCTGCTGTACGTTTTATGATTCGATTGGTGGGATACTGTTTTCCACCAATCGTAATGCGGGATCACAGGTGCGGGTGGCCAAGGACGCAACATGCTCCTGGGTCAGCGCTTTTTGTAACTGGGGCAGTGAAGGATGTGGAGACGATCGGTGAAATTACCGTTTTTCGTCGGATAGGGTCTGACAGTGGGTACAATTGGGAGTCACAGTACTCCTGCAGTGTCACACGTACCCCTGCATCGTTGGCACTCGTTGGTACTCCTGAAAGTTACAGTGGCCCTTCATATTTCCAGTTTGTTTCTTTAAACAACATGCTTCCATGCCGTGAGGGCTATTCCCTATCCGTTCAACGCGAATGCAGACATTGCGATACGTGCGGCGCCGTCGCCTTTCGGGGTTGAAATATGGTCTCTCGGTTGGCGCCATTTTATCAATGAAATTCAGCGATTTTCATGTTCAAGTGGCAGCTCCTTTACCACCGCTCTCCAGTCTTGTGCAATCTCGTGAAAACCGTTTGTGGTAAAGTTGGAAATCTCTGCAAAAAAGTAAGGTCTTCGAGTTTCCTGGAAACGAATTGATAGCAGCCAAAGGTTGAACATACAAAATTACTGATAGCCATTTTTATTAACAACGGAAATGAAGAGTGAATAACTATCGTCTTATCAGCGATAGCTCCTTGATTTCAAGCAAATCATAGGAAAATCTTACACTCTTTGGAAAACAGGCAGTTTAACTGGAAACCTCAAGTCCTACCAAATGAAATTCAACAAATCTGAAAAACTATCAACCGTACTGGGGACCACTTTCCTCATCAAAAAGGTGACGGAGATAAAGCTAAGCTAAGCTAAACTAAAGCTATGCTAATCTCAGGTGCACACTCCAGCAAAATCTCAAGTAATGCTTTAAGTAATATCCATCTTGGATACTCACTTCGACCAATCTCACCTGCTCACAACAAAGGGAATTCAGCAGACGTATTGTCCAACGTCTTCGATTGACAAATAATGTAAACTAATACTGACGAATCTATTTCAGCCTCCTTCCTCACCTGGCCGTTTGTGGAGATCTCGGGACTTTCTCTAAAGGACCGTTTACACGAGCGGACCGGGCCGGATAAATCCGAGGAGTACAGTAAGTGCGTACTTCCGCCCTGCCGTGTAAACGCTCCTCCGGACCGGTTATGGGGGTTCCCACTTGCTAGGGAGGCCCGATGGAAATTCCTTCGGATCTAGGGTCCCCCCACCCGACGATCCTACTCACCCCACCCGTTTGCTCTGTCACCCTGTGATGTAAACGCATATCCGCTCAGGATCTTCTCCAGGACTAGGTACCTACATCCCTATAAACATGCATATAGTTTAAAAAACGCTGCGAAGTCCTTGTCACATGGGTTTATTATTCTATTGGACATACCTACAGAAATTTTGGCTGTTCATTTATTATTTCTTTCATGTGAAATAATTATTGAAATAGCCATTTATGATGGTTTCCACCAATTTTGGCCCCCAAAACACGAATTAGGTACGCTCCTTTTTTTTTTTCAAATGATCTTTGATCATTGGTAGTGCCATTTAGTTGTCTTGATTCACCTGTTGACACTTTTTCTAGTGTTATTATACAAATTGATGGTGATTCAGACAATTTCCCAGGTTGTTGACTCATTAAAAATCAATTTTCGGAAATGAACCTTTGGTAAAAACTCAATTTTCGCCTCTATGGTAAAAATCGACTTCATATTCGGTCTTCTCGTTCCAAAAACATGGAAAACGATACCTCAAAAGCTCATGTTACCAACATGTTACTAAAACACAAAAAGTACCGATTTTTATACACATTTTCACACATAACACCCCATGGGGATATTCCGATTGGGCTGCAAAGTTTTGGGACACAACTAGGGCCCAAATGGAGCATGTGTGCGAAAGAACGACAGAAATTGAAGCCGGTATGCATGATACGGCATACGGTGGACGGACATTGCATTTTCTGAATCTAGGCACCTTGAAACGCAAAACAAAAAATTTTGAGGGGGTGTTATACAAATTTGTTGCTGAAGATAATAAACCAAAACGGTGGAAATTGTTATACAACTGTTTATTACGTTCTTGTCTTCGTCCGGTCGTGTAAACGGCTGCCCGAAGGGAAGGAAGCCCCGCCCCCACGGAGTGAGTCCTAGCTCGGAGCATCGGAGTATCCGGCCCGGTCCGCTCGTGTAAATGGGGCTTAAATCAAAGCGTGATTGAAGTCAATAGTATTTCCCATCCAAACCGACATTCCTTCAAGTCAGGGACCCTTTAGATTGGAGGCCACCAAGAAATCACATTTTATGAACATTCCTGTTGGAAGTACGTTATTTGAACCTTGTTTGCCTTACTGACTTGAAAAAGGTACCTTTGGGCTTGACAGATAAAAGGTGGCACTAGCATGTACCTCATGAGGTACGATGTCATAAGAGTGACGTAGCGCCAGTAGAGGCCATTATCAGCTAATCGGCTGTTTCCCGCCTCTAGTGAATAATTTTATTTACATAGATATAATATTTTCCCTGTCAAATTCGATTTGCCTCATTTCATATTGCAACCATGAAATGAATAACATAACCAAAGAGCTCTAAAGGTCCGTTCCCTGTCTACAGCCTTTGGTCTCCTCAATCCCACGACCTGGAGATACCGTGTCACTTCATCCAGCCAGTGGTTCCTTGGTATTCTTCTCCTCCTTCGGGTTTCAGTATGCTCGGGCTTTTAGTATGCTTTTCGGCCTGCGTTCAGTCCGCATGCGGTCAACTTGGCCCAACCAGCGGATTCTGCCAGCCAAGCTGATATCTGGCGATGTCTTCATTGTCCAGTATCGCTTCTATTCCCAGATTGTTTTCGCATTCTCCATCTATTACCTTCATTTACCCCGACACGTATCCTTCTTATAATTTTTCTCTCGGAGAACCTCATTCTTCTCTCATCTTCTGCTTCAAGGGTCCAAGTTTCACAGCCAAAGCATACCACTGATCTGACTAACATACAATCGAGCTTTATGGACCTCGAAATCAACCGGGAAATAAAAAATGGATGTTGGCAAAATAGTCCCTGTTGCTAGCCATCAGCCTCAACTTGATCTAGTCTTGACCGTCGTTTTGGCTGGTGACAACGCTTCCAAATTGTTGACTTGAAAGGTCTTGACCCCTTGGAACTCGAACTGTCCCAAAACTATCGTTTGTGGGGGCACGAGGAGGGTCACTTCGAGACACTGTCTTCATATTATTGGTTTTCTCTTCATTAATTCTCAGGCTCACCACCTTCCTTCCTCACAAATAGTCTGGAAGGCCTCCTTCAGAGCAGCCTAGTGAAAATTGCAATGTCATCGGCATATTAGAGTATTTGCCAGCTCTTGTTTACTACATTGCCCGTTTTGTCAGCTTTCCATACCGCTTCATGTAGGGCTATGTTGAAAACATTAGTGGAAAGAGAGTCGCCCTGTCTGACTCCATACTTCACGTTAAATTCACTGCCCAACTTGTTGCCAACAATCACCGTGGAAGAGCTTCCCCTGAGAGCCACGTCAGCCAGTTTCACCAGCTTCTCAGGCACACCAGTCTTTCTGAGAACATAATGTATCGGATAGTACTTCTATCGAGGCTATGAAAATCTTGCTGATAGTCGACAAACAGGATTTGCAACTTGAGCCCATGCTCGGTGAATTTTTCCAAAGCTCGCCTGAGGATGAGCACCTTGATCAGGGGTGCCAGGCATAGATCGAAAACCACTGGAAGTCACATGTAATTTGCTCGTAGTACCTAAGGCCTTTCAAGTCTCATCAGCAATAGTATTTGTAGGCCACATTGAGCAACGAGATTCCTCCGTAATGCTACTTCAAGTTATTGCCTATTTTGTGAATAGGAAATATCAGGATTGTCTGCAACTCGTTGAGCATCATTTAGTTTTGGTTTATTATTCCGTGAATAATACACCTATGTATTCGCTCAGAAAAAAATGTTATAACACCCCCCTCAATGTTTCTTCTTTTATGTATCAAGGTGCGTAGATTCAGAAAATGCAATATCCGCCCGCCGTCCGCCGTATCCTGCATACCGGCTTCATTTTTGCAGTCAAAAATTCGTTTTTTCGCAAAAATGCTACATTTGGGCCCTAGTTTTGTCTCGAAACTTTGCAGCCCGATCGGAATACACCCGGGGGTGTTATGAGTGAAAATGGGTATATATATAGGTATTTCTTGTCTTTTAGTAACATGACCTTTTGAGGTATCGCTTTACACGTTTTTCGGGGACGAGAAGACTGAATATGAAGTCGATCTTGACCAATGAGTGGAAAATAGTGGAAAATAGTGGTCCTAACGAAGTTTCAGCCTTAAATTTACGTTAAATTTTTTTCTAAAGTCGCCGTTCTTCCGCACACAGTTTGGGTCCCCATTTGGGTCCTAGTTGTGCTCCGAAGCTCGGCAGCCCGATGGCATACACCCAGGGGTGTTATGGGAGAAAAATGGGTGTAATAATAGCGGTTTTTGAGGATTTTGAGGGTTTTTGAGGTTTTAGTGAACATGAGCTTGTGAGATGTCGTTTTCCATGTTTTTTAGGGTGAGAAGACCGAATATCAAGTAGGTAGTTTTTTTTACTGAAGATTGGAGAATGGAGGTTGTGACGAAGGTTTGTCTTCCGAAATTCATTTTTTATGATTCAAAAACCTGGGAAATTGTCTGAAATCACCATAAATTTGTATAATAACACTAGAAGTAGTATCAACAGGTGAATCAATACAATTAAATGGTTGTCAATGATCAAAGATAATCTGTAAAAAAAAATCCGAACCTAATTCGTGTTTTTTGGGGCCAAAATTGGTAAAACCATCAAAAATAGGCATTTTGATTGTTGCACATGAATGAAACAGTAAATGAACAGCTAAAATTTCCGTAGGTATGTCCAGTAGAATAATAAACCCATGTGACAAGGGACTTAGCAGCTTGTGGCCTGCTCTCCTCCATTCTTCCAGAGTTCAGCAGTAATAGGTACTTACCGTCTTCACTTGAAATGCTGTAATTTCAAAAATTGTACTTTCTCTAATTTCAAACTGAGCTTTCTAAATCCCAAATGAGACTTTCTTAATGCAGTAAATTTCGATTTTTTAAAGTTGCAGACTTTTGAAATGAAATTAAAGTATCTGTCTAATACCTACTCCACTTTGGAATTTGAAAAGAGTCTACTAAAGAGAAGCTTATCACTTACTGCGCTGATCTTACGGTTAAAACAACTCGTATCAATGAAAATCCTTCCAGAGAGCCTTCCGCAACATCGGGAATGTTCATAAAATAAACTTATTTTAAATGTGAGCTCAAAGATTGGTTTAATTTCAACAATTGGCCATAATTGGCCCATTGTGATCCTCCTACCACAAATTCTTCCTCAGTCCCCTAAAAATTGGCACAAAACCTATTTCTACTTCCGACAAAAATCAATTACATACCTTCCCAATTCCTCGAACCGATTCCTCGTACATAAGAACTACCTGATGCTGAAAATTCACGAAGGTATCTTGGAAAAGATTTTGTTATATTCTGCATCGCACCTTCCAGTGCACTTTCCATCACACTGAATAATGAAAGAGTGCCTCAATCTTAATACAATAAATATTGGCGCGGTTCCCTGCACGTGATAAAAACCTTCAATTTTCGAGTCGCGAATGAAACATCCCTTAGAGTTAATGCATGCAGTACAGTGGACGTCCCTTGTGGTGTTGTATACATTATATTGAGGTCACTCATTGCAGGTCGTCTGGATCGTTAGCCCAGCTTCTTCCCCACCAACACGTACCTATACCTAGTGGACCAAAACGATTTCTGAATGAAACTGTAAACAACCACCCAAATCGGTTGAGAATACAGGCAGCGGGCACAAGCTTTGCATGAAATCCCGCGTCCCCCCCCCCCCCCCACCCGATCCTATAGAAATTACCTAATTTTGAAATTCCGGCGACGGAGTGCACAACAAGATTGAATTCTGCGTCGAACGAAAAAACAAAACGCGTAAATCGGTTGAGAATTAAGCCCTGGGCAGCGTACACAAGATTTTGTCGAAAACCCACGTTTTTTGGCATCCACCCCCCCCCCCCCTCCCCTATTTACCACTGTAGAAGTAAAACCCAGCTTAACCCCCTAACGCACTGCACAACCACAACGATTTCTGAATAAACACCCTCCCAAATCAGTTGAGAATACAGGCAGCGGACACAAGCTTTGCATGAAATCCCGCGTCCCCCTCCCCCCTCGCTCCTATAGAAATTAATTTCGAAATTCCGGCGACGCAGTGCACAACAAGATTGAATTCTGCGTCGAACGAAAAAACAAAACACGTAAATCGGTTGAGAATTAAGCCTTGGGCAGCGTACACAAGATTTTGTCGAAAACCCACGTTTTTTTGGCATCCCCCCCCCCCCCCCCCCCATTTACCAGTGTAGAAGTAAATTTCGGCTTTAACCAAGCTTAAACCCCCTAACGTAGTGCACAACCAGAACGATTTCTGAATAAACACCCTCCCAAATCGGTTGTGAATACAGGCAGCGGACACAAGCTTTGCATCAAATCCCGCGTTCTCTCCCCCCCCCCCCGCTCCTATAGAAATAAATTTCGGAATTCCGGCGACGCAGTGCACAACTAGACTGAATTCTGCATTAAAAATAAATAAATAGAATGAAATAAATTCAAAAAACGCGCAAATTGGTTGTGAATTAAACCAAGATTTATACGAAAAACCCACGTGTTTTCAGCATTAACCCCTCTTTTCACCCTTCTATATTGTGATGATACAGTTGAAATAAGAAGGGTTAATACGACGATACAGGTAGATGGTGAAACGAAAAGCAAGATGCAAACGAGGAAAAAAATTTACGGAATGAGCTGGCTTGGAATGGCAGCATGGCAGCCAACATAACAGAGTAAAAGTCCCAACATTGCATCCCACTCAGGCTTCCGAGCCCTCAGCTTCTCCCATCCTCCTATAGAGTGCAGGGTCGGAAGGCAATATTCTCGCGCACGGCCTATAGAAGCACATTTCAAAATTCCGGCGAAGTAGGGCGCAGCTAGACAGTTTTCTGCATCGAAAAAAAAAAGAATCGGCGATATTTGCGTCCTCGGCAGCGCACACAGAGTTTTGCTCTCACCTATGGCTTTTTCACGGATTTTGATTGCGGATGGTCTCAAACGGATTTGAATTTGGTTCTTCCCTTCTCGGCTGAGTGCTGTCCTTTCCTTTCCTGACCAGGTCAAATACACAAGGACGTCTCTCAACTAGTGAGGGACGTCCTAAAAAGCGAATGAACGTTCTCGCTATTACGGGTAAAACTTGGATACAATATTATTATTGTACTACTAGGCTTATTATAGGTATCTATAGTTACATGTTTCCTTCCAGTATTCGAAATCACACGCGTATCAATCGTCACAGCTAATTATTAGAACGAACAGAATTATAAATTAACGTCATGTGTATAACTTATTTAAGAACCGGCTTCGGTGAATCGTTTTCTCTTTCTCGTGGTAAATTACGAGAAAAATGAATGTAAAGTACCTACATAACATGAATGTAACGTAGGTGAAAATGTTTGCTGATTGAGGGGAATGGCATGCCTGTTGGACGTACGGCTTTGTGTAATGTTAGGAGTCGATTATTTCTATAATATCAATATTAATTTATTAATTTATTAATATTAATTAATATTAATATGTATTTGAGCCTTTCGCATTTCACCCAGCAGTGTTGAAAATACCGAGAGACCTCTTCGTGTGACACTAAAACCTAAATTGTTTATTTTCATTAAGTACTCAATCGATTAGTTGCCTACTTATAATAGTTAGTTATCATTTACTGATTCGAATGTTCTAGGCAGTTACCATTTTGTGAAGGTCATCACGTGCTTTTCCCTCATTCAGATAAGGGAATAGCTTTTTAAACTTGCTTTTTAAACGGTTTTTTCATTAGTTAGGTATAAATGAGATTGTGATATATTTGTGATCACTAGATGGCACATTTACTCGAATTAATATTTCGAACTGTATGAAAATTTAATGTAATAATTTTGTGCCGGAATCAAATCGAATACTGTTTATTGTACATAATACATCCACGAATAACGTAGCCACCGGTACATCAACAATATAATTACGGGCTCTTATTACAATGACATGATCCTCAAAACTTGATAGATTGTTCCAGTACAATAAAATAAAATCCCTTCTTCTGTACAACGCACCAATCGAACAACAAACAATCGATTCGAGTAAATTGTTGATGCACAGGTAGCTAAGTTATTCTTGGATGTACCTATTGTCTATAAGAATAAATAGCATTTGATTTGATTTGAATTTTGTGCCGGAATCATGCCGCTCAATGGGATAGGATCTCCACTATGAGTGTCTGCGCATGAACACAATACTTGTTTGAATTTTCTTCAAAACATGACCTGCAGGTACTTTTAGCGAATTTTCGAAGAAAACTTAGCTATTTGGCTCGTTCAAAAATTTCAGAGTTGCTCCCTGTGAACGGGAAATCCCTCCAAAATCCTTTTAATGCTTCGGTTATCTAAACGATGTTTTCACTTTTTGGTTTATTATTTTCAATAATGAACCATTGGAATCGAGCATGAAAAAAAAAATTCTTACCCCCCCTCAAAATTTGATGGTTTACGTTTCAAGGTATGTAGAATCCAAAACTGCAATAAAAATATTTCTGTCTGTCCGCCGTACGCCGTACGCCGTACGCCGTACACCGTACGCCGTACGCCGTACGCCGTACGCCGTACGGGCCACTTTTCTTAGTTACCATGAAAAAAAATTGATGAAATTCGGGTTATAGGTTCCGTTCGGCGTCTAGTTGGTCCTCGAAGCTCGACGTTACTGTGAGTCATCTCTAAGGGGTTCAAAATAGGGGTTGAAATTTTCAAAACGCCTATACAATTTTTTTACGTAAATATTTTTACGGTTTTAAATAGTTCTTGAACTTGCGAGTTTTTTAAGACCATCCGGAGCATCGTACGTCCAGCCGTTCGTTCACAGTAAGGCCCCGAAGTTTGCACCGACAGGCATTTTCGACTCCAGTGTCAATGAAATTGTATACAATTCAAACCAAATCTCGTAACCAGAGACGCGCCCACAATAGGAATTTGTGAATACGGCCAATCATTGGTAGGGATCACCTGATTATATTGGCGGAGTATGAAGTCGAGTTGGTTGTTCTGTGATATTATTTAATTTGAAAAATGATGGCTCTTGGAGTTTGTTGGTAGGTAGTGAAACTTGAACAAACGTTGAAGTATTATTGATGGGTAAATTATTACTACGGTAAATTATTACACAACGGTTCATTATACCATCTACGTAGAAGGGGCTGGAGTTTGTTGGTAGGTACTTTTGCAACTTTTTTCACTCCTAATCAACAATTTCTTTTCAGAACTTCATTATGTGTGTTTCTTTTTGTTAGGTACTGTTTGTCATCGGCAGAGTTATTTTAGCAACATTTAATTCGTGATTTAGGTAGGTACCTAGTAACGAGTACGGGGTTAGGTACTAACCTACGGAGGGTCTGCGATCTACATAAATATGCATAGAATAGTACATATTATATTATATAGACGGGTTATCTATACATAGAGCTGTGATCTGTAACAGAAGGGTATTCTATACAAAATAATAAACCGTTGTGCAGGGATTTGCAGCGTTTTCGTATATATGTTCATTCCGCACAATAATTCCCTCAATAATTTCCACGGTAAAAAATTCGTTCTTGCGCAGAAAAATCCGTCTCCGCAGGATTAATAATGATTTCGTTACCCAGCTCGGTCGCACTGTGCGCAGCGGTCAGATTTACAAATTTTAGGTCCAAAAAATCAAAACAAGAGGGATGCAACATAGGTATGCGGAGCGGTCAATCATGATTTTTGGAGCGCTGAATCGATTTTAACTAGTCCAAGTTCGATAAGACTCACCTAGCGCACTAAAGTTAGAGAAATGATGTCCGAAATATTAAAAAGTTGCATATTTTTTATGTGGGCATGTGAACTGTCGTTTACGATGTTTTTTTTTCTTTCTCTTTTGTCGCTGAATCGATTGCGAGTAGTTTCAGCTCGGTTCAGACTGCATCGAATGATGAAATTCACAATTTTTTAATTCAAAACCCAAAATAATTTGTTGACATAATTTTTCTGCACGACGCGCCACTCTGTTCTCGACAAGTGCCCAGGCCGTAATGAGTGCTGAGGCAGGTGACCATTCATTTAAATTCTCAATTTCCCAAGCTATTTCTTTGAAAAATCGCTCCTTAAGCCATGCTGCATGGCTGGAATTTTGGTTTATTATTCTGCGAATAATACACCTATGTATCCGCTCGGCAAAAATTTTCATACCCCCTCAACACCTCAAATTGTTTTCTTTTACGTTTCAAGGTGCGCCGATTCCAAAAGTGCAATGTCCGTCCGCCTTATCGTGCGTTATCTCCTTGAGTTTTGGCCAAAAAAAAATCGTTCTTCCGCACACAGGCTCCATTTGAGCCCTAGTTGTGTCCCGAAACTTTGCAGCCCGATCGGAATATACCCAGGGGTGTTATGGGTGAAAAATAGAGTTTTTTGTGTTTGACTAACATGAGCTTTTGAGGTATCGTTTTCCGTGTTCTCTTAGGACGAGGAAATCGAATATGAAGTCGATTTTGACCAAATAGAGGAAAGTTGAGGTTCTAACGAAGTTTCTACCTAAAATTTATGTACAGTTTGGCATAAAATTATCGTTCTTCCGCACACAGTCTGGGTCCCCATTTGGGAACACATTTGGATCATAGTTGTGGTCCGAAGCTCGGCAGCCCGATCAAAATACATCCAGGGATGTTACGGGTGAAAATGGGTGCAAACATAGGGTTTTTCGAGTTTTAGTGAACATGAGCTTGTGATGTATCGTTTTCCATGTTTTTTTAGGTCGTGAAGACCGAATATGAAGTTGATTTTAAATAAATACTGAAGAATTGAGGTTGTAACGAATGTTCAGCTCCCAAAATTCATTTTGTACGAGCTCAAATCCTGGGAAATACTCGTAGTCTGAAATCACCATAAAATTGTATAATAACACTAGGTGGTTTCAACAGGTGAATCAAGACAATTAAATGGCACTATCAATGGTCAAAGATAATTTGTCATAATAAGAGCTTATATCGTGTTTTTGGGGGTCAAAGTTTGTGGGAATCATCAACAATAGTTATTTCAGTAATTGCACGTGAAAAAACAATAATAATTGTAGTTCCGCCATTTCTCTAGGTTTGTCAAGTAGAATAATAAACCCATGTGATAAGGACTTGCAGCGTTTTCCTCTTTAGAAAAACATCCATCACAGCCCCCCCCCCCCCCCCTCCACGGTACTGATCCTTGAAGGACGATATTGTCACCTCTCTGCGCAGTTCCTATAGTACACTTCTTCTCTTCTGAAGGACTTGTGATTGTGCTGAGTTCGAACTGAGAGCTACCAACCGCAGTGGGCCAGTTAAGTCTGGATAAGGTTTGGGGCCGAAATGACGGCTGGAATTCCTGTAGCGAAACTGTTGTGTTAAGGGGGTATTGCGTCACTCTTCTCAATTATTCCCGTTTTTTCTCTTTACCCGTTCACCCAATCAAAAAACTGCTCCTGGTAAGTCCTGCTTGCGATCCATTTACTTTCACTATAATGAAGAGAAAATTTAAAATTTCCCAAAATGCATGATTAAACTTTTTTGTGAATAAATTTAAAAAAAAAGGCTCCATACCAGTGAACATACTAGTGATACAGTGGGATCGTCGAAGTTTGACCGCTGCAGGTTCAACAGTACAGAAAAAAACTTGGAGAAACGGAAGAAGTTCTCAAATGGGTGTTTTGAAAAATAGAGGGACTTCACAGGGAATCCTAAGACCTGGAAGTTCAGCAGTCTCCCAATAGATACTGCTACCATCGACGGGCTGCCTTTTTGCTACCTGCTCTGGGTAATGACCCCCTTGGGCCATTATGTAGGTCTTTCTTGGAAAATAATCCCATTATTTGTCAGTGACAATAGGATTGGGAACACTAGGGTGGTGGAGCCGAAAGGGCTAGAGCACGGATACTAAACTAGAACATACTAAACTAGAACGGTAGGGATCAAAAGGAAAGGGGGCGCGGTGCCGTGACGTCAGCGGTACCAGCAGGTATGACTCTCCCGTTTCCTAATGGCAGCGGTACTTTCAGTAAGACGCATATCTTTCGAAATAAACATTTTTATTTACATTGACTGATATTTTGAGTATACTCACAGAAATATAATAATTTAGAGATCGCGGTAATTCACAGCTTTTGCTTCAGTTGAGAAGTTTTGCCATCTTCTGGCTCTTTTGGCGCTGCTCGCTAACAGTGCGTTTCTTCACCAATCGCTTCTGCTCAGATTTTTTCAAATTTAGGCTTTTCATCCGCATGAAAGTACGCGTCCGCACGTAACACGAAATAACGAAATTGTCTATACTCGGAAATTTGAATTCAATCTTTTCAATCAGTTTTGAAAAAACGCCTGGACAACGGTTAATGTATTCTCCGTGGAAAAGTTGGAATTCTTTCTCCATTTTCATCACTGAATCGAGGCATTCTTTCGATGGTTTCATCAAACGTCCTCGTGATAAAGCCTGCAGCCAGTTGTTTTCTGGTAAAGAAATCTCGTTCGTGAAGGTCCCGTAATATTCTGCTTTCTCTGGGAATCGTTTTCTCACGCGATACGCAATGTATCCGGCTATGACTTCCAAAATCTCTGTTTCCTCTTCGGTGCCCTTAGATTCATTTGGCTCTTCTGTTTCATTCTCTCGGTGTGTCAATATATCATTTACAGCTGACTCGATTTCATCATCATTGGTATCTTATTCACAATGGCTCTCGGAGGAAGCAGTTATTGTTTGACTAGTCTCGTTGACTTCGACGTTGCTTTCTTTTAGACTAGAATGGTCGTAGTTAATATCGGCCACAATTTCCGCACTCAAGGTTTGAAGTTCCTTGCCATATTGTATGTTCTCGCTGTTAATTACGTTCCCTGCATTTCGGCTCAACAGCAGGGACTTCATTCTTTGGGACACAGTGGTAGGTAATGGATGATCGTAGAATTTTCCGATTCCGCGCATTTGTGAAAAGAAGCTTTCCAGAACGTCTTGATTGCATTTGGAAGTCATTATATATGTGTAGCCTTCTTTTTTCAGTTCTTTGTACAAGCCGCGGATGCTGTTAATGGAAAGGAGAAACCCTTTCTGAAAGGGGAGTAATGTTCTTCGTTTTTTCCCCATTGCTTTCATTGTGAAGATCAACTGGTAAAGTTTTTCGAGGGCATCCTCCTGATCCACTAACGAGTTACCATAAGCACTCTTCAGGTTATTTGTGAAACATATGGGCACTCGGGAATTCAAAACGTCAAATCCGTTGTTCACCGTGATTACAAATTCACCAACGTGTTTGTAGTCAGGAAATTTGTGAATAATTGCGCGGCCAGTGGTTCCTGAACACAATTCAGCCGCCTTCCTGACGTTTTGCCTCTCGGTTCCGGTCACTAAAAGATGGTGCATGGAGATCTTGTGGGCGTACTTCAAATCTCCACCATTTCCTTGCATTTCTATCAACTTCAAAAAGACGTCTTTCTCGATTGATTTGCCGCATTCAAGCTGATATCCATCGTCGAGCAAATGGTTTCTTAATAGCTTTAAAGCATGAGGAACATCACAAAACACCCAAATGTTTCTGTCTCCACATGATGGATTCTTTATCGAACAGTTGTCATAGGTTACATCTAGATCCGTCATAAGCTTCTGGTTAGAACCTCCCATATCACATACGAACGCTCTCACCTTGAATCCCGTTTTCTCCACAACGTTAACAGTTTCCATAAACAGATCTTTTCTCACTGGTGTATCGAAATGGTAGTATATCGGTTGCATCCACTTCCCAACCAAACTTGGGATTACCATTACTTGGACGTTGTTGTGTGGACCTCTGATGACTTCTTCAATTTTGTCAAAACAAAGAGCGTTGTTTACTTTCATCTCGTCGAAGCTAAGGACCACATCTCGTTCGAAATCCGAAAATACGCTTGACTGGGCTTTCAAAATACCAATACTCAGATCAATAATTAAGCCTGGACACACCGTAAATTGTCGGAGGCGACGCTTTATCGTCATTTCACTGGGTAGAGGATATTTGAGAACGTCTCTGACGAAACTCAGCGCTTTGTACGAAATGCGCTAAGAGTAACAGCTTTGGCAACATCATCAGAAGACCAAGTCCTGCATCTTCCTTTACTAAGTACTTTCTGTTGACAAGCCGAAAATGTGCCATCTAAAACGCTGGAGGCGTTCTGCAGCCGGAGAATTTCTTTCCTCGCAGCATCAAGTTGTTCACGGAGGTCTTCTACCTCTTTCTTCAGTTTTTGATTCTCGCATGTTAAGAAGACTAACTCCGCTGGCATCTCGATGTCATTTTTTGAGATGGTATCATCCAAGGATAATGGCTGTTCCTGAAAATCGTCTGGTTGACCGTTGATGGCGTTTTCCTTCACACTCGAGTGAAGAAGTACCCTTAGTTCTTTTCGCGAATTACGTCTCTCCTGTCGCGCTTGACGTTCAGCTCCAGGACGATATTTAATTGCTGGAAGTCCGCTTCTAGGTAGGCAAAGATGAGGAACAGCGTCGGGTTTCAATTCGTGTTTCAGAGGAAGATTCAACAATTCTCCTTAAAAAAAAAAAAAATCTAATTTTAGCGACTGGACATGTGAGTTAGTATACTTCCATAGCGTTTCATTATAAATGAAGGTTACTAACTAAGAACTAAACACCTAACTCACCTTTAAGGTCTCTCAAGTAGTCAGACTTGTCGAAATGAACTGAGCACACCCGTGCTTTATCGGCTGAAAATTTATCCGCTCTCTTACACAAGTGAATCCATTTGACTCTGAGCTCAGCATCACGAGGAAACCTATGGAAATGAAGCTCCAAATCTTTATGGGCTGTATTATGATTCGAACACTCAGCCACAGCGCAGCACACCATCACGTTGACTAGAGTAAGACACAGATGCAACTGACGAATGCGCTCATTCAATACTGAGTGAAAGGAAGGTTTGGTACCGCTGACGTCACTGGGCCTGGGTTTTCCCCATGACCCGGCGTCGTGATCCCTACCGTTCTAGTTTAGTATCCGTGGGCTAGGGGTCCTTGGTCAAAATCGACTTCATGTTCGGTTTTCTCGTCCCCAAAAACATGGAAAACGATACCTCAAAAGCTCATTTTACTAACATGTTACTAAAACACAAAAAGTACCTATTTTTACACACATTTTCACTCATAACATCCCTGGGTATATTCCGATCGGGCTGAAAAATTTCGGGACAACTAGGGCCCAAATAGAGCATGTGAGCGAAAGAACGACTTTTTTAGACCGAAAATGAAGCCGGTAGACGTGATACGGCGGACGGACATTGCATTTCCTGAATCTACGCACCTTGAAACGTAAAAGACAAAATGCTGCAAATCCCTGCACAACGGTTTATTATTTTGTATAGAATACTCTTCTGTTACAGATCACAGCTCTATGTATAGATAACCCGTCTATATAATATGATATGTACTATTCTATACATATTATGTAGATCGCAGACCCTCCGTAGGTTAGTACCTAACCCCGTACTCGTTACTAGGTTCCTACCAAAATCACGAGTTAAATGTTGCTAAAATAATTCTGCCGATGACAAACAGTAGGTACCTAACAAAAAACGCTGCAAATCCCTGCACAACGGTTTATTATTTTGTATAGAATACCCTTCTGTTACAGATCACAGCTCTATGTATAGATAACCCGTCTATATAATATGATATGTACTATTCTATGCATATTATGTAGATCGCAGACCCTCCGTAGGTTAGTACCTAACCCCGTACTCGTTACTACGTACCTACCTAAATCACGAGTTAAATGTTGCTAAAATAATTCTGCCGATGACAAACAGTACCTAACAAAAAGAAACACACATAATGAAGTTCTGAAAAGAAATTGTTGATGAGGAGTGAAAAAAGTTGCAAAAGTACCTACCAACAAACTCCACCCCCTCCTACGTAGATGGTATAATGAACCGTTGTGTAATAATTTACCGTTGAGTAATGATTTACCGTAGTAATAATTTACCCATCAATAATACTTCCAACGTTTGTTCAAGTTTCACTACCTACCAACAAACTCCAAAAGAGCCATCATTTTTCAAATCAAATAATATCACAGAACAACCAACTCGACTTCATACTCCGCCAATATAATCAGGTGATCCCTACCAATGATTGGCCGTATTCACAAATTCCTATTGTGGGCGCGTCTCTGGTTACGAGATTTGGTTTGAATTGTATACAATTTCATTCACACTGGAGTCGAAAATGCCTGTCGGTGCAAACTTCGGGGCCTTACTGTGAACGAACGGCTGGACGTACGATGCTCCGGATGGTCTTAAAAAACTCGCAAGTTCAAGAACTATTTAAAACCGTAAAAATATTTACGTAAAAAAATGGTATAGGCGTTTTGAAAATTTCAACCCCTATTTTGAACCCCTTAGAGATGACTCACAGTAACGTCGAGCTTCGAGGACCAACTAGACGCCGAACGGAACCTATAACCCGAATTTCATCAATTTTTTTTCATGGTAACTAAGAAAAGTGGCCCGTACGGCGTACGGCGTACGGCGTACGGCGGACAGACAGAAATATTTTTATTGCAGTTTTGGATTCTACATACCTTGAAACGTAAACCATCAAATTTTGAGGGGGGGTAAGAATTTTTTTTTTCATGCTCGATTCCAATGGTTCATTATTGAAAATAATAAACCAAAAACACACATAATGAAGTTCTGAAAAGAAATTGTTGATGAGGAGTGAAAAAAGTTGCAAAAGTACCTACCAACAAACTCCAGCCCCTTCTACGTAGATGTTATAATGAACCGTTGTGTAATAATTTACCGTTGAGTAATGATTTACCGTAGTAATAATTTACCCATCAATAATACTTCAACGTTTGTTCAAGTCTCACTACCTACCAACAAACTGCAAAAGAGCCATCATTTTTCAAATGAAATAATATCACAGAACAACCAACTCGACTTCATACTCCGCCAATATAATCAGGTGGCCCATAGCAATGATTTCATCTCCGGCTAAATTTCCTACTGTGGGCGCGTCTCTGGTTACTAGATTTGGTTTGAATTGTATACATTTCATTCACACTGGAGGCGAAAATGCCTGTCGGTGCAAGCTTCGGGGCCTTACTGTGAACGAACGGCTGGACGTACGATGCTCCGGATGGTCTTAAAAAACCCGCAAGTTCAAGAACTATTTAAAACCGTAAAAATATTCACGTAAAAAAATGGTATAGGCGTTTTGAAAATTTCAACCCCTATTTTGAACCCCTTAGAGATGACTCACAGTAACGTCGAGCTTCGAGGACCAACTAGACCCCGAACGGAACCTATAACCAGAATTTCATCAATTTTCTTTCATGGTAACTAAGAAAAGTGGCCCGTACGGCGTACGGCGGACAGACAGAAATATTTTGGTTTATTATTTTCAATAATGAACCATTGGAATCGAGCATGAAAAAAAAAATTCTTACCCCCCCTCAAAATTTGATGGTTTACGTTTCAAGGTATGTAGAATCCAAAACTGCAATAAAAATATTTCTGTCTGTCCGCCGTACGCCGTACGCCGTACGGGCCACTTTTCTTAGTTACCATGAAAGAAAATTGATGAAATTCTGGTTATAGGTTCCGTTCGGGGTCTAGTTGGTCCTCGAAGCTCGACGTTACTGTGAGTCATCTCTAAGGGGTTCAAAATAGGGGTTGAAATTTTCAAAACGCCTATACCATTTTTTTACGTGAATATTTTTACGGTTTTAAATAGTTCTTGAACTTGCGGGTTTTTTAAGACCACCCGCAGCATCGTACGTCCAGCCGTTCGTTCACAGTAAGGCCCCGAAGTTTTCACCGACAGGCATTTTCGACACCAGGGTGAATGAAATTGTATACACTCTCGTCACCAGGGACGCGCTCGATTCAATCAATCAATCAATTTATTCAATCAATCGAGCAATCAATCGATCAAATTTTTCAATTGCAATTGGAATTCACTTAGATTTTGAATTGCAATTGGCCACTGCTCACCAATCTACCTAACATCCCCATCTAAATTCCCGACACATTAATCATATAAACATAACTCCACATTCGCCAAAATTGGCAAAGTTTTTTCAATTGCAATAGGAATTCACTTAGAATTGTCAATATTGGTATAATGAATTGGACTTTAATTTGAATTGGAATTTTTTTCGAATTGCCTAATTATTGGCATTGTGCGCTCGTCACCAGGGAAGCGCTCGATTCCATCAATCAATCAATTTATTCAATCGATTTCGAATTGGAATTCATTAATTGAATTGGAATTCAACAATTTGAATTCAAATTAATTTGAATTGGAATTCATTTCGAATTGTCTAATTGGTATGGTGCGCATTGGCATGGTCCGAAATGGTTCTGCAATTCTATTGGCCAACGCTGATACAGAGAGCTGTGATCTGTAACAGAAGGGTATTCTATACAAAATAATAAACCGTTGTGCAGGGATTTGCAGCGTTTTATTGCAGTTTTGGATTCTACATACCTTGAAACGTAAACCATCAAATTTTGAGGGGGGTAAGCATTTTTTTTTCATGCTCGATTCCAATGGTTCATTATTGAAAATAATAAACGAAAAATTTTGAAGGGGTGTTATAAAAATTTTTTGCTGAGCGAATACATAGTTGTATTATTCACAGAATAATAAACCAATACCTAAGCATTAGTGAATCCAGATGGGCTTCCCATTTTAATCGCTCATCGGCAAATACACCCAAATATTTCATATTATTGACTCGTTCTATTGAGGGGCACTGACAGTCCAAGTTACGAACACAATCACCAATATGGCATTTCATGCCATCTCGAATTTGGTCAAATGGTTTTGGGCTAAATAACATAAATTTAGTCGTAGTGTAATTCAGTTTCCTGCCGTAATAATTGAGAATTACATTAAAGGAACAGAGATATTTCTTTCCGTGTTGGACAAAGACTCTTCCCAACAATTCCCATAAGAGACAAGAGCCATGTCATCCGCAAAAGCTACTAGGTCACTCTCCATTATTCACATCGTGGAGGTCCTATGCATACGACCACCAACACCAAACGTTCCCAATATGTGTTATTATTCAAATTAACTCAAATTTATTTATAATTCGAACTTTCATTTTATTAGGTTTGGCGTGGATCGTAAGGCCCATTTTGAAACCCTTGTGTCGTTAGAGAAAAAGTACGTAGGTGCTTTGTAGATAAATATATTATAAACGCACCCTAGCTCTACTCGTTTTCATTTCTTCTCCGCTGTTCATAGTCGAATTTTTACGTCCCGTCCAGCTAGTGAAAAAGCGTGAGGTTTTTTTCTTCTTCTAAGGAATAACGCAAGTTGTTAGGTATTTTGAATGATCCAGTACGATCATTGTGATTTATAACCTTGGGAAATAGTTATGGCACGGCTCATATTATATCTGTACTCACACTCTTTTCTGTATTTTCTGAACTTCTATAAACTACATAATAATATCCAGTAAAATGTCAATTGCTTAATATACTGTTCACTTCCACATTCTTTTTTTTTCCAGCCGTTAATAAATTAGGAGGCGAAGTGAATGTGAGCACGGCGAACTGACAACTGACTTCTTAACTGGTGATAATAACAGATGTTCGATGGATGACCTATCGGGCAACCGCAGAATTGTCGAAAGGATGAAACGGTTTAAATATCGAGTGATATAAATAATAATGAGGGAGGTGTGATCTTACCTTGTTGAAAGCAGGAAACGGATTGATTGTTCTCCTTCCTGTCGATGGGACGGGTGGCACCGTTCCTGAGTAACAGTTCTGCGTGCTCATGCATTAGGAACTGTTACAGGGTCCACCATCTCTCTCTGTCACGGCTTTTAATCGGAGTACTACTTCTTCTCGGGACGAATCTATCTACATAATCAATGTAATAGATCATAATCAGTAACCCCCTTTGTTGGTTCTGGAGTTCAACTTCTGACTGACTGTATTTCACCACGGTTTATGTACTTCGGATGAAGTTTTTTTGGTTCCCATATATAAGTTTTTATATTTGTTTCTCATCATATTTCAGATTTTTGAATCACTTATAATGTATAGTAGTTTATTTTTATTTTTCTCTCCCTCTGTCTCATTATTTCACAATTTTCTTTAATTACAGAAGTGAATGTGCTTTTCCCCTACCTACCTCCAGCAGACTGTTACTGCGTAACCATGCTGTTAAGTTTATTTCTCAAAGAAGCATGTACACTTTTCATTTTTTAACAAAATAAACGTTTATTATATTCTATTCTAATTTCGGTTCATGTTAACTAGCGAAGTTCGGCGGACGGTGGACGGAGAGAAATTTTTGTATTCTATTTTCCAATTCTACAAACCTTTTTTTCTTTCATGCTCTTTCCCAAGGGTTCATTATTGAAAATAATGTACCAAAATTTATGTTTCCACTTTCTCCATTTTTGCCCAGTTTGTGGTGGGGGGGGGGGGACGTTTTCGATATGAAGTACTGATGAAAACAGAGTCTTTGAGTCGAGACGTTCATTGAAATTTCCAAGTTTCAAGGATGATAGCCACATACCTCCTACTAACCTAGGTGTTGGTAAAATGTCTCTTTATGCAACTTTTCGCAGTGAATAGGTACGGCAAGATAGGTACCTACTATAAGAATGCTAGAAGGTAACAAAGGTTTGGGTTATATTAGCGAATTTTCAAAGAAAATGAAGCAATTGCGGTGGGTCCAAATTTTTCAGTACCTACATGAATTTTTTAAATTTGTTTATAGGCAAACGTTTCAAAGCATCCTGAATTCATCTCTAGATTTTAACAAAAAATGTAAAACTATATACACCTACATTTATTTATTCATTTATGTGTCACTCCAAACGATATCTGACCTTGGGTACGCCATAAAAATTCCCAATCTCGCCAAAATGTTCGTATTACCAGATAAAAGGATGACATTGAAGATGAGCGCTTTTCAAAAATTCCAAGGGGGTCAAATTTCAGTTTTTAAGAGGGTCAAAAATCGGTAAAAACGGCTGAAATCGCAAACAGTTTACTATATAAAATTATTGTAAGTGGTATGGAAGGGTGAGCAAGGACAGATAATTAAATTTCAGTTGCTTTTAATGCAGAAGGGTCAAATCTGGATTTTTTGGCGTCCAAATTTGGTATTAAGGGCTGAAGTCAATATTATTTCACATGACGTTATGTGGGATGGTGATTCACGTCAGAAGAAGGACTATTCCGATGATGAACATGTTTTTCTCAAAAAATATTTGGTCAAATTTGACTTTATAAGGGTCAAAAATAGTAAAAATGGCTAAATTCACGAAAAAGTGATATAATTTTAGTTACGAAAGGCGTATTTTCGAAAAGTATTTTCACACAATAGTACGAATATTTCTTCGAAAATTCGCTCTTGTAGACATGCTGTATTACTGGAACTTCTTGATTCTGGTCCAGTAAGGGACTCTCCAGAAGGGGCCTTTCCTAGATTTTTGACCTCCTAAATCAGCTGATCATAAATATGGAATTTGGGAACAAATATTCAGGTTAAATCGCACTTTTCTGTTACTTTTCGAAGTTAATGTGATGAAATTATCACCTTCCAGCACATCCTCGTGTTTCGCCAGCCATCTATCCCGCTGAAAGACTCTTCAAATAATTTCGATAGTTAGGTGCCGCGGTCAAACAAACAGGCTAAGGTTCGGTTTTCAGTCTTGTACAACTTCAAGGCAGTCAAGATTGCTAGGGCCCAACGAAAACTTCATCAAATCTGTTTGATATATGAAGATCTCACGAAGAAAGAAAAAAGAGCATTCTTACGAAAAATATCATATTACATAATAAGTAGCAAGTGTAATGAATAGTAACATAATTACTTGTCGGTTTCATACTCGTAAAACTTAGTTCCAAATTTACAAAAAAAAAACCACCAGTAAAAACCAAATAGAGAAAAATACGTTGTTAACGTAAATAATGCATTTACTAAGGCAGCATTTATTTTGCTACATTTGGAATGGATTTTATCAAACCCTTAGAATGCTTAATAGTGTTTTTAGAAATCGCTAAAATATGGTGAAATGAAAATGAAGGTTTTTCTCTATAAAAAATGAACACGGTAGTCGACGTAACACCAAGAAAAAAAACTGGTTTCTGACAAAAACGAATGTTTTCGCTGTTGTTTCTTGTACCTCTGTCTCATCGGTTTACAGACACCCATTGCTTTCGTTGTCAAACTCTCCTCGTGCACTTATTGTGCAGATTTTATTGATTAAATCTACACTTTTTTATTGTTAAGAACAGAAAAAAATGTAATATAGATTTTTAAATTGTATGTGATACAAAATAATATATGAATATTATGATTGTTTGTTAATAAAATTAATTTGTTGTGAATTGTTGCAGTTATATTACCTATTATCATTCCGCCTTAGATTAATAAACTACAGGTACCGATAGAACGGTAAAATTGATTTGAGAAAAAACATGTTTTGTTAGTGGGTTATGGTTACAGGTTTGGCGGCAGGGGCCGCCCGTTTTGGTCAAAATCCGTAAATAAGCATAAAAATCTCACTTTCAACCAATTTCTGACACCACGCCAATGTCATCTGGCTGGTAAACGTGGAAAGTGTTGGACCCATTGTCAAATGCGATCGAGCTGCTAATCAGTAGGCATGATGGTGAGGCAATATGCATCGTAACGGACATTTTGGTACCAACCGCACCAATTTTGATCCATTTTTACGGCAGTTATCGTTTTTACGGCAGTTAGAAACCCATCATCCCATGTCACATGGGTTTATTATTCCACTGGACATACCTACAGTAATGCTGGCTGTTCATTTATTTTTTTCTTTCATGTGCAATTCTTAAAATTTCTATTTCTGATGGTTTCCATCAATTTTGGCCCCCAAAAACACGACTTAGCGCAAAGTATCATAAGCGCCTGTTCCCGAGTGCGCGCCAGTGGAGATACGCTAGTTTTTCAAATAATTATTTTCCAGCAAGACATGTCATCGAGAATATCGTAAGCGCCAAAATGTGCACAGCATCCACAACTATTCTCCCAGTTCTTCGAAATATCAAGAATACCGTAAGCGCCTTTTTATCGAAAAAGTACTACTTCCCAGAGCTTTTATGCACTTTTTTTCCAGATAAATCGACAGGTAACGTTCCATACCTAGTTCACTGGGGGATCGGATTATTGGAATCGCATGTTCTGTGTAGGTAGGGGAAAGTCGGGTAATGTGGGGGTTCGGGTAAAACGGGGAGTAGGCGCTAAGTTCCACTCCAGTAGTGATAGCTGAATTGGGCGGGTGACCCATGAATCAGCTGGCCCAGCACGGCATTTTGCGTTGGCTTTTGTTGGGGATCAACTTCACGAGTCGACGCAGAAAGGACTGTGGTCCGCGATATTCTTCAATCCTGGAAACTGAGAGGTTTCTGGAAAGAGGAGTTTCTCAAGGACCTACGGGCACCTCAACTTTTGGATATAATCACAGGTGGAGGGCAACCACATCGTTTCAAAAAAATATGGCACTGACGGGTAATATGGGGAGGTACAACTTCGGCTATTATGGGGAGGTCCCCGATTTACCCTACCACCTCCCCATATTACCCTGCCATATCCCCATATTACCCAAACCTACCTGATTATTATTGTTTTTATTTTCATTGTCATCATTAGATGGCTGAGAAGAAGAAACGCCAGCTATGGTGTTCACATAACATGGAAGAGGCAGTGAATGCTGTATTAGATGGAAAATTAATTGCTTTTCGCCAGACCGAGTTTACAATGTTGATGAAAACGGGGTCGCCAGCGTACCGAAAACCCTATCCAAAATCTTGGGTATGAAGGGAAAACGTCAAGTTGGCGGGCTCACATCGGCTGAAAGAGGATTCCTGACGACAACTGAACTTTGTATGAATGCCCAGGGAAATTTCATGCCCCCTATGTTTGTTTTCCCCAGAGTGAAGCCCAATCCGGAGCTGTTGGACGGTGCTCCGCCAGGTAGTATGGCTGAATTCAACCAGAGTGGTTGGATGACTTCAGACATTTTTCTCAAATGGTTCCGTCATTTCGTTGAATTTTCCAAACCAACAGTGGAGAAACCCGTTCTGCTTTTGCTTGATGGCCATACCACTCACACAAAGAATTTGGACCTCGCTGCCAGAGAGAATAATGTGGTGTTGCTTTGTTTCCCACCCCATTGCTCACATCGCCTGCAACCATTGGACGTTTCACTGATGCGTCCATTGAGCATTTAATATTCTGACGCTGTAAGGCACTGGATGAGGGATAACCCAGGAAGAGGGGTGTCAATTAAACACATTTCAGCGCTCTTTTGGGATGCCTATTTGAAAGCTGCGAAGCCAGAAACGGCGATCAACGGCTTCCGTAAGTGCGGGATCTGGCCCTTCAACCGAAATGTGTTCTCTGAGACCGAATTTGCGCCCTCAAAAACCACTGAACGGACACAACCGGGTGTCCCGCCTGTCCTCCCGGACGAACCCTCAAACATCATTCCTCAGCCTGCAATGACATATTCAATTCCTGAGCTTCCAAGTCTTTCCAGTCAGCCTCACCCTTCAATTCCGGCCCCACAATCGACACCTTCCGTCTCCTACCCTGAGCCCGCAATGGCACCTTCAGTTCCTAAGCTTCCAAGTATTCCTAGTCAGCCTCAGCCATCAATTTCGCCCCCACAATCTACACCTTCAGTGTTCAACCCTCAGCCCTCAACAAGTTGTGGCACCTCAGGTTTTTGCCGAACTTCTTCGTCCCATCGTAAGATAACCGAGTTTAGCCAGGTGTCACCTGCAGACCTCATCAAGCTCCCTGAAGGTGGAAGATCCGAAACTTCGCGAACACGCAAGAGGAGTCGATGCGTAATCCTAACCAACTCTCCCTACAAGAATGAGTTGGAGGCTGTTGAGAGATACCGGCACGAGAAAATGAAGAAGAATGAGTTGAAAGGAAGAGTGAAGAAGAATCGACTTGATGAAAAACTTGTGAAACAAACTGTAGAAAAATCCCGTCCAAAAATATTAAAGAAAAATGCTATTGAGGACATTGTCAGCAGCAGTGATTCTGGCTTAGAGGACACTTCTCTGAAAGAAGAGTGTATTGTCTGCTGCAAGGAGTTCGATGAAGGGGGATGGTTGAAATGCAACATTTGTAGAGGGGGGGTTCATGAACGGTGTTCAGGAGTAGAAGAGGATGAAGACTTCCTTTGTGTTATTTGTTTAACAGTTTTTAAGACAAAAACTTGTAGGAATCGTGAAAAACAAAGAAATCGTTTGATAGAGGTTCCTAATTTTCATGTAATACCAATCTATGTGCAAGTTTCACAATGTTCCTTTTATTTTAAATAAACTAGGTACTAATGTTCCTGCAATAATTTCGTCTAAAAACTACATTTTTTCCTGAAACCCCATATTACCCTACCGCTCCCCGTTTTACCCTACCCACCTCCCCATATTATACGCATGGGAGGGTAAAATGGGGATGTTAGGCGAAATCGATTTTTTCAAATCAACACCTATTACAACTACTTTTTCATAACAAACGAATCATATCTCGTAACCTTGGTTACTCAAGCAGTCACGTTGGGGAAAAAATTGGAGAACCTTCTTCACAAGCTCTGTGGCAGGCAATTGAAGTTACGCTCCCCATATTACCCGACATCCCCCTACTGAAGAAAAGGGCAGGTATTGGTTTACTATTTTCAATAATGAACCATTGGAATCGAGCATGAAAAAAAAAAAATTCTTACCCCCCCTCAAAATTTGATGGTTTACGTTTCAAGGTATGTAGAATCCAAAAATGCAATAAAAATATTTCTGTCTGTCCGCCGTACGCCGTACGGGCCACTTTTCTTAGTTACCATGAAACAAAATTGATGAAATTCGGGTTATAGGTTCCGTTCGGGGTCTAGTTGGTCCTCGAAGCTCGGCGTTACTGTCAGTCATCTCTCTAAGGGGTTCAAAATAGGGGTTGAAATTTTCAAAACGCCTATAACTTTTTTTTACGAGAATCTTTTTACGGTTTTAAATATTTCTTGCACTTACGAGTTTTTTAAGACCACCTGGAGCATCGTACGTCCAGCCGTTCGTTCACAGTAAGGCCCCGAAGTTTGCACCGATAGGCATCTTCGACTCCAGTGTGAATGAAATTGTAGGGATGGGGAAAAAACGTGAAACTGTTTCGAGGAAACAGTTTCTTGAAAAGAATCGACGAAACAGTTTCTCACTACCTGAAATAACTGTTTCAAAAGAATGGCCACAAATGAAACAAAGTGTTACCGTCTTGATTCGATTTCAGGTCCCAAAGTTACTAATAATCCAACAGGCCAGTTGTCACGGTCTATTCCAAAAGGTTCGCTATTGAAAATAATAAACCAGAAAACGAAAAGTCTGTTAAAGGAAAAAAGAAAAAAAGACGGGTGATTACCGTTTCCATTGGCGACGGCTTCCCAGCAGGAAAAACAAAGAAACAGTTTCGTTGAAGGGGGGAAAAACGAAATAACGGGTGTTACGAAACCGTTTCTGTTGCTTGATACCTACAGCTTCGCAGCTGGAAAAACGAAGAAACAGTTTTCGTTTTTTTGGCTGAGAGTCAAAATTTCTTGAAGCGTTATTGTTGCCGAAGCTGTTATTTTGAAACAGCTTTCCCGAAACTGTTTCATACAATAAACGAACTGTTTCGTTTCATTTCTCAAAAAGAACAGAAACGCCCATCCCTATGAAATTGTATACATTCAAATCAAATCTCGTTACCAGGGACGCCCCGACAATAGGAAATTTAGCCGGAGATAAAATCATTGCTAGGGGCCACCTGATTATATTGGCGGAGTATGAAGTCGAGTTGGTTGTTCTGTGATATTATTTCATTTGAAAAATGATGGCTGTTTTGGAGTTTGTTGATAGGTAGTGAAACTTGAACAAACGTTGGGTAAATTATATTACTACACGATGGTAAATTATTACACAACGGTTCATTATACCATCTACGTAGAAGGGGATGGAGTTTGTTGGTAGGTACTTGCAACTTTTTTCACTCCTCATCAACAATTTCTTTTCAGCACTTCATTATGTGTGTTTCTTTTTGTTAGGTACTGTTTGTCATCGGCAGAATTATTTTAGCAACATTTAACTAGTGATTTAGGTAGGTACCTAGTAACGAGTACGGGGTTAGGTACTAACCTACGGAGGGTCTGCGATCTACATAATATGTATAGAATAGTACATATATTATATAGACGGGTTATCTATACAGAGAGCTGTGATCTGTAACAGAAGGGTATTCTGTACAAAATAATAAACCGTTGTGCAGGGATTTGCAGCGTTTTTTTCCTTAGGCTTGAGTACTCAAAAAGGACTTGGAAGAGAGTCTGGTTCGCCTTCAAGTTGCAGTCACCGCAATGCCGTCTAAAGCAAAATAGCCGTAGAACAAGGAAATCTAGTTTGAGAAAAACGCAGGTAAAGTTTTTAGGCTGTAAAATGGGCATTCTTCAATATTTCCCAATGACTTTTTTTGCAATTGATCCAAATTTACTTTCTACATCCGTAGTAGAATACACATAAATTCATTAAAGCAACTGTTTTTCTCCGTTGTAGAAGATGAGGTAAATTTTGCTTCAAAAAACGGTAGAGGGTCTTCTACTATTTCTTCATTGGACGCTCAATGCTACGGTTGTTTCCCACTGTAGTTGCTGGAGTTTTTTCACCCCTTTCCCGAAGAGAAAAACAGTAGAGTTTTATCGCTTAAGCACTTTTTTGACATATGGCTCGATGTTCCAATTGCCCTGTTTGCCCAACAATTTTGGCATTTCTCCATCTTGAAAGAGGATTTCTCATCGATTAAAACTGTGAAAGAAATTTTGAGATTCAACCAGTAGTTAATTTATAATTTGAGTTCAAACTCAGTGTTTGTTTTGGGCCCAATCGTTGACTGGGTGGCCCTAAGGTTGTTCAGCAGTGGCCCAGTCATAGACCCACTGGAATTTTTCGATTTGACGCAGGGAATCAAGCAGTTAGCAGCCTCCAATGGTCATTTTTATGAATTTCGGGTCTACGAATTCAATTTTGCATGTATAGGGTTAACTACCATATTTAAAAAAAAACGCTGCAAATCCCTGCAAAACGGTTTATTATTCTGTACAGAATACCCTTCTGTTTTTTTTTATGTGAATGTTTTATTCATTGTTTCAGAAAAGATTAAACTGATTTCCGATCAAAAAAAAATTTTTTTTTTTGGTCGGAAATCATTTTGGTTTATTATTTTCAATAATGAACCATTGGAATCGAGCATGAAAAAAAAAATTCTTACCCCCCCTCAAAATTTGATGGTTTACGTTTCAAGGTATGTAGAATCCAAAACTGCAATAAAAATATTTCTGTCTGTCCGCCGTACGCCGTACGCCGTACGCCGTACACCGTACGCCGTACGCCGTACGCCGTACGGGCCACTTTTCTTAGTTACCATGAAAAAAAATTGATGAAATTCGGGTTATAGGTTCCGTTCGGCGTCTAGTTGGTCCTCGAAGCTCGACGTTACTGTGAGTCATCTCTAAGGGGTTCAAAATAGGGGTTGAAATTTTCAAAACGCCTATACCATTTTTTTACGTAAATATTTTTACGGTTTTAAATACTTCTTGAACTTGCGAGTTTTTTAAGACCATCCGGAGCATCGTACGTCCAGCCGTTCGTTCACAGTAAGGCCCCGAAGTTTGCACCGACAGGCATTTTCGACTCCAGTGTGAATGAAATTGTATACAATTCAAACCAAATCTCGTAACCAGAGACGCGCCCACAATAGGAATTTGTGAATACGGCCAATCATTGGTAGGGATCACCTGATTATATTGGCGGAGTATGAAGTCGAGTTGGTTGTTCTGTGATATTATTTAATTTGAAAAATGATGGCTCTTTTGGAGTTTGTTGGTAGGTAGTGAAACTTGAACAAACGTTGAAGTATTATTGATGGGTAAATTATTACTACGGTAAATCATTACTCAACGGTAAATTATTACACAACGGTTCATTATACCATCTACGTAGAAGGGGCTGGAGTTTGTTGGTAGGTACTTTTGCAACTTTTTTCACTCCTCATCAACAATTTCTTTTCAGAACTTCATTATGTGTGTTTCTTTTTGTTAGGTACTGTTTGTCATCGGCAGAATTATTTTAGCAACATTTAACTCGTGATTTAGGTAGGTACCTAGTAACGAGTACGGGGTTAGGTATTAACCTACGGAGGGTCTGCGATCTAAATAATTATGCATAGAATAGTACATATCATATTATATAGACGGGTTATCTATACATAGAGCTGTGATCTGTAACAGAAGGGTATTCTATACAAAATAATAAACCGTTGTGCAGGGATTTGCAGCGTTTTTTTTAAAGTCAGGCTGCTTATTCGAAGGGGTTTCTTTGATCAAAACCCGCAAACAAGCGTTTTTGAGGCGAGAATCACTCGTGATCAAAGTAACCCCGGATGACGGGGTAAGATTAATAAAAAAAAAAGTGCCACCCCCCCCCCCCCCCCCACCCCCTATTAAAGATAGCAGGCCCTTTCAGCTGACAATTTAAAGCTGAGATGAGTACCTATCGTTTGGTCCAAGAATTTTGAAAGTATCTTCGAAAATGAGGGAGATACAGTACCAAATATGCAGAACCTGTACCAAAGTAACCCCGGTTTACGGTGTACTATTCTATACATATTATGTAGATCGCTGACCCTCCGTAGGTTAGTACCTAACCCCGTACTCGTTACTAGGTACCTACCTAAACCGTTGTGTAATAATTTACCTATATAGGTTCCCCTTCTAAGGAGATATAATAATGAACCGTTGTGTAATAATTTGCCCATCAATAATACTTCAAGGGTCGTTCAAGTTGCAAAAGTAGGTACCTATCAACAAAATCCAGCCCATTCTTAGTAGATGAGCCGTTGTGTAATAATTTACCGTTTTGTAATAATTTACCGTGTAATAATTTATCGTTGTGTAATAATTTGCCATTGTGTAATAATTTACCCATCAATAATAGGCACTTCAACGGTTGTTCAAGTTGCAAAAGTACCTATCAACAAAATCCAGCCCCTTCTGGGTAGATTAGCCGTTGTGTAATTATTTACTATTGTGTAATAATTTGCCATTTTATTTACCCATCAATAATACTTCAACGGTTGTTCAAGTTGCAAAAGTACCTATCAACAAAATCCAGCCCTCTCTGGGTAGATGAGCCATTGTGTAATAATTTACCGTGGTGTAACAATTTACCGTGGTGTAATAATTTACCGTTGTGTAATAATTTACCGTGGTGTAACAATTTACCGTGCTGTAATAATTTACCGTTGTGTAATAATTTACCGTTGTGTAATAATTTTCCGGTGTTTAATAGTTTGCCATTGTGTAATAATTTACCCATAAATAATACTTCAACGTTTGTTCAAGTTTCAGAAGTACCTACCAACAAAATCCAATAGTCCATCACTTGCCAAATGAAATAATTATCGCAGAACAAACAACTCGACTTCATACAGCCATCCTTGATTATAATCAGGTGCTCCTTAGTGATGAAATCCCGATCAGATTTATACCCTTTGATTCACGATCGTGTTGACGAAGCTTTTTGGTGCTCACGAACGGCTGGACGTACGATGCTCCGGGTGGTCTCAAAAAATTGTTTAGCTCAAGACAAATTTAATAACGTAAAAAAAAACCATACCCTTCTATCGAAAGTTTTCGAGCTACGGCGTTCTGTAAATTTCAACCCCTATTTTGAACCCCTTAGAGATGACTGACAGTAACGTCGAGCTTAGAGGACCAACTGGACCCCGAACGGAACCTATAACCCGAATGTCATCAATTTTTGTTCATGGTAACTAAGAAAAGTGGCCCGTACGGCGGACAGACAGAAATATTTTTATTGCAGTTTTGGATTCTACATACCTTGAAACGTAAACCATCAAATTTTGAGGGCGTGGGGGGGGGGGGGGGGGGTAAGATTTTTTTTTTTTTTCATGCTCGATTCCAATGGTTCATTATTGAAAATAATAAACGAAAAATAAGAGAAATAACACAACTTTTATTTTGAATCGCAATAACATCCTCATTATCAAACATAAGGTTAACCATTAGTAATAAACAAACGTTTCGGCATACCATTCCATTACATCAATCAGTCTGAAACTTATTTTTAATCACAGCATTATTTACTGGAAGGTTTGCTGGAAAATTGTAGGTACCTATAATAAAAGCACAAATGGTAACTAGGTAGGTACTTGTAAATACTCCCTAAAACGTTTCTTCTTCACAATTAGGGGAAGAGCCATCAAGTAATCAGACTACGTGACTGTCAGTCACAGTATGGTTAAAATAAGGTCTATAAAACTATATTGGAAACTAGGTACCCTTATTATTTTCTAATGTGAGTAGATCCCATCAATGAGAAGGATTATATCCAAAACCTTAAAAAATTGTGATCCAGGAGGTTCAAAGCCTGGGCAAACAAAAATAAATACCAGCAAGAACAAAAACACTAACTTAATCTTGATAGTCTTAAAACTGACAGTTAAAAATCTTAGTATTTAATTAATAATCTCCAAATTAAGCGAGATTAAAATTGGCTGGTTAAAAATTTTAGTCTTAATAACCAGGACGGTTCAATGACTTAGATAAATTGACCGGTAAAAATCAACATTCATAATATTTTTGGTCATTCAAAATATACCAAATCAACCCCCGGACCCCCAATTAAAAATCGTTTGCCACAAGTAATTCCAAATCCTGAGACATGTTTGAGCAGTCGTCACATGCAAGTATTGCCCCGTCATCAACTTGCATTATTTCTTCGGGAGATATTGATGACGGGGCAATACTTGCATGTGACGACTGCTCAAACATGTCTCAGGATTTGGAATTACTTGTGGCAAACGAGTTTTAATTGGGGGTCCGGGGATTGATTTGGTATATTTTGAATGACCAAAAATATTAAGAATGTTGATTTTTAACGGTCTATTTATTTAAGTCATTTAACCGTCCAGATTATTTACAAGCACCTACCTAGTTACCATTTTTTTGTGCTTTTATATACCTACAGTTTTCCAGCAAACCTTCCAGTAAAAATAATGCTGTGATTAAAAATAAGTTTCAGACTGATAGATGTAATGGAAAGGTATGGTGAAACGTTTGTATATTACTACCCTTGTGTATTGTGCATTCGAGAAGCCATGCCGAAGCTCATGCCCTCTTCGATGTTCTTGAGAGCCAATTCCAACGTTGCCGCCTCATAATTTCTATGGATCCTCTTCATCCCCGTCTTTTTGCTCTCTGTTTTTTTCTTGACAGTCTTATTATTAGGAGCCATTTTGGTTTATTATTTTCAATAATGAACCATTGGAATCGAGCATGAAAAAAAAAATTCTTACCCCCCCTCAAAATTTGATGGTTTACGTTTCAAGATATGTAGAATCCAAAACTGCAATAAAAATATTTCTGTCTGTCCGCCGTACGCCGTACGCCGTACGCCGTACACCGTACGCCGTACGCCGTACACCGTACGCCGTACGCCGTACGGGCCACTTTTCTTAGTTACCATGAAAAAAAATTGATGAAATTCGGGTTATAGGTTCCGTTCGGCGTCTAGTTGGTCCTCGAAGCTCGACGTTACTGTGAGTCATCTCTAAGGGGTTCAAAATAGGGGTTGAAATTTTCAAAACGCCTATACCATTTTTTTACGTAAATATTTTTACGGTTTTAAATAGTTCTTGAACTTGCGAGTTATTTAAGACCATCCGGAGCATCGTACGTCCAGCCGTTCGTTCACAGTAAGGCCCCGAAGTTTGCACCGACAGGCATTTTCGACTCCAGTGTGAATGAAATTGTATACAATCCAAACCAAATCTCGTAACCAGAGACGCGCCCACAATAGGAATTTGTGAATACGGCCAATCATTGGTAGGGATCACCTGATTATATTGGCGGAGTATGAAGTCGAGTTGGTTGTTCTGTGATATTATTTAATTTGAAAAATGATGGCTCTATTGGAGTTTGTTGGTAGGTAGTGAAACTTGAACAAACGTTGAAGTATTATTGATGGGTAAATTATTACTACGGTAAATCATTACTCAACGGTAAATTATTACACAACGGTAAATTATACCATCTACGTAGAAGGGGCTGGAGTTTGTTGGTAGGTACTTTTGCAACTTTTTTCACTCCTCATCAACAATTTCTTTTCAGAACTTCATTATGTGTGTTTCTTTTTGTTAGGTACTGTTTGTCATCGGCAGAATTATTTTAGCAACATTTAACTCGTGATTTAGGTAGGTACCTAGTAACGAGTACGGGGTTAGGTACTAACCTACGGAGTGTCTGCGATCTACATAATATGCATATAATAGAATAGTACATATTATATTATATAGACGGGTTATCTATACATAGAGCTGTGATCTGTAACAGAAGGGTATTCTATACAAAATAATAAACCGTTGTGCAGGGATTTGCAGCGTTTTTCACCTAAAATGAATTAAATGTACCTACCAGTGAAAATTTTATGAGGAACAATAGATATTTCCTACCTATTCTGGCCCTGCTACCAATTTTCCCTAGGAACTTGAGGGCTGTAATTTATTAAAATTTTTTGATTGGAGAACTTTAACTTGAATAATTTTCAAGTGCAATAATCTGATGTGTAAGGTGTAATATAGATAAGGGCTAAATAAAATGAAAAAGTGGATAAAGAAGCAAGTTTGTAGTAGGTAAATAATCAAGCGGACAACCACTGGAGCCTGTAAAAAACTAACATGGCCCGTTTACGTCAACGATTGATCGTTGATCACATGGGATTTCGCGTTGTGGCGCCGGCTTTTGTTTCTGTCCCAACCTCATCCGCCATTTCCAGTGTATTTTCACTCCACATCAACAGTTTCCCTTCATCACTCCATTATTTGCGTTTATTTTTGCCATTTTAGTTACTGTTTGTCATCGACAGAATTATTTTAGCATCATTGAACTCGTGATTTGGTAGGCACCTAGTAACGAGTAAGAGTTTAGGTACTAACCTACGGAGGGTCTGCGATCTACATAATATGTATAGAATAGTACATATATTATATAAAGGGTTATCTATACGGAGAGCTGTGATCTGTAAAAGAAGGGTATTCTGTACAAAATGATAAACCGTTGTGCAGGGATTTGCAGCGTTTTTTGAACACGATGAGAACAAGATAGGCAGTTCTGACAGCCTCGGCGAGGACTCTGTAGATAGGTGTATGCATCTTTGTATCTTGTTTTGCTGAACTCTGCAAGATCCTTTTCTGTCAAGCAGGATTGGGATCGTCCCAGAATTTCAGGCAGCGCAGGTGCCAGTTCCTCCACCCGAACTGGAAGTCGACAGGAGCCTCCAGCAGAAACACTGGGCCGAACCGCAATTCGCATCAGCAATGCGGGCTTGACTAACGCCAGCAAGCAGGCGTGAATCGAACGGGAGGACTTGGAGATCTTAAGAAAAAACGCTGTGAAGTCCTTTACATGGGTTTATTATTCTGCTGGACATACCTGCAGAAATATGGGCTGTTCCTTATTGTTTTCTTTCATATGCAATAATTTAAATAGCTATTTTTGATGGTTTTCACCAATTTTGGCCACAAAAATACGAATTAGCCTTCTCTTTTTGGTTTATTATTTTCAATAATGAACCTTTGGAACCGAGCATGAACAAAAACTTTAACCCCCCCCCCCCCCCCCCTCAAAATTTGATGGTTTACGTTTCAAGGTAAGTCGATTCCGAAACTGCAATTAAACAAAATTTCAGTCTATCCACTGTACGCCGTACAGGGTCTAGTTGGTCCTCGAAGCTCGGCGTTACTGTCAGTCATCTCTAAGGGGTTCAAAATAGGGGTTGCAATTTTCAGAACGCCTATATACCTTTTTTACGCGAATCTTTTTTACGTTTTTAAATAGTTCTTGAACTTACAAGTTTTTTGAGACCACCAGGAGCATTGTAAGTCCAGCCGTTCCTACACAGTAAGGCCTCTTAAGTTTGCACCGACAGGCTTGGTCAACAGGAGGGTGAATGAAATTGTACAAATTCAACCCAGATATCGTTGCTAGGGACGCGACAGCAATCGGGTATTGGCCCGAGATAATCATTTCCAGGGAGAGTTGGTTGTTCCGCGTTATAATTCTATTTGAAAAATGTAGGCTGTTTTGGATTTTGTTGATAGGCACTTTTGCAACATGAACAAACGGTGAAGTATTATTGATGGTGTCGTGGTATCCTCCCAGAACTACTCTTTGTATAATTATTAGATCTCGCAATAAACCAAGGAATGGGACGGCAGACGCAGGAGACTCGGAGGACCTGGTGGGGAGCCCCACCTTCCTCCAACATTATGGAGGATGGAGGGAGATAGTCCCAGGGACTATAAAAACTCGACTCCTTCGCCTTCCAACTCATTCTACGCTATCCTCAAGTCGCTGACTTATCTCTTACCTCGCTCCTCCTCTCACTCCTCCTCATAAAAGATCCCAGAGTGGTGGCTGCCTTCCAGGCCGTAACCACTGGGCATACTCCTCCTAACGCCTCAGTGGTGGATACCCTTCGGGTATTTGTTCCTCCTAACACCTCAGTGGTGGATACCCTTCGAGTATTAACCGGGGGCGCTAGTTCCTCCTTACGCCTCAGTGGTGGCCACCTTCGGGCGGTAACCGGGGGCGTTAGGTCCTCCTGACGCTTCAGTGGTGGACACCTTCTAGGTGGTAACCGAGGGCATCGGGTAGGCTACTTCTTCCTACCTCGCCCCCTCACCTATGCCTCCACCACAGATGGGTAAATTACTATGCAACGGTAAACTATTACACAACGGTTCATTATAGTATCTACGTAGAAGGGGCATGTATGCAGTAAATTATTACACAACGGTTTATTATTTGCCTTATGCTTCATGAATAACTACAAATAATTAATGATCGAAATGTTGAATCCCGCGCATTTGTAGGAAACTTTAATTCCGGAGCCGGCTCTAGTACTCGATTTAGGGCTTTCCTGGGGGGAGCTCGAGGGTATTGACGCAGAAAACAGTGATCCACGCAGAAGGGGCATCTATACAGGTAAATAATAAACCTTTGTGTAATAATTTGCAGCGTTTAGAAATTATTTTTGATCATTGATAATGCCGATTGGAGGACTTTAGTCGAGGAGGCCAGGGCCCTAGACGGGCTGTAGGAGTAGGTAAGTAAGTAATTAAATGTTGGTAGTGAACATATATTCTGTAACGGGTTTGGTCATTGCCTCACACTAAATCGCAGGTACTGCTGAAATTCGTACTTCGAACATTGCAGATTGAGGCACTACTAAACTAAAATTCCTCTAGTTCCTGATTAGGAACATATGGCCTCGGTAAATGTACGCCAAGGATTCCTCTCCTGTTCCAAAACCTTAACTTCCTGCCATGTTTTCCCAACCCGTATTGCTTCTTCACTGAACGCCTCCAAGTCACACCGGGTCTGCCTCTTCGCCTGTGTCCTTATTGTGACTCCAATCCAGAGCCTGACGTTCCACAGTAACCTATGCCTTCCTCAGTGTGTGGCCGATCCAATTCCATTTTCGTTTTTGGTTTATTATTCTGTGAATAATACACCTCTATATTCGCTCAGCAAAAAATTGTATAACACCCCCTAAAAATTTTCTCTTTCACGTTTCAAGGTGCGTAGATTCCAAAAATGCAATGTCCGACCGCCGTACGCCGAACGCCATCCGCCGTATCACGTGTACAGGCTTCATTTTCGGTCTAAAAAACTCGTTCTTTCGCACACATGCTCCATTTGGGCCCTAGTTGTGTCCCGAAACTTTGCAGCCCGATCGAATATACCCAGGGGTGTTATGAATGAGAATGGGTAATTTTTGTATTTTAGTAACATGTTAGTAAGATGAGTTTTTGGGGTATCGTTTTCCTTGTTTTTGGGACCAGGAGACCGAATATGAAGTCGATTTCGACCAAAGAGTCGAAAATTGAGGTCCTAACGAAGTTTTAGCCTTAAATTTACGTTACATTTTGGTCTAATGTCGTCGTTATTCCGCCCACAGTTTGGGTCCCCATTTGGAAACACATTTGGGTCCTACCTTGTTGTGCTCCGAAACTCGGCAGCCCGATCGACAATCACCCAGGGGCGTTATGCGAGAAAAATATGTGTAAAAGTAGGGGCTTTCGAGGGATTTTTGAGGTTTTAGTGAAAACCAGCTTGTTTTTTAGGGCAGAAGAGCAAATATGAAGTTGATTTTGACCAAGGAGTGAAGAATTGAGGTTGTACCGAAGGTTAAGCTCCCGAAATTAATTTTTTGTGAATAAAAAACGTGGGAAATTGTCTGAAATCACCACACATTTGTATGGTGAATCAATTAAATGGTGCTATCAATAATCATGGATAAGCTTTTTTAAAAACCGAGCCTAATTCGTGTTTTTGAGGGCCAAAATTGGTGGAAACCATAAATAATAGCCATTTCAATAATTGCACATGAAACAAACAATAAATGCACCGCAAAAATTTCTTTAGGTATGTTCAGTAGAATAATAAACCCGTGTGACAAGGACTTTGCAGCGTTTTTATCTCATAAGAGACAGGCTTTTGGTTGTTCCGCGCACAAACGCTTTCATTTGAAATCATTCGGGACACACCTGGAATCCGTCGTAAGCAACGGTTGACAAAGGACTGCAGTTTCCGCGTCAGGGCACTGGTCGCCTCACATCCATAAAGGAGAATTGATTTCACATTGGAGTTGAACAGGCGAAGTTTGGTTCGGAAAGAGAGATGCTTCTGTTTCCCTAAATTGGATACAGATGCACGAACGAACCATTGACTTTCCGGATCCTGCTCTCAGCATCCTCTTCAGGACCTCCCTGAGTGTCAAACGAATTGACAGTCTCCATGGGCTGTCCATCCACCTCTAGGCCACCTCCTCGTTTGACGTTCATTCTAATTTCTTTGATCTCATGGACATTGATGTTAAGTCCAGCCATGGAGGAGCAGAGATCGAGCTATTTAAGCCTTTCCTTCATGTCCCTTATTCTACGCGAGAGCAAGCAGACGTCATCAGCTTAGTCTATAATATCTTCCAGGCGGTTGTGGAGACACCACTTGATTCCTATTTTCCTTCTCTCCATCAGAGCCTTTTGCATGAGTAGGTCCAGGACCACCAGGAAGAGGGTGGGTGACAACATGCCACCCTGCTTACGTCCAGTCCTGACGGGAATCGGTAATGAGAGGGAACCTTCATGGACAACCTGGCAAGCGTATCCATCATACATACTTTGTATAACCCTGAGGGCCTTGATGGGGATTCCGTACAGCTGGAGGGCATTCCACAAGGCCTTTCTGCTTATTGAATCAAAGGCCTTCTGGTAGTACATGACAACAGCGTACAGGGGACTTTGCCAATCAGGGCTTTGCTCCAGGATATCAGCTGACTCGTGAGGTTCGTGTCGTCAGTTAGTCGTCTATATACATGCACATAACATATGGATTGAATTATAATTTTAATACTTATATCTATACGTAGGTGTTATAAATTGTAAACTCTTGATTAATGACTTGATTAATTATTATCTTTGCGTAATTTAATCGTTTACTGAAGGTAATAATTTATTGTAAGATAATTATGTCAGTTCGCCTTCCTATTTCAGCATAAATCTGTGCTCTTGTTTTATCACAATCGTCGGATGTGGAGACACGATTTTATGTAATTTCTTGCTTTAATTCAACTTTCCTTCATGTAATTAATTTCATTTTTATGTTATTATTATTATTATTATTATTATTATTATTTTTAAATCTACTTATTTATTTAGCGCTTTTAAATATGTAGGGAATTGACGAATCCACCTAATATTATTTCTTCAATTCAATAATGTGGTATACTGTATGGTTCAATTTTCCTTAAATTAGCGGGTGGGGGGGGGGGGGGCGGCGCCTCCACCAATAGTGTGAGGATCAAAGCGCAGATCAACACAACTTGTGCGCTTCCTAAAACCAGCTCGCTCCTTCCTGAAAGTCCTCTCAACTTGCTCCTCTATTCTATCCAGAATAATTTTGTCCCTTACCTTGCATGCCATGGTGAGTAGTGTGATTCCCCTCCAATTGTCACAGGCGGTAAAAACATCACATTCGTACATTCCAATTCAATCACCACCACCAATCAATGGAATACGTTCCATCTGGTAAATCTTCTGTAACACTTTGCATGTCTTAAGTGACTGTAAATTATATTATTTCTAAAAACTAACTAGTTATTTTTGGTTGGCACAAGACTGATTTCTTCCGTTTTCATCAATTAAGATCGGCTGAACACACGTATTTTATTTGAAAGTAGAGTATGAAAATCCTATACATTCAAATAAAATACTACTTTGGTATGGACGCAATTTTTCACCAAATTCATCAATACCAACTAACCTAATAAATTAGGTATGTGACTCTCTCTCGACTACCGGAGCGCTCCTTGTAGGTAAGTACTCAAATACAAGGTCTGTTGTATTACATCTCATATTATCGCCCAAAGAAAATCTTTGCTCAATTAGAAAAGGAGCCAAACCTTAATTCACCGGAGGGGTCGTTCTGATCAATGACCCAAAGCAACAACTTGCGTCTCTGGTGTCCCATATGGCAGCACGGAATTAGTTCCGAGCCATCGACGGCAATAGAAACACAGATGGGACGATGATTACACGGCGATTAGTTCTCTTTCGGCCCAGTGAGAGGACGCTAGTGCATTATGTGATACGGCTGCCGACTTTGGGTTCGGTGGGGACGATATAAGGGGAAGCAAATGTGTTCTTCAGCGCTCTAATGACGCGTGGTCGCTGGCCGATTCAACCGATAAGGGTTATGATAGTGTGGAAAGGGCAGGGTTGCCAGGTTACTCGGAGACAAAATATTTTTTTCCTGACAACTTTCCATAGACGACTCAAATACCAATTTGTTATTTCCTGTTAGTTTTGGTGAATATTAAATACGCCTCTGTGGGGCATCAGAATCTCATATTTGTCCCCACACGTGAAAATGAGGAAAACGAAAAGGAAAGAGCCGAGGGAACGTGGAATTCCTCGACGAAGCGAAAACGGGGCCGCTTCGGAAATAGAAGCCCAGATTTGGAAACCCCTGGTTGGTCGAAACGCAACAGGCGATAGCTGCGACGACTGGCCTGACCCGAAGAAGAAGCCTTTGTTCACTTTCCGGTCAATCTTCGGCTACGAGACGTTTCAGTCTGCTGCCAGAAATTCAAGTGGGAGCCGGCCGCAGTGAATTCCCGGGGATATCCAGGAACAACAAAGCCCTGTGTACAAAGGACCACCGTGGGGTGCCGTGAGTGTCATCGGTTTGTAACGGGGATGCTGTGTCTCGCTATTTAATTCCCTCGTACAATCGGAATATTCTCGTAATAATTAATCTTTAATATATCAAGATGTATGTTTGCTGTAGGACGGGTGTAACAGAACAAGACACCAATTTTCTAACATCAACAACCCAAATAGGTTTATTAACTATACATTATATATTTCCTACCTATATCAACAAATAATACCTAATACTAAAGATCTATGGCATGAACTTCTAACTGAAAGTCTGTGTAGGTAATCACGTTGGTGCTGACATGATAATATGTAGACTGAAGTGGTGAAGGTAGTGTTGTGTGTATGTTGTAAAGCAGAGAAGTTATAGAAAGTGGCCCAAAAGAGGCGCAGAAATAGAGGTGGATCTGGCGATTAAAAATAAAATAGGTAGATACTTCTAGTACAAGAAATTTATTGAAGCAGGTAGTTTGAATCTGCCTTACCTACCTATCAATCGGAGCGCTCCTTGTTTGTATAAAATTGGATTTAGGTAGGTAAAGTTTAAATTTAGTAACTTCTCGAAAGTTCTTAAGGGAAGTAGAAATGAATGAATGGATCGATCTGACCAGAATAGATGTGAAGTCCGGGCGAGGAACAATGGCAGAGAGTCCAGATCCCAAGACACAAGGCGAGTCCACCGGAGAATAGGGCTCCAGAAACCAATGAGGAAGGTAGGTAATTTGCTCGTCAGCAAATCCCAAGAATAGCGTGGTACGGAAGGTGAAGCTGCAGTAGGTAGTAGTAGGTGCAGTCAAATTCAGATAGGTAAATTCAGTCTGGATAGATAGGTGCAGTCTGCCTTGATTGTCCTGGAGCACTGCGAATAGAGAAAATGCTCTCATGAAGCATCAAGGCGTAATAGTGGAGTCCATCATTCGCAATTATATTTGGAGAGAAATACTCACGGATGGAAATATAGAGACGATCAGACGAAATAGGCGTCTTAGGGATGCTGTGACCCATAAATCGAAGTGAAGGAAGAATATGCACGTAACGTGGGATACTGCGACCCACGATCGGCAAGAAAAAGAAAGGAGGAGAGAGACACAGTCTGTACGTACAGGTCGCTCGTTGGAGTGGAACTGAGGTGGCGATTTGGGAGAATCAGGGATCTGATGAGGTGACGTCACTGCTTGCCAGTTCTTGCAGGCCGACAGACGTGAAGAAGTCGCTTATCGTTGATTCACTGCACTTCACTGATCCACACTCACCCAACGCAAAGTAAACAAAACAACAAAGCAGTACCTACTCCAAACATACCGCCCACCAAATTTGCTCAGCAAATTTCTGGAGTACTGTTAGGGTATGCAGGAAAGGATAGGGGAAGGAGCGGGACAAGCTTGACTGCAGGTCGCTTGAAGGTCGAACTTGCAGTCTTGACAGTTGCAACGCGTACAACACCATCAGTACCAGGATGGATCTTGACAACCTTCGCTAGAGGCCAAGTGAGAGGAGGAGAATCCTGTTTGAGAAGAACAAGGTCTCCTGGAAGCAGATTGGTCTGTTCTCTGTTCCATTTTGGTCTCTTCTGCAGGGTGACAAGGTACTCTGACTGCCATCTCTTCCAGAACACTTCAGTCATCCGAGAAAGAAGCTGCCATCGACTGAGCATATTCTCCCTAACATCCAGTAGAGATGGTTCTGGTGGGATCACTAGAGGACCGCCCACCAAGAAATGTCCTGGGCAGAGATAATCATTCTCTTCAGGGCTTGTAGATAGAGGGCAGAGTGGACGCGAGTTCAGCATGGCTTCGACTTTGGAGAATACAGTGGCTAATTCCTCGAAGGTCAGAGCTGTGTCGCCTACTGTGAGCCGAAGGTGTGTCTTCACAGACTTGACGCCTGCCTCCCAGATCCCTCCCATGTGAGGTGTCTGTGGAGGATTGAAATGCCAGTTGAATGTCGTCTTCATGGCATAGTCTTGAAGTTCTTGAGTTGTCTCTTCACAGACCAACCATTGAAAGAGCTCCTTAAAATAGCTAGAAGCTCCTAGGAAGTTGCTACCGCAATCTGTGTAGACATCTGAAGGAAGACCTCGCCTTGCTGTGAATCGCTGAAAGCAGGCCAGAAATGCATCAGTTGTGAGCCTGGAAACAACTTCCAGGTGAATGGCCTTGGTGGCCATGCACACGTACAAGCAAAGGTATGCCTTACCCAGTGCTGCCTTCCGACGTTGGGATTCCTTCAGAGCACAAGGTCCCGCAAAATCAATTCCAACATGAAGGAACGCCCGCCCACCAATGACTCGATAACTAGGTAGATCTCCCATGAGAGGCGTCAGGGCCTTTGCCTTTGACTTGAAGCAGCGGTTGCAATGGAATCCACGATGCCTGATCAGTCGACGAAGGGATGGGATCCAAAAACGCCTTTGGATGATAGCTTGAAGAGTGTTAGGTCCAGGGTGTAGGTAGATTTGGTGGTAGTAGTCTACCAGGATGTCAGAAAGGTGACATTGACGAGGAAGGAGAATAGGATGCTTCTGAGTGTCCTGTAGATTTGAATGCCTGAGCCGTCCACCAACTCTCCAAATTCCGCGGTGATCGCAGTATGGTCTCAAATCTGCATACTTGGGTTTAACAAAATCAACCGAGGGTCCCTGTAGATATTGCTGTTGGACCTTCTTTATGCAGAACCTGAAACCCTCTTCGAATTCAAACCGCTTGAGATTTCCTGTGCGCATTGGGCAGCAGCAACAGCCAACATGCTTGCAGTTGTAGAGCCAGCGTTGGATCCAAGCTGCAGCTCGAATGAGAGTATAGTACGACGAGAATCGTCCCATCCACAATATGATTGGGTCAATCATGACTTTGGTCGTTACCAGAGATGCTGTGGCCTCCTTGACTTCAGGGAGAATAGGTGGGAAGTTTATAGAGCTGAGAGGCCAGTATTCCTCGTTCAACTGGAGCCATGAGGGGCCGCTCCACCAAAGGCTTTGTTGAGCCAGCTGTGAAGGCATGATGCCGCGAGATGCGACATCACTCGGATTTTCTTCAGAAGCCACATGCCTCCAAGCTGAAACGTCAGTGAGTTCCTGGATCTTTGACACTCTGTTGGCCACAAACACCTTGAGATTGTAAGATGGTGAATTAATCCAGCCAAGTGTGATTGATGAGTCTGTGAAAAACACAGGATTCCTCATACGTGATGATATGGATGAAAGGAATTCAGACAATGAATAGTAGAGTTGGGCCAATAACCAAGCAGCAGACAATTCCAAACGTGGGATTGACATGGTCTTTGTTGGTGCAAGTTTAGATTTGGCAATCAACAAGTTGGGAACCCAGGTGTCATCTCCTAACTCCTAACTCCCAGATCTCCTTCCTAACTCGCAGATAGATGACTGCAGCGTACCCCTTCTGTGAGGCATCTGCAAAGCCCACAACTTGAAATTCTGTTGAAGCAGTGGTGTTAAGATATCGTGGAATTTGAATTCCAGCGATCATTGGAAATTCTTCTAGGATAGAACTCCAATTTTCTTTGATATGAGAGGGAACTGTGTCATCCCAATCAAGTGAGAGCTTCCACAGCTCCTGGATAAAGCTCTTCATGAGCAGGATAGTAGGAGTGAGAAATCCTAAGGGATCGTAGAGTCTGGCAACTGTCGACAGAATACCTCGCTTTGTGAAGATAGGAGCTGGTGGGATAATAGTGAATTGGAAGGTATCCTTTGCTGGATCCCATTGAAGGCCCAAGATATTCACCCAGGTATCTTCGTCAGATGCCAATGTGACAGGATCTGAGGTGGAGTGTTCTGAAACAGCTGACAAGATAGCAGTAGAATTGCTTGCCCATTTGCTCAAGTGAAAGCAACCTTTCTCTAAAAGGCTGATTGTCTGCTGCTGAACTTCTAGAGCTGATTGAAGTGAATCAGCCCCTGCCAAAATGTCGTCAACATAAATATTTGATTGAAGTACTTGGGCTGCTAAAGGAAATTCTGATCCATGGTCCACCACGAGTTGCCTCAGAACTCGAAGAGCTTGAAAGGGTGCACAGGCCAACCCATAGGTGACCGTTTTTAGTTCAAATGTCTGAACCTCTTCCTCTTCTGAGAATCTCCAAAAAATGCGTTGGTATTTCCTGTCCTGAGGATCGACGAGAATCATTCGGAACATTTTCACAATATCAGTCGTGAAAGCAACCTTGTGACGACGGAATCTGAGTAGAACTTCCCTAATATTACTCTGAAGCTTCTCACCCACAAGCAAATGTTGATTCAGTGAGCCATTTTGGACCTTAACACTGGCGTCAAATACTACTCGAAGTTTGATGTCATTATGATTTTGTTTCACAACGCTATGGTGAGGAATAACAAACTTGAAGGGAGTAGATGACACAGCCATGTGATCAAGTTCCAGGTATTCATGCATGAACTTGTGGTACTTCTCCTGAATGGCAGGATCGCGAGATAGTTTCTTCTCCAGATTGAAGAATCGACGCAAAGCAACACCAGAAGAATCACCAAGCTGAACAATGTCATCCCGAAATGGTAAACGAACGACGTATCTCCCATCTGGCATCCTGTGGTGTGTGTCTTGGAAGTGTTCTTCACACCTAACGGCATCAGGATCAATAGAATGTTGAGGAGAAAGTGGTTCCTCAATCTCCCAGAAGCGCTGAAGTTGGAAGTTCAAGTCGTCACTTGTCTCCATAGTAAAGAGGCTAGTTGAGGAAGGAGTATCTGACAATCCTCCAACCTTACCAATGACTATGTGTCCGAAAATAGAAGAAAATAACCTTGGTAGATTCTCTTGGATTGTTACAACAGAGCCAGTCCAGATTTCTGGGAAAAGATCAGCCCCAAGAAGGAAATCGATGGGGCCAGGTTTCCAAAAGCTGGGATCAGCTAGAGTAAAACCTTTGACCATCGAAACTACTTCCATAGGTAGAGGCACTGAAGGAAGATATGAAGTTATGTTGGAAACAACTAAAACTTCAGTTTTCAACTGAGGATGATTGGAATTCCTTGGTTTGATGATGCATGTGGACATCCCTTTGGCACCTTCAAATACAGTTTGACCAATACCCGAGATTTTCCGTTGAGCTTTGGTCATGGTGAGACCAAGCTTAATGAAGCACTTGTGGGTCACAAAAGAATTTTGACTTCCTGAGTCAATCACAATTCTGATGGACTGGAACTGACCACGAGCATCCATCACTTCAGCAATTGCTGTCCCTAATATGATGTGTTCAACATTAGGTGTAGCTGAATTCAGCGACATGGAAGTAGTTGCCTGGGTGACTGGCGAAGGAGTATAGACCAGTGTTGAGAGGGAGGTATTGGGATTCACAGGTGTTCTATGCAAGGATGAATGATGCCTCTTTGGACAAAATCTGCAGTGCCACTTTGACTTGCATGCTTGAACGGTGTGCAAAGGATCCAAGCAGTTGAAACAGCCAGTGAAACCTTTGAGCAGGTTCCATTTCTGATCAGCAGAAGCTTGATGAAACTGCTGACAGCTCAATAAGTGGTGTTGCTCTGATTTACACACGATGCATGTAGGATATGCAACAGAGGCCTTTCGTTCAGGCGAACGTTTATTCTCTACCAAAAGACTTTTAGTTTTAGGTGTCTTTGGTTTAGGAAAGCTGGACTTGGAAGTCTCGTGATTGTAGGTTTTGTTAGAATAATTCTAACATTCTCCAATTATTGGAGGAATGAGCCATAGGATTGATGTTGCTGACAAGCTGCAATGCTAATGACCTCTCTCGAACAAATGTCGATAACAGTTCTATTGTAGGGAACTGAACATCCCTATGACTCATCTCAAATAAGTCCCTAGTGGAAGGATCTAAGCACCTGATAGCTAAGTGAAACAATATGAATTCAGCCTTATCAGTAATATTCAGCAGGTTGAATGCAGAAACGTTGTCAGCAATTTTGGCTAAAAACACTCGTAATGATTCAGCTGTAGCTGTGCCCTGAATGGGTTTGAAATTCAATAGCTGATCGAGGTAGGCTGAAGCTAGCATACGCTTGTTATCATAGGTATCTATAACAGCCTTCCAGGCCAACTCGTAATTAGCTTCCTCCAGCACCAAGTGGGTTATCACGCTGAGAGCACAACCCCTCAATGCTGTTCGCAAATAGTGGAATTTTTCCATAGGAGATAGGGATTCTTCCGAATGAACAAGAGACTGATAGGTATCCCTAAATTTTGGCCAATTTATTAGCTCACCATCGAAACTGGGTAACTGAATTTTTGGAAGACCCTTAGACCTCATTCCCGAACCACCAACAGTCTGATTTTGTATAGTGGAAACACCAGCTACTGACACCTTAGCTGCATCAGCTTCAGCTTTAAGGGTCTCGATGTTGCCACAGGAGCTATAATAGTAAGTCCTGGCTGATTTCTTATTGGCCTTATCAATAGTAGACGGAAATTCAGCTTCTGCTGAAATACTGGCGTAATGATCGGACAAGTTACCCCATAATTCCTCAAAACGGGAGTAATAATTTTCATTCATTCGTCCCATAGGTACCCAGGAAAGTACTGATGACAAAAGGACCAGCTGGTGTTGTCTTACTGGTAGCCTTTCCACCATAATCGTAAACAAACTTCATCTCTTCCAAACATTCACCTATCTTCCGTCTGAGATCCGCGGCCGTCTTTTGAAACGCTGGATCGTCGCTACTCGCCATGATGAGGTCGAAACGACAACGTGAAGTAAACAACGAATGTGGAGTTTGGAAGACAGGTCAGGAAGAAGGAAACCCGGAACGAAACGGGATGAGTGGAAATTTGATGGAAAGGAAACCCTGAACGTAGTACCTAATTATAAGGCGGCAATAGATACAAAAAAATTCAAACAAATAGGTAACGAATTTCAATTTGAAATTCAAAATAATTATGAACGTAGATGTATAGCTTCGAACAACTAAATTGATTAAAGTAGTGTACGAAGATAAAAATGAAGAATTTCATGCAAATCAAGTGCGAATTTCAAATTAAATTGAGTTCAGAATTCTTAAGTTTTAAGGTCACACAAAAATAACAAGACTACCGACACTTTCTTAGGTAGTGAAACTTGTGTGGAAAAGTAGGTAATTCAAGAGACCAATAGGTCGGTAGGTATCAAATCACCAAACATGAGGCAAAAAAGGTTAATTCAAATAATTATAAAGGTACCTATTCAAATTCGAAACTTGAATATAAAATGCTTATATATAGGTATCTAGGATTCAAAAAAAAATGTTCGAAAATGGAAAATTTGAAATGAAAATACTTCGTGAAATCAATTCTTGAAAATTATAGATATTAACTTGAATTAAATAGTTGCGCAGTGGAAATTATATAGAATATAAAATTATAATATTGCTCAGAAACCATGCTCTGCTACCAAATAATATGTTGTGTGTATGTTGTAAAGCAGAGAAGTTATAGAAAGTGGCCCAAAAGAGGCGCAGAAATAGAGGTGGATCTGGCGATTAAAAATAAAATAGGTAGATACTTCTAGTACAAGAAATTTATTGAAGCAGGTAGTTTGAATCTGCCTTACCTACCTATCAATCGGAGCGCTCCTTGTTTGTATAAAATTGGATTTAGGTAGGTAAAGTTTAAATTTAGTAACTTCTCGAAAGTTCTTAAGGGAAGTAGAAATGAATGAATGGATCGATCTGACCAGAATAGATGTGAAGTCCGGGCGAGGAACAATGGCAGAGAGTCCAGATCCCAAGACACAAGGCGAGTCCACCGGAGAATAGGGCTCCAGAAACCAATGAGGAAGGTAGGTAATTTGCTCGTCAGCAAATCCCAAGAATAGCGTGGTACGGAAGGTGAAGCTGCAGTAGGTAGTAGTAGGTGCAGTCAAATTCAGATAGGTAAATTCAGTCTGGATAGATAGGTGCAGTCTGCCTTGATTGTCCTGGAGCACTGCGAATAGAGAAAATGCTCTCATGAAGCATCAAGGCGTAATAGTGGAGTCCATCATTCGCAATTATATTTGGAGAGAAATACTCACGGATGGAAATATAGAGACGATCAGACGAAATAGGCGTCTTAGGGATGCTGTGACCCATAAATCGAAGTGAAGGAAGAATATGCACGTAACGTGGGATACTGCGACCCACGATCGGCAAGAAAAAGAAAGGAGGAGAGAGACACAGTCTGTACGTACAGGTCGCTCGTTGGAGTGGAACTGAGGTGGCGATTTGGGAGAATCAGGGATCTGATGAGGTGACGTCACTGCTTGCCAGTTCTTGCAGGCCGACAGACGTGAAGAAGTCGCTTATCGTTGATTCACTGCACTTCACTGATCCACACTCACCCAACGCAAAGTAAACAAAACAACAAAGCAGTACCTACTCCAAACAGGGTAGTGTCGAATGTAAATTGAAGGGAGAAATATGCAGATTGAGTATAATGACTCACCAATGTTGGTTGCTAGAAAGTATGTAGATACAAACTCCAATACAGTCTTTACCCAAATGAACTGAGGGTTGGTGAGGTGAAGTCCTGGTTTAATATTACCCACTACACTAGTGGCCTCTAGATTTTACCGCGCTATAGGTGGACACAGAACTTCCTGTTCAGCTGAACAAAGAGACTGGTAACAACTCCAGTGAAAGCTGAGATGGGACTGACTGGAAACTGAGGTGCAGGCAAGGTGGCCCAGACTGGGAGATAAGAGTTGGAAGCTGGACTCTGGCTCCTTGGTTATCAGCCATCCACTGGACACCTTCTTGGCTGTTAGTGATTAATCCCTTGAACTCTGAGTCTCCTGACACCAGGAGCCAAGTAGGTACAGCACACACATCCTGAACCATAACTATCTTAATTTTCCAACCTCCAGAATAGGTATAGTAGTAGATTACAGTTTAGTACGTAAGGACAAGAACATTAGAAAATGTAGATTACTAGTTTGAATGCAAAATACTTATAGCATAACATACATTTAGAATATATCCACAACTATAATGAAATCCGATCTGTTAGTGGTGGGTTTTAGTTTAAAGTCCCAGGTTTACTTCGTAAGTCCAAGCTCAGTACCTATTTCATGAGTTTTGGTTGAATGTGGCCAAAACAATGTATATATGTATATATTTATATACTAGAAGAATTAGGTAAAATGAGGGTACTGGAAATGTAATGGATACTCTTTAAATTATATTTACAATTTCTTTTAGGTATGACGCTCCGAAGAAATATTAATAGTGGCGGAAAAGTGGGGGGGAGTGATTTATTTTGAGTTTACAATTCAAAATAAGGGTTGAGAAATACCGCTGGGTTTGGGTGGGTTTGGAAGGTTCGCAATATAAAGATATTATGAAAAATGAAACATAATTGATATTACGTGAGGAGAGCTCTTAACTTATATAGGATTCTGGGCTGGAAGTGAGTTGTTGAGCGGGTCCTTCTCGGGCGTTCCTCTGAACGCTCCGAGTAACAGTTCTTTTGGTTGCTCAATTGAACCGGAACTGTTACAGGTTTTAGTCCCGAACTTGCGAGTGCCTCGGGGTGATAATGATAATAATAATAATAATAATAATATATATTTATTGGCAAAAAATCAAACATAAATACCTTAATGTACTGCACCAAAGCCCACCGACAAAAAAGTTCAAAATGAACTTGAGATAGCCGGTGGAGTTGTTACAAAAATAAGCAACTAATCATTATCAACAGCGCCATTATACAAAAAGAAAAAGAAAGTGAGTTAAGTATACAGATAAATCAACATTAGTATCCTTTACAGTCTCTTCATGATTTGAAAATTCCAACAATACGTTCTTTAAGCAAGCCAGGGTTTGGAAAATCCTTTAAATTGAGTTTATTATTAAACATAAAATTAATAACTTTATTGTATGGATTTCTCTTAAAAAAATCGGTCCTACAAACGGAGAGTTTCAAATTAGATTCGCTGCATGTTCTACTGTGGCTAATACTACAAAAATTCTCCTTTTTTACTCCTGTTTTGTGAACATGTAGGCACCAGTTAAGCATCAGAATTTGCTTGACATCAAGTACATCAAACTCCTTATATAGCGCAGCCGTCGAATACCTGGGATGCTTTTTCAAAATTACTTTTAAGATCGTATTTTGGACCACTTGTACCCTACTAATTAGGGTCTTGTTAGCACTTCCCCAAGCAACACATCCATATTTGATTAGGGAGTAAGCCAGTCCATAATAGATTGGTTTTAATTGGGATTTAGACAAAAAATATCTGAGTTCCTTAAAGATATAAAAAAGTTTGCGTAGATTACCTATAAGTGCCGATATGTGGCAATCAAATTTGAGTTGGTGGTCCAAAATAACACCCAGATACTTAACTTTTGTCGTTTGAGTAAGGGGGGTACACAAACAAGGGGTAGCGCTGAGAAAACATTCATACTGATGAAAATAAATGCTATCTGACCACACAACTTCTCTGTTTGACAGAGAAAAACGAACCACCGACGTTTTATTGATATTTAAACATAATGCACTACAATCTAACCAATGCTTTATCATGCACAGAGTCCTGTTGACCTTAGCCACAAGGGCCTCATAATTGATATCCCAGAAAACAATAGCCGTATCATCGGCAAAACCAAAAATCTGACCTTCTACATCAAGATTCAGAAGTTCATTTATATATAACAAAAACAGCACAGGTCCCAATACAGTCCCCTGAGGCACACCACAATTCACCAATATCTCATTACTCAAAACATCACCAATTTTTGTTTTCTGAGTACGGTCCAATAAAAAGGATTGAATTAGTTTCAGAGCTACTCCTCTAATACCATACTTATAAAGTTTATTAAACAAAAAAACATGTTGAACCGAGTCAAAAGCCTTTTTTATATCAAGAAAGGTGCCTATCACATTATATCCCTCATCAAGCCGCTGAGATATCAAGTTATTAAGATCAAACAAAGCATGAGCGGTCCCTAGCCCCTTCTGAAAACCATATTGGTTTGTCGAAAAGACCCCATAGGAATCCAAGAAGGAAACCAAACGCGATTTGAGGCACTTTTCCAATAATTTCGCTAGTGATAAAGTAAGAGCGATAGGCCTATAGTTCTGCAAATCACTTCTATTGCCACTTTTATACAAGGGAACCACAACAGTCGACTTCAGCAACGTTGGAAAAGTACCGGAAGAAAAGGCTAAATTGAAAATAAATGCCAAAGGAGCACTGATTTCTTGGACCATTTTCTTAAGCAACTCATTAGTTATCCCACTGACAAAGAATGAGCAATTACTCTTAAGTTCCTTTACATGTACAGCTACTTCCCCTGGCGTGACAGGGGCCAGAAAAATAGATTGCGTTGGAGAAGGATCATTAGTTAGTTTATTTTTTAAAAAATCTTCAGGGACACTATTAGATTTATTGATACTCTGCAGTATTTTAAAACCCACCCCTGAAAAATATGAATTAAAACCATTCGCAATCTCCAAGTCATCACTCAGTACTTTGTCCCCATAAATGATTATACTTTCAGAAAACCCCTCCTTTTTAGACCGGCTATTAGTAGCTCGCTTTACGGTATCCCACAAAACCCTTACATTCCCCTCCGACTCCAAAATAATACGATAGTAATATTCTCTCTTAGCCCTTCTAATAACAGACGTCAACATATTGCGGTACCTAGTGTAATGGCTTTTTAGGTTAGTATTATATGGCTCTTTTTTTAACTTTTTACCCATCTTATCCCTACTACGAATAGACGTAATTATACCCAATGTTATCCATGGTTTCAGTTTTTTTCTTCTATTTACGACTATTTTTTCATATGAGCACAAGGATATATACCCCTCCAGGATACCAACAAAAGATGCCAACGCCTCATTAACATCAACCTCTTGGAATAGAGCATTCCATGTTTCCATCTTCAACATGTTTTCCAGCAACTCATAGTTAACTACCTTATATACCTGCTGAACACCTCTCGCCGCCCTCCTCGAACCTCCATTCCCATCTAGCGTAGCTACTGCACAAGGCAAATTTGCCATCACCATACAGTGATCAGTAATGTCACTATTATAGACAAGGCCTTTACACTGGCTGACAGTATTAGATTTAACAAAAATATGGTCTATACACGATCCAGAATCACCAACTACACGAGTATGAGCCTCGATAAGAGAAACATATCCAAACTGTGCCAAGGTATTTAAATAGTCGGAAGAAAGTCCAGAGCCACCCATAATATCAATGTTTATATCCCCACACAAGACATGGTACTGGCAACTACGTCCCTCTTTCAAGTAACGATCTAGACAGCCAATGAAATCAGTGACATTCCTATCATGTGATCTATAAATAGCAGTTACAGCAAATGTCACTCCGTAGAAACTACAGAGGACATTAATTGAATTACAATGCCCAGCAACATCAAATTCAACGTGATCAACCTGTACATCAGTCCTCACATAAAGTGAAACACCTTCAGCCTTATTGATATGCTCAGAGCTGATAAACTCACGGAAGCCAGGTAGTTCAAAATGTAACTTATCAGTATTCCATGTCTCCGTTAATATTATAATATGACTCGGAAATCTAATGGAGCCAACAAGACCCCCGAAAACATCAAAGTTTCTCTTCAAACTTCTAATATTTTGACATAAAATATTAAAACCCCCGAGACCAGACAACATTGGTTCAAAGTCCCCAAGGGACTCAAAGACCTCAGTACACACAACATTATGCGAATCAAGAATATCACAAAGAGTATCAGCCATTTATGAAAATATATTGCAACACTTCAGATAGATAAAACATAAAACAGAACATTCACTCAACATTACATACGCTGAAGATCATCCATAGTGCGTATGACCTTAACAGCCCTCTCCTCCTCACTTTTGCGGGTGTGGATTGCAAAATTCTTAATCCAGACATATTTAATTCCACGTTCGGCTGCCTTCTGCTTAGTCCTCCTCAAAAGGTCAGCCCTATAAGCAGTCAAGTTTTCAGTAACAAAAACTCGCGAGTTAGGCCAACCTGGAACAAGCTGATCAGCTGAAAAATTCCTGTTCTTCCTTGAACCATCAATGGCCAGCATTCTTTCATCTTCGGACGCGAGCTCGGCCACAATCTTCCTAGGTCTATCCTCCCGGGCTGCACCAGCTCGAAACACCCTCCCAACATTAACGTTTAGATTGAGCTTATTTGACAGTTCTTTTACAATCTGTAAGACATCCTCATTTGCAGTTACAGGAACACCATGAATTTCAATATTTTTCCTTCGGGACTCCTGTTCCAGAATATCAACCTTTAACTGTAGAGAACCAACGGTAGATCTCAACGTATCGTTCTCCTTCACCAAGGCGCCAATGGTTTCCTTCATTTGTTTAGACTCTTTGACGAAAGAATCAAACTGAGAACTAATATAGTCCACCGATTTCATTAACTCATTCAAGTCATTTTGCATCGCCAAAATCCTATCAACTTTCCCTTGCATGGATTTCAAATCATCAATTTTAGCATTAATTGAGATAAGCGCCTTTCCGATATCAGTCTGAGCCTCCTCATGCTCATCACTGATATCCTCATCGCTCGAACAATCATCCCTCTTCAGGCATCCATCACAAACCCAATTACTCCTCAAATCTCGTTTCATCTTTTTGAAATTTTCAACTGTCTTCAAACGAGTACAAGAAGGATGATAAGAGGCTTTACACTGACAACAAGTGGCAGTTTTTCTTGGCGAATAAAGGTCGCGGGAACACTTAGCGCAGTCCATCATGATAACAACTCACCAGCACTAAAGTTCGTATCAGTTGAGATAACAAATCACTCACCTCCACACCGCAGAGGAGAGATAATACAAGCAGCTAAGCTCCAAGGGCCAGACGGGATCAGCCCTCACACAGACACAACAAGCAGATCTTATCACGAAAGTGAGAGAGACCAAAATATGGGGAAAAAAGACAGCGATACAACTCAAGAGAGAACAACCAGTCGATGCGCACTCGACGAATGACAGGACACAACTGAATAATGAATTAGCCACTCGCCTCGAGCGTCCTATAACTCGCACCCGCCGATCCAAAAGTGAGTAGGGCTGAAGCGAAAGTGAGTTTTACGATATAAGGACCCAGCGGCGGCCAGAAAGTAGGTGCGAGTCCACAACAAAAATATTTACGTTGGAGGGTCAGCGATTTCTGGTAGGGAGAGAGTTCTGTAATCAGCGATCAAAACCTAAAATTAACACTAATAATAATATAATATAAACTAAAATACTAACTTATAACAATTGCAACAGGTTCAGGAAAAATCAAGAACTCGGCCTTGTCACATGCTACAAAGAAGGGGACAAAAGTGGAAAGTGGCTCCATTGGGTTTTTCGTTTTTATTATTTTTAGTGAACAAACACGACCAGATATTTCGATAGTCAAATTAGAAGTAAATACATTTTTCACAATATAAACAAACAAGACACCTGTTTGTCACCACTGAAACTACGTGGTGACAACTGGTTGTGGATGGAGAAGCGTCTCGTCTTCAACACTTCCCCTCGAGTCGGTTTTCATCCGCTTGAACACCAAGGAGCTCGGTAAACTGCCGATGCTTGATCGTTGGGAGGGACTTCGTTAGGACGTCAGCAGGCATGTGTGTGGTAGGAATGTACTCCAGTATAACAGTCCCGTTTTCCACACATTTCCTGACGAAATGATGCCGGATATCTACATGTTTGGTCCTTCCGTGGTAGACAGGGTTCTTGGCCAGTGATTGTGACCCTTGGTTGTCGTTGTATATCACTGTGCCACTCGAGGTGTCCAGCAATTTCATCTCTGCAAGTAGCTGTCGTAGGTATATGGCTTCTTTCGATGCTTCGGTCAGAGACATATACTCGGCTCCAACGCTAGAGAGCGCAACTGTGCTTTGTTTGCGAGCTTGCCAAGTGATCGCAGCTCCTCCCAGAATGAAAGAGTATCCCGTGTAGGATCGACGGTCGTCGGTGCAATTGCCCCAGTCTGCGTCGGTGAAGCCGTGCAGTGGTTTGCCCATTTTCCGAAACATCAATCCTTGACAAGGTGTTCCTTTCAGGTAACGTAATACCCTTTTGGCAGCGAGCCAATGCTCAGTAGTGAAACAGTTGTTGAACTGACTCAGCCAGTTGACGGCAAAGGTGATATCTGGTCTAGTTGATACTGCTAGATACATGAGTGAGCCAATCAGCTGCTGATAGGGGTAGTTGTTATCATCGGTCTTGGTTTTCGGTTTCTTGTCCAATTTTAGACCAACTTCAAGTGGAGTGCTCGCGAGTTTTGAATTTTCCATACCAAAACGTTCCAGGAGTTCTTTCGTGTACTTTTGTTGTGACATGAATATCTTCCCCTCGTTTAGGTCTTGCGAAAATTCGATACCTAATCCGTAATGGATTTTGCCTAGGTATTTCATCTTGAATGACTTCGTTAGACTGGCCTTGATTTCTTCAATCCATGCCTGGTCCTTTGAAGCAATCCATAGGTCGTCTACATAGATTGCCAGTATGAGAAGTTTCCCATCTTTCCACATGTGGTAGATGCAAGGGTCGGAGTTCAGCTGTTGTAGTCCAATCTTCTTTAGTTGAACTTCCAGTTTCTTAATCCACTGGCGACTTGCTTGCTTCAGCCCATATAAGGCTCTTTCCAGCTTGCAAACAGCATCCCCTTTTTTCAGCGTCCTCAACATTTGCTTGGCTTCTTCCTTGATCGTCAGGGGTGAGTTTTTGTCTGAAATAATTTCCTCAAGCGTCATCTGGAATTCATTTGGAATTTGCATGTAGATGACTTCATCTAGATCGCCGTTCAGAAAGGCGGTCACGACGTCGAGTTGGTGAATTTCCATGTCATGTTCGACTGCAGGAGCCATTAGGGTCCTAATCGAGCTCATAAGGACTACCGGAGCGAAGGTCTCGTTGAAGTCTTCCCCTTGGCGTTGACTATAGCCTTTGGCGACTAAACGAGCCTTTTTCCTCTCGACTGTTCCATCCGCTTTCAATTTCTCTTTGAGCGTCAGTCTACATCCAATGACGTTTTTATTTTCAGGACGCGGAATGATCTTGAAAGTTTTGTTCTCCAATATAGACGAGAATTCGGACTTTATGGCCTCTCGCCACTCCTTAGATTCTGGACCTGAAAGCGCATCCTCCACAGGAATGTCTGCGATTCCAGCCAATTCTTCAAAGTCTTGTCCTGACTCGAGATGGGACTCCTCTGGATTGGGATGGACGGTTACTGTTTCAAGTCTTTGAGCCGGTTTGTAGCAGTAGACTTTGCGAGGCCTTCCCCTCATCCCAGTCCTGGTTATTCTTGGTCTGCCCCTGCCACGGATATGAATGTTGGCTTCTTCGTTTGTTCCGATTACGTCGTCGTTTCCATTGTTGAGGTTACATTCAGGATTATCAGGACGAATTTCCTGTTCGTTACCATGTTGATCAAACGTGACCAATGTGAGTTTACTCTGATTTCCTGTTCCATTGTCCCTTTTCGGCTCGAATAGCTCTTCCAAAATGAAGTCTTCATAGTTGTTTTCCTCAGAAAAACTGCCAAGGAATTTGACATCTCTTGACACGATGACTGTTTTGCTTTCGGGTGACCAAATTCTATACCCTTTCGTTATCTCCGAGTACCCTATGAACACTCCTTGCATGGATCGAGGGGCAAATTTGTCTTTTTTAGGGTTTTTGTCGAGAAAGTATACAGTTGAGCCAAAGATTCGAAAGTATGAGACATTTGGGATGCACTTATTCCACAGTTTGAATGGTGTTTCTCCATCGATATCTCCGGATGGGCTCCGGTTTTTGATGTGGTTCGCAGTGAAGATTGCCTCAGCCCAGAAGGATGGAGGTAACTTTGCTTGTATCAGCATGCATCTTGCTGTGTCTACAAGACTTCGATTTTTCCTCTCGGCTATCCCGTTCTGTTCCGGCGTGTGGCTTACGGTGAGTCTTCTGGTAATTCCACATTGATCCAGATACTTGTCAAACTCATGATTACAGAATTCTTTCCCATTGTCTGACTGAATACATTTCAATTTCAATCCTTTTAGCGAATTTTCGAAGAAAAGGAAGCTATTGTTCTCGGTCCAAAATTTTTAAAACTCGAATTTCCGAAAGATTTTTATACCAAAATCCGTTTCAGACCATCCTGAATTCACTGCCGAAAGACACCAAAAATTATATGTATATATATATATATTTATATATATATTTATATATATATTTATATATTTATATATTTATATATTTATATATTTATATATGTATGTGTCATTCCAGACGATAACTCTCGATAGAATTGAGATAAAAAGTTCAAATTTGCACGAAAAATCTGTCTTGGCAATCGACAGGCTAAGTTCGAAGATGGGCAGAATCGGGTCACTCTAAGGGGGAGTTTTGGGGAATTTTAGGGGGGGAAAATTACCCATAAATTCCCAAAATGAAAAAGTCTGACAAGTGACACCTCATTTTAAAGGTTTTTGTACGCTGAACACGATGGTGAAATCAGAATTGCGATATCTCATTCCATTCTCAAACTGGAGCACTTTGAAGATGAAGGAACGTGGTTATTTCTTGAGATGTTCTTCCTGGTTCGTCTGCTCTAATCTGATAACGGAATGGGATATCGCAATTCTGACTTCACCATCGTGTTCAGCGTTGGAAAATCTACAAACCGAGGTGTTACTCGGCAAAAAATGGAACAAAAAATTGTTACGTTTCCAATACCTACTCTTCTGGTATTCAAAACATTTTTGATTTCCCCCTCCCCCTCCTTCCACCCCAAATTTTACTTTGCGTAAAACTACTCCTGTTTTAATTTTGTATGGTATCAAGTTGGGAAAACATTGGCCGAAAATTAATATTCAGAAAATTTTAGGCGGAGGAGGAAGATGCCGAAAACTTCGAAAATTCGCTCTTATAGCCATGCTGCATGACTGTGGTTTTTTTTATTTTCGACGAGGGTCTTATACTTCTTGAATTCAGCTAGAACGTCACTCTTTTTTGCTAAGAAACGTACTTCGCACCATCGAGAATAGTCGTCGATCAGAGTCAGGAAATATCTTGCAGCTCCCTTGGACTGGACTCTCATCGGCCCGCATAGATCCATGTGGATCAATTCCAGTTGCTGCGTGCTTCGATTTGATTTCTTAGGGAAAGGTGCTTGCGTCATTTTTCCTTTCAAGCAAATTGTACAGACCGGGAGTTTTTCATTCTGTCGTAGATCGAGTCCTTTGGCTTTCTTCTCATTGCAGAGACTTTTCAGATCTTTCTCATTCAGATGTCCGAATCGTTGATGCCAATTTTCGATCTGTGATTCACAATTCATGGAGACTTCTGACCTTGGCTTCCTTCCAGTAGACGTCTCTTCTACGTAATACAACCCGTTAAGCCTTTTGGCCCTCATCAAGATTTCTCCGTCTTGGTTCTTAACTTCGGCTGAAGTACTGGTAAAGGTAACTGAGTGGCCTCTATCTGTTATCTTACCAACTGATAATAAATTGGATCGTAAATCTGGAACGTGAAGGGTGTCTTGCAGGTTCATGATTTGCTTTGTGCTATCTACTGCAACGCATATCTTAACCGTTCCTTTGCCATTGACGTCTGCGCTGTCCTCGTTCGCCAAATTGACTCTGGTGTGGCAGCTTGAGTCTACTGAGTGGAACCTGTGATGATCATTGCACATGTGCGATGTGCACCCACTATCAAGACACCACCTTGACGAAGATACAGTCAATGCTTGCTCTCGGATAACCATCTTGCTTTCTTCCGTGTTGCGAGCATTCTGAAGTTTCTTTTTATAACAATCAGATCCTTTATGTCCTTTTTTCTGACAGAAATTGCATTTGAAACGGAATGGTTTTGAGTTGGTTTGCCTTTCCTGGGCGCCTTGATTCTGGATGAGTTTCTTTTTCACCATTAGGGCATTGGCAGACACTTTGTTTTTATCCTTTCTTGAGTCACTTTGTTCCAGAATCTTGACTTTCAGAGTGTCGGCGGTCGGGAGTTCATCACGTGTTTCGATGGCACACTTGAAGCCTCCGTAACTATCCGGTAAGCTGTTGAGAAGCATAACTGAGAGTAGATCTTGGTTGACTTCCACTTCCATCGTTCTCAACTTTTCAACCGTGTCGAAGAAATCGGTCATGTGATCGCGAACATCGTCCTCCTCAGTCATTTTCGAATTCAGTAAGTGCTTCAATAGTGTTGCCTTGCGGGCTGCCTCCTTGGATTGGAATGTGCTTTCAAGTTTAGTCCACACATCACGCGAGGTTTTACAACTTTTTACGTGAGTTAACTCTGATGGTGAGATAGCCAAGATGAGATCGGCCTTTGCTTTCCTGTCAGAGAGTTCCCAATCAATCAATTGCTGCCCAGACGTCTGAGGCGGTCGAGGTATACTACCATTGACATACCCAATCGCGTCATTCTTCACTAATATTGCTTCCATTTGAAGCTTCCATGTTTCGTAGTTGTCTTTGTCCAATCGGTCAATTTTGATTACATTCATCTCAGTTGTGTAGGATATCGTTCGCTCACGAACACTTCACTCCTACCTCACTTGATAAAATGTTCGATTAAGACAAATAACAATTGCAGTGCTGCGCTCATAACCTATTATTTTTAGTGAACAAACACGACCAGATATTTCGATAGTCAAATTAGAAGTAAATATATTTTTCACAATATAAACAAACAAGACACCTGTTTGTCACCACTGAAACTACGTGGTGACAACTGGTTGTGGATGGAGAAGCGTCTCGTCTTCAACAGTTTTGCATACTGCGAGCCTACCGAAATTGGAGATGTCTTCTGCGAGTGGCTGATGGACAAACCACCAACTCCCCCGACACCGCAGCAATTCGCGGAATACATCCACGATAACTACGTGTCTGATACAGCTCTCTTCCCTCCGACAATGTGGGCTGGTAAATCGGGAGACCTCCACCTTACGACAAATGCATGCCAAGCCTTCCACTCTCATTACAACAAAGAGTTTAGTCGTCCACAACCAAACATTTTTTTACAACGTGGAGGTCCTGCTGGAAGTTCAGACGGACATTTATGCTAAAATAAATTCAGTAGCTCAAAGCGAAGTCCACACTCCAAGACCACAAATACTCAAACGACAAAAGTGGATCATAAAGAACGTAGGGAGTTAGAAGAAGGTCTTCCTGTGTACAAATTTGTTAAGAAACTGTCATCCAAACTGCGGCCTCACTTTGAAGACAAGACTTCTGATGTTCCCCTTTATACAGCTTGATTCCCTTTTCCTTTCCTTGTTTCCTTTCTGGTTCATTATTTTGAATAATGAACGTTTGGAATCGAGCATGAAAAACAAAAATTATAACCCCCCCCCCCCCCTCAAAATTTGATGTTTTACGTTTCAAGGTATGTAGAATCCGAAAATGCAATAAAAAAAATTCTGTCTGTCCACCGTACTACGTACGCCGTACGCCGTACTGAGCACTTTTCTTACCATAAAAAAACTTGCTGAAATTCGGGTTATAATTAGGTTCCGTTCGCGGTCTAGTTGGTCCTCGAAGCTCGGCGTTACTGTCAGTCATCTCTAAGGGGTTAGAAATAGGGGTTGAAATTATCAGAACGCCGTGGCTCGAAAACTTTTGATGGAAGGGTATGTTTTTTTACGTTATTAAATTTGTCTTGAGTTAAAAAAAATTTTGAGACCACCTGGAGCATTGTACGTCCAGCCGTTCGCGTGCACCAAAAAGCTTCGTCAACACGATCGTGAATCAAACGGTATAAATCCGGCCCGGATATCATCACTAGGGAGCACCTGATTATAATCAAGGATGGCTGTAGGAAGTCGAGTTGGTTGTTCTGTGGTATTATTTCATTTGATAAGTGATGGACTATTGGATTTTGGTAGGAACTCCTGAAATTTGAACAAACGTTGAAGTATTATAATTGATGGTAAATTATTACACAATGGTAAATCATTACACAACGGCAAATTATTACACAACGGTAAATTATTACACAACGGTAAATTATTACAGAACGGTACATTATTACACAACGGTTCATCTACCATGAAGGGGCTGGATTTTGTTGATCGGTACTTTTGCAACTTGAACAACCATTGAAGTATTATTAATGGGGAAGTTATTAAACAACGGTTCATTATACTTGACCACGAGGGTAGGTGCTGACCACAGAAAACAGTGATCTACGCACAAGGGACTTCTGTTTCACTTCACATCAACAATTTTCCTTCAGAACTTCAATATTTGCGTTTCTTTTTGCCATTTTAGTTACTGTTTGTCAACGACAGAATTGTTCTAGGAACATTTTTAACTCGTGATTTAGGTAGGTACCTAGTAACGAGTACGGGGTTAGGTACTAACCTACTCAGGGTCTGTGATCTACATAATATGTATAGAATAGTACATATTATATTATATAGGCGGGTTGTCTATACAGAGAGCTGTGATCTTTAACAGAAGGGTATTCTGTACAAAATAATAAACCGTTGTGCAGGGATTTGCAGCGTTTTTTAAAATGAATTTCATTGCTCCCGACGATTCCCAAACTTATTGGGTTGATCCTTCAATGTTAAGATGGCAATATCACTGTTGATGGCGACAATCACAAATTTTTAACCACACCTGCAACCTCGCAGACTGTCCTAAGTCTGTGAAAGTGGGATGGAAAATTGTGATTTATCGTTGTGATTGTGACTAACCTTACATCCAGTTCAATAAGAGAGGTTTTCTACCTCCCAGTAATCTCACTAAAATTTTAATAATAAATTCTGCCAGCCAATAGGGCTAAGAACTGTGTTATAGGCATATTGATTCCAGGTGACCATCTTAATGGTGATTGAGGTTATCAGGTTTGAGGAGTGAGAGCAAGTATTTGAGATTTAACCAGGAAACTTGTATATCTCCTATAAAGGTTTAGGATCAACATTCTAAGGGAGGATTCTAAGATTTAGAATACAAGGGTTGAACCGCAGGGGTAAGGGACTGGTGGTTATTAAAATGGTATTCAAATTGCTCAACGATGGAAAGGCTTCAGGGCAACGAACTTGCCCTAGGAGGTTTCAGAAGAGGTGGAGGATCCTTTCGGATCCAGAGGTTCCAAGAAACAGTTCCCGTGACGATACTGGGCAGCTATCCCCACAAATTCTAGGAATGAAAACTGTACTGTAAGTGCTAAAATATTTTATAGCTAAAAGTTGCCATAAAAATAGTTACAAGTTGGCATACAACGCTTTTGGTTTATTCAAGGTTCAATGATGAACCTTTGGAATCGAGCAAGAAAAAAAAAAATTCTAACCCCCCCCCCCCCCCGCATCAAAATTTGATGGTTTACGTTTCAGGTATGTAGAATCCGAAAATGCAATAAATAAATAATTTCTGTCTGTCCGCCGTACAGCGTAATTCGAACTTTCCTTAGTTACCATGAAAAAAATTGATGAAATTCGGGTTATAGGTTGTAACAGTGTGGGCTGCTCTCGATACATTTTTTCTTCCGGTAGAGACGGGATCGGTTTAGGCAAGCCCAATCGATATCCGTTCTTAACCGGTGATAGTCTCGCTGGTCTAGGAGGGGGACTCTCGAGGGTCCACCCCCACTGTTACACTCTGTCACACGGTAGCAGAGCGTGGTTCGGAGTTTTGCGCTGAGCGCTTCACCATATTCCATCCACTTTTTGTGGGCTTGTCAGAAGGATAAGCCCAAAGGTTTCCCAGAAGGATTCCTTTGGAGTCCCAATAGTTGCTTCATCCTAACGATGGAGGTGGATCACCTACAGGTTGTCCAGATGAGCACAATTAACTGGACAACAACCTCTGACAACATTATCCGCCAATACTCGTATGTAGGAGCTTTGTTCTCCACCAGTAAAATATTATTGAGGTAGTACCATTATGATGGAGGTTGACCACCTAGAGGGTGCCCAGATGAGCACAATTCACTGGACAACAACCTTTGACAACATTATCCGCCAATACTCGTATGTAGGAGCTTTGTTCTCCACCAGTAAAATATTATTGAGGTAGTACCATTATGATGGAGGTTAGTCACCTTGAAGTTGTCCAGATGTATTTTCCTGAACCAGAACTTCATACTACTCTTCATCCCCCCCTTCACCCTATTATAATTCTGGTACCCAGAAGTATGTCATGTGGGGAGGAGTGTACCAGTGTGGCTGTTCTCGATACATTTTTTCTTCCGGTGGAGACGGGATCGGTTTGGGGAAGCCTAATCGATAATATCCCTTCTCAGTGATAACCTCGCTGGTCTAGGAGGGGGACTCCCGAGGGCCCACCCCCCACTGTCGCACTCTGTCACAAGGTTCCTTTCGGGGTCTAGTTGGTCCTCGAAGCTCGGCGTTACTGCCAGTCATCTCTAAGGGGTGAAAAATAGGGGTTGAAATTTTCAGAACTCCGCAGCTTGGAAACTTTCAGTAGAAGGGTATGGTTTTTTAACGTTTTTAAATTGATCTTGAACTAAAGAATTTTTTGAGACCACCCAGAGCATTGTACGACCAGCCGTTCGTTTGCACCAAACAGCTTCGTCAACATGATCGTGAATCTAGGGAGCACCTGATTATAATCAAGGACGGCTGTATGAAGTCGAGTTGGTTGTACTGCGATATTAATTCATTTGAAAAATGATTGATCTACTAGATTTTGTTGGTAGGTACTTTTGAAACTTGAACAAACGTTGAAGTATTATTGATGGGCAAATTATTACACAACGTTAAATTATTACACAACGGTTCATTACACTACCTACGTAGAAGGGGCACATATACAGGTAGATTATTACACAACGGTTTATTATTTACCTTATGCTTCTTGAATAACTACAAATAATCAAAGATTTAATTATTGTTTATGAAACTTCAATCCCCGGGCTGGCTCCAGTACTCCATTTAGGGCTTTCCTGGGGGGAGCTCGAGGGTATTGACCACAGAAAACAGTGATCTACGCAGAAGGGGCATCTGTACAGGTAAATAATAAACCGTTGTGTAATAATTTTCAGCGTTTTTCGAATCGCCCTATCATTATGATGAAGCGCAGTCGGGAACCGCCGGTATAAACTCTAGTAGATGGTCCGAGCGGGGAAAGTATCCAAAATGAACCATGAACAGGGGACTTATCTCCCCCTTTGCTCGGGTGCTTTGATAGAGTTTAAACACGTGGAAAGAGAGCGATAAAAACCCGCCAAGCAAAAGCCCCCTGCTGAGATTACCCGTAAAAGACAAAAGCTTCTCTACGTTTACGAGATAGTACGGAGGGATGTCCATGACGGCAATGAAGATCGTCCTTCGTTTTCGCCTAACGACTACCGCACACTGCTCTTGGTTTATCTAAAAAGGCTGGCAACCCGCGAGTACCTAACCAAATGGCAATCGGACCTACCTGCTAGTCAAATAAAACCATTCGTTTTCCACACGTTTTCCTCTGCAATGATTTTTTTTTAAACCTGCGTTATATTTATCTAAAGGTATAACAGAGGTTCGGTCTGATTACGACAACCAAACTTCAATACCGAGTCGTAAAGAAAACCTTAGTGGTCTGGCTGCCGATAAGACGGACACGGATTTTCGTTTCAAGATAAAAAAAAGAAGAAGAATGTAACTTGTGTTTGCGACACAATCATTTTTTGAGCAACACTTCGGGAATCTGCATTTGTCTCTATATATATTTTAAATGGAAGATCTCCAAGAGATTTTCCGAGAATTTGCAGTGTGAATGGTATCCGATGATTGGTTTTGTGTGAAAAAACGGGTGGATAGGTAGAAAGACATCGTTCAGTGCTCGTATGGGAGATTCGATACCAACCCCGTCTGACGACATTCCATTTTCTTCGCAGCCGTTTTGGTTTATTATTCTGTGAATAATACACCTATGTATTCGCTCAGCGAAATCTTTTTATAACACTCACTCAAAATTTGTTCTTTTACGATTCAAGGTGCGTAGATTCCAAAAATGTCCGTCCGCCGTCCGACGTATGATGCAGGCCGGCTTCATTTTCGGTCTAAAAAAGTCGCTTTCACACACAAGCTCCAATTGGGCCCTAGTTGCGTCCCGAATCTTTTCAGCCCGATCGGAATATACCCAGGGGTGTTAGGAGTGAAAAATGAGTATGAAAAAGGTATTTTTGTGTTTTAGTAACATGACCTTTTGAGGTATTGCTTTCCATGTTTTTTAGGACGAGAAGACCGAATATGAAGTCGATTCTGACTTACGATGGAAAATTGAGGTTCTAACGAAGTTTCAGCCCTAAATTTACGTTAAAGTTTGGTCAAAAATTGTCGTTCTTCCGCACACAATTTGGGTTCCAATTTTTTGGGAACGCATTTGGCCTTTATTATTTACAACAACGGCTTATTATTATTAAACAAAGGCTTATTATTTACCTGTATAGATGCCCCTTCGCCGTAGATCACTGTTTTCTAACGCCAGCACCCTCGAGCTCCCCCCAGGAAAGCCCTAAATCGAGTACTGGAGCCGGCTCCGGAATTAAAGTTTCCTACATAAGCGCGGGATTGAATAATTCAATCACCATTTGTAGTTATTAATGAAACATAAGGCAAATAATAAACCATTGTGTATTAATTTACCTGTATAGACGCCCCTTCTACGTAGATAGTATAATGAACCGTTGTGTAATAATTTGCCCATCAATACCTAATACTTCAACGGTTTTTCAGGTTGCAAAAGTACCTATCAACAAAATCCAACCACTTCTACGTAAATGGTATTATGAACTGTTGTGTAATAGTTTACCGTTGTCTACCTATCAACAAACTCCAAAAGATCCATCATTATTCGATTGAAATAATATCACGGAACAACCAACTCGACTTTATACAGCCGTCCGTGATTATAATCATGTGCTCCCTAGCGATGATTATCTCGGACCAATTCCCAATTGTTGCCGCGTCCCTAGTGATGATATCCGAGCTGAATGTATACAATTTCATTCACCCTGGTGTCGAAAATGCCTGTCGGTGAAAACTTCGGGGCCTTACTGTGAACTAACGGCTGGACGTACAATGCTCCGGGTGGTCTTAAAAAACTCCCAAGTTCGAGAAATATTCAAATCACCGATGGCTGTATGAAGTCGAGTTGGTTGTTCTCCGATTTTTTTTATTTTTTTTATTTGAATACTTAATGGCTCTTTTGGAGTTTGTTGATAGGTAATTAGGCAACTTGAACAAGCGTTGAAGTATTATTGATGGGTAAATTATAACACAATGGTAAATTATTACACAACGGTAAATTATTACACAACGGTTCATTGTACTGTCTACGTAGAAGGGGCTGGAGTTTGTTGGTAGGTACTTTTGCAACTTGAACAACCGTTGAAGTATTATTGATGGGCAAATTATTACACAACGGTAAATTATTACTCAAAGGTAAATTATTGCACAGCGGTTCATTATAATATCTACGTAGAAGGGGCACTTATGCAGGTAAATTATTAAACAACGGTTTATCATTTGCGTTATGCTTCATGAATAACTACAAATAATTAATGATTGAATTATTGCATCCCGCGCATCTGTATGAAACTTTTATTCCGAGGCCGGCTCCAGTACTCGATTTAGGGCTTTCCTGGGGGGAGCTCGAAAGTATTGGCCACAGAAAACAGTGATCTACGCCGAAGGGGAGTCTATACAGGTAAATAATAAACCGTTGTGTAATAATTTACAGCGTTTTTTCCCCCTCGTTTCCCCGCTGTGCGGCGTTGCGCCGAAAATTCTGTCCCTGCAGTTGCGCGTTCTCTTCGGACATCGTGTTACGTGGTCACGTCGTAATCAACAGTTTTGAGGCGTCCTGGTGATTGTACCTGCTTTGCTATTCGTCTTTAGTTGCAATAATTATTTGTAACTTCGATGCGATCTCTTCGAAAGCCGCAACAGAACTCAGTTTTTACTCATATGAATTTATGAAGTCATGGGGAATCATCCATCATGATCATCATTCATCATGGTCATGAATCCATCTGATCGAAACAATCTGATAACGAAATATTAGACAATATCGTAGTTGCTACCACATTGAACGTCTGTGGAGAACACGTTCCCTTCGAAGAACTGCGAGAAGACTATTTCTACGTTCCATTATTATGGATATGGCCTTTATGTATGAATCGTCCCAAAGGCCACGGACAAAGGAGGAGCGGTTGTCGACTTAACGAGACAATCATCCGGTTGAGTTGTAACGATGTAGCTAGGGATGTGATACGTCGGTTCTCCAAAGGGCTGGTAGGGAAGTGGAGGGTGCAACATGAGCAGGGTCAAAGAGGCAAGGAGAATCAACATCACTACCCCATCACTCAACATCACATTATTTTATATTTATGTTCCCGCTCAGATGTTGTATTCGTTCTACGTATCTACAGAGGGTGTCCATGAATTTAATCCTCAAAATTTTAGGGATCTATTCTTCAGCTAATTTTCGACAAAAAGCGCCTCCTAGAGTTTTTTCGTAATCCGCTTATTTTTCCTACTTTTCTACATTTTAAGATTTTTTCCCCTTGTCACACCAAAATGATCACAAATCCCTTCAATGGCAGAAAAAAAAAAAAAAATCAAATTTGAGGATTTGAGGAAAGAGCGTTATATTTTCTACCTTTCTAATGCCAAACCAAATTATTTTGAGTGGATTTGATGTTATGTCAAATATGAAATTTTGTCGATCACACAATTTTTCCGAACACGCTTTTGCCTAGCCTTTTGGTATATTATTCTGTTAACAGTACGCCTATGTATTCGTTCAGCAAAAAACATTTATAGCACCCTTGAGCATTTTTTTACTTTTACGTTTCAAGGTGCGTAGATTCAGAAAATGCAATGTCCGTCCGCCGTACACCGTACGCCGTACACCGTACGCCGTATTACGCATACCGCCTTAATTCTCGGTCTAAAAATTTCGTTCCTTCGCACACATGCTTTATTTGGGCCCTAGTTGTGTCCCGAAACTTTGCAGCCCGATCGGAATAAACCCAGGGGTGTTATGAGTGAAAATGGGTATACAAATAGGTATTTTTTGTGTTTTAGTACCTAACATGTTAGTAAGATGAGCTTTTGAGGTACCTCTTTCCATGTTTTTTGAGACGAGAAGACAGAATATGAAGTCGATTTTGACCAAAGAGTGGAAAATTGAGGTTCTAACGAAATTTAGCTGTAAATTTACGTTAAATTCTGGTATAAAATCGCCGTTCTTCCGCACACAGTTTGGGTCTTCCTTTGGGAACACATTTCTGCGTACCATGAATCGTAAATTATCAAATTTTGAGAGGGGGTTAAATCATTTTTTCCATGTTCGATTCCAGTGGTTTATTGTTGAAAATAATAAACCAAAACTGGATCCCGATCTCTTGAGACAGTACGAAATGTACCTACCTACGCTTCATCAACTTGAGGAAAATGAAAACCCTGCAAAGTATAATTATTACACAACGGTTTATTATTTACCCGTATAGCTGCTCCTTCTGCGTAGATCACTGTTTTCTGTGGTCAGTACCTCCCCCGAACTGTTTCCTCGAAACAGTTTCACGCTTTTTCCCATCCCTAACCCCCTCCACTGTATATTTTTTTATTCCAGAAAGAAGAGCTCTGAGGATTTTCAGAAGGTATACTCTTTTTAATCGTTACTTTATGAGTATACACTTCGGCCATTTAATTTACTTTCATAGCTCAATATCTCCTCTATTTTGTAAAATTATCTCCAATACTTTCTCTTATCTACTACTCTTCCTTAAACTGAGCTATTATAGGCGTACAAAGCCAATTAAAATATATCCTAGTTGAGTAGCTAAGTAAATTAAACAATCCCTGTTGTTCAATCTTATGATGCACACCTAGAGGTTGTTCAGATGACTCTTCCTGAACCAGAACCTCTGGCATTATTTCTTTCCTCATTGTGCTTCCTCACTACAGAAGGTAGGGAAGCCTTGGATTCATGATTGAATAATAATGGCCATAATGGCCTTCTGTGCGGATGCCGTTGCCAACAACAACTGGCACTCAGTAATCGGTGCTGCCGCAATTGCTGCGAAATATGCGGTCGAATCCATGACCGACGTGGTCTACCCCCCTAGGGTTTCCCCGTGGTTCCCTGGGAGAGACCCTGAAGAGCCTCGTGAACCAATTGTGAGGCAGTTGGTGTCACTTGATGAAGGAAATGAACACAAAAATAATAAGTCGAAAGAGGAGCAGCAGAGGGCTATCGCTGCGGTTCAAGGGGCCATATGTTCGGCGATTGATGGGAAGTCCAAAAGAGACAGAAAATACGAGAAGAGTCGTGTGGAGGAGGCGGAAAAGAGAGACGTGGATCCAGGCGGACTGGAAACGCCACCAACCATCGCTGTGGAATAAAACGGCCTTCAATACTCTGGGTCCCTCTGACCAAGGATTCCTCATTAAGCCCAAACAGAGGTCGCAGTGGGCTGATATAACATTGACTGGTGGAATGGGGTCCCACCCAGAGGAGCCCCGAAGCCCTAGGTACTACACAGGAAGAGGCAGCACCACCGTACACCCCGAGAGAGGCGTATCCACCTCTCAGAATACGTGGGGGAATGGGGAACAGTAGTGGTGATGAGGAATCCGCACAGGCAGGGTGAAGAGTATTCACGGCTGTGACGAGGCCACCGGTTGATACTGGGGATCCCGATGCGGCGTTAGAATTACAGGACCTATGGGATTCCGCATCAGCCGACTTCCTGAGGATCTATCGTGACATAAAAGTTGGTCAAGATAGAGGTCAGAGTGCTCTCAAGACTATAAGTAAGGCTGTGGCGGCGATTCTGAGGTGAGTCGTCGACATGGACTTAAAGATCAAAACGCTGGAAGGGGTGGCAGCTTGTAGGGTTGACTTGGTGGAATAACAGAATCAGGACCTGTCTGATGTGTTGTGTCAGATTGCAACCTCGCTGAAGACCGCCACCACGGCTCTGCCTGCTGGTGGTTCCCCGGCGGTGATTGGTCAGAGCTAGATGCCAGGGCCCAGACGTGACACTGACGCTGCAAGGCCACGGACACCACAGCCGAAGCCACGCGTCGGACCCAGCCCCCCTAAGACTGGGACCAATATAAAATTTTACGCTACGGCTACAAAGGCTGACCAACAGCCCAAGCATCTTGTTGTTGTCCAGCGAGCTGATAACAACACTACGATGGATTCATCTGAAGCGGTCGAAAAAGCTTTGGCAGAAAAGGTGGACCCTAAATCAAAGAGTTGGCAGCTGGTTAACATGAGGCGAGGGCGGGACAAAAAGGTCATTTTAGAAGCAGCAAACCTTCAAGAAGCTTTGCGCCAAAAAAGCTTTGGCAGCAAAAGGTGGATCCTGAATCAAAGGGTTGGCAGCTGGTTAACATGAGGCGAGGGCGGGACAAAAAGGTCATTTTAGAAGAAGCAAACCTTCAAGAAGCCAGGAAGATCATGGCAAATACCAGTGCAGGGGGTGCTGGTTTGAAAATGGAGTTGATGCCAAAAAAGAGACCATGCATAGTTGTTGGTTGAATAAGGGAGAGCACCTTGACAGCTGAGCAACTCCAAGCTGCCGTACGGGAACAAAACTTTTCGAACATGAACTTAGACACATTCAAGGCTAGATTCAGCCCCAAGAGGATGGTCAGGCGTGGGGATGGACGTCCGGTGAGCTGGGAGGTCGAGGTGGAAACCCAGCGATTATGAACGATCCGAAGTTATACATAGGGTGGTGCCGATGCCCTGTGACTCCGTACATACCTGTTCTGCGGTGTTTCAGGTGCACAAGAGTGGGTCATCGCTCAGTGGATTGTACAGTTTGTCTCCCGGGAGAAGAGCGTTGTAAACGCTGTGGAGAAAAAGGTCATAAGGCGGTGTAAGTAGCTCGATTTGTTCTAGTTGTTAACTAGTCAGTCTTCCTGAAAGCTGATGGCTTCAGGAGAGTTCGAGCCGTTACTAGAAGGTATGCCGCCTTGGATATGTTGCTAGGAGAGAGAAAGGGCACTTCAAAATTGTAATTTACTTATGTTTATTATTACTTAGGGTTACTCAAATCATCGTATATTATCATTATGTATTATTACTATGTTTTTGACATTACTATTACTTATGTTATAATTTGTCTTTAAGGGTCCCTAAGCTCTCCAGTGCACAGTTATCCCACACGCGACGCGAGTCGTACTCGGTAAGAGGCGCAACGGTAGGAAAAGTTCGCTTTACCTTAGTGTGGCGAGTCGGTGGCGTGGAGGCGGCAGATATCCCGAGAGGCTGGCTAGTTCCTCCGGGTGACGTATGCAGAGTGAGGGGTCGTCACGTTCCTCAGGCGGCCCTCGGCGAAGATCGTCCTGGTATGGCACTTGGTACTGTGTGAGCTCATACCACGGCGCGATTGAACTTCGTATCCGATGATCGTTGGGAACAAAAGGCCTCGATTCCGATCCTTCAATCGTTTTTATCACCTCTGTTGGTGGTAGGGATAGTTTAGGTGAAGTTGGGCTTAGGCGCGTGGCAAGCTCCGTCAGCGGGAAATGTTGTTTGTGAGGTTTCTCACGCTGGGCTCGTTCGATATTGCTGAAATGTGGGAATGGGCCATTTCCATTCGCACATGTCCCCCTTGTTGAAAAGGAATTTTGCCAAAAATTCGAGACAGGTACGCGGTACGCGGCTCAGGGTTACGCACGGCACAAGCATTCACACAATCTGGAGAGGCTTTGCACTGAATTTCATTATGAAATCGTTCACTGGAGAGCTAGTTCACTGTTTTATAGCTAAATGCCTTCTATAAACTATATTATATATTTATATAGTTAGGGTAACATAATTTTTAATTTAATAACTAATTTGTTTTTAACAAAATCTAAGAAAAATGTCACAATGTGGTCATATCAGTCCATGTTTATCCACATAAGCTTATCTGCTGATATACACAGGATCATATCAATACACATACATCAAATTTGTAACAGCTTCTATCAACATTGCATGAGTCAATTCACGGTACATAATTGTTGGAAACACTAATAATAGTTACAGGAGGTAATGCACATGTGTGTATTTAACCTATTGATACACATACAACCCTATGAATATGTGGAGGGAAATTACTTCGGAGTTGATTTCTGAATTAAATCTACTATTCACGGTAGTGCAAATCATCAGTAGCATATCATTGGTACCTACTTCACATTTCGAAGTATGACGTGTTTGATCTTATTTATTCATTGCTTTATCTTACACCTTTATGTTACATTACTTTATCTGATGTATTCATCATTTTGTTGTATTTATTCATTGCTTATGTTACTTTATCTTACACATTTATCTTACATTACTTTATCTTTATCTTATTATGCATCATTTTATTTTATTTATTGCTTTATCTTACATTACTTCATCTTCATGTTATTTGTTCATCATTTTATTTTATTTGGGCATTGCTTTCTCTTACTTTATCTTACACATTTATCTTACAGTACTGTATCTTTATCCAATTCTTATTCTTGAGTTCTAGCCTTGACGTTAGTAAACCTTTTCTACTTCTATCCATAACCTATTGATGATAATGTAATTGAGTGAATAACATAAATTGATAACTTTTATTTCATTTTACAGTTTGCTGTGTTTATCTCCATTGATATGCTTGGAGCACAATTGCATTGCCTGCTCACTGTATTATTTGTCTTGATACATAATTACATACTTTTCATTGTCCACCCATGCTACTGGCGATTGCTTACATTTTGGTTTATTATTTTCAATAATGAACCATTGGAATCGAGCATGAAAAAAAAAATTCTTACCCCCCCTCAAAATTTGATGGTTTACGTTTCAAGGTATGTAGAATCCAAAACTGCAATAAAAAACGCTGCAAATCCCTGCACAACGGTTTATTATTTTGTATAGAATACCCTTCTGTTACAGATCACAGCTCTATGCATAGATAACCCGTCTATATAATATAATATGTACTATTCTATGCATATTATGTAGATCGCAGACCCTCCGTAGGTTAGCACCTAACCCCGTACTCGTTTTATTTTTTATTTTATTTTATTTTATAGTACGGCTAAGCCAATTTACAATAGTTGAATAAAGGAGTTGCAAACTCATGAAAAAATAAATTAATGATTAAATTATAAGAAAAAGACAACCAAACTTCACTGGCATTGGTAAGCTGAAAAATGGCGCCTGAGGGAAGACGATGGATCGGCAAAGAAGTCGAATGACGAACTCTGGAGGAAGGCATTGACCACACGCGGTATCCGGCAAAGGGGGCGCTGAAGCATGTAGTTGTGCGCAGCAAAGGGGACGTGGAACAGTGGTGCATGGCGGGTAATGTAGCCTGGCACGTTAAGATTAATCCTGGCAAGCAGAGCAGGACAGTCCAGCACGCCATTCGCCAGTTTGTGGTAGAACACCACATCTGCCAGCAGTCTACGGTTCTCCAGACTAGAGAGGCCATAAACCGCCGACAGCCGCGCGTAATCCACACCATCGGCCGGTATCCCCAACTTGAAGGCGACATAACGGAGGAGCTTGCGTTGCACCCTCTCCAGCCTGTCCTTGTGCACCCCGTAGAACGGGGACCATACTGGGCTAGCATATTCCATGATTGGGCGGACCAAAGATTTATATAGAAGTACTATAGCCTCGACAGAGGTAAAGTCCCGAGTGCACCTCTTCAGGAAACCCAACCTTCTTAATGCCCTCGCCGCCACAACATCCACATGATGGTTAAACGAAAGCCTTCGGTCCAGGAGCACACCCAAGTCCCACGTCAGCTCCAGCCTAGTGAGAAGTGCACCCCCAATCATATATGAATGATTGATGCACTCATGGGATCTTGTGTTGGACGCGACCGTGCACTTTGCAGGATTAAGAGACAGGTGGTTCTGGCGACACCAGCCCAGAAGAGCGTCGAGACCACACTGAAGCCGGAGGCAGTCAGTGGTCGACGAGATCGTACCATATATTTTCAGGTCATCCGCAAACATAAGTACCCGCAGTCCATCTTTTGAAAGCAGGGCACTGGTGCTGTTGATTAGCAAGAGAAATAGGAGAGGGCCAATGTGGGAACCCTGCGGAATACCCGAGGATGCATGGAATGGCAAGGATAGCACACTCTTCAACCTAACTCTGAGGAGTCTGCAGTCCAAGTAGCTAGCGATCCAGTCGAGAAGGGCACCATGCACTCCAACCGATGATAACAAGGTAATGATGTGCTTATGGGAAACTCGATCGAAGGCCTTGGCAAAATCCACTGACAACACATCAACCTGCAAATTCACCTCGAAGTTCGACATCACAAAGTCAGTGAATTCGATCAAATTGGTGACCGTGGATCGGCCCCTCATGAATCCATGCTGTTGGGGTACAATATGACTGGAGAAAAGAGGGGTCAACAACTCAACGACCAATCTTTCCAACAGTTTGGGGATTGATGAGATGGTGCAGATACCTCTGTAATTATTCGCCAACGATCTACTGCCTGATTTATGGATTGGTGTGATGTACGACTCCTTCCATCTCGCTGGGAAACAACCTGTTGCAAGCGACCTATTAAAGAGCCCAGTCAGAGGCCGAACGAGTGAAGCACTACAGGACTGCAGAAGAGCCGGAGGAACCCCATCCGGACCGATACCACCATGAGAATTCAATGACGAAATGGCCCGGGACACGTCATCCTCATTCAACTGTATGATGCTGATGGACACAACATCGGAACGGCTGTACACAGGGTCATATGAGACTGGAGCTTCATAAACGCTTGAAAAAAAGGAGGCAAACATCTGTGCACATTCGTCAGGTGTTGACGCACACTGACCATCCAAGAAAATACAGTCTGGGAGAGCATTCATGCCTTCTTTATAATTGACAAAGTTCCAGAATTCTTTAATATTGGAACGTAAAGAGCATTGTACCGAGTCAACATGGTCTTTATAATCGAGTTCCGAGACCACATTGCACTCCTGCTTGAGACTGGAAAACTTGCCGTAATCAATATCATCATTAGTCATTTTCCACCTTGCGTGAGCTAATCGCTTCAATTTCGTTAGAGAGATCAACTTTTCCGAGAACCACTTCGGGAATTCGTAATTCAAGCTTTTAGTTTCTGGAACGTATTTCTGTATACCCGAATGAACGATTTCGTAGAAACGATCTGTCGATTCCTCCAGAGGTAGAACAGAGATGAACCTCCAGTCTTGCGTGGCGAAGAATTCATTCATGGTCCGATAGTCACCACGCTTGTAATTGAACTTGAATCTGTCTGGGGGGGAAAGCTCATGAGTCGGCGCGATCTGCAGTACCATTTCGATGGGAGGGTGAGCCGGGTCAACAGCAACAAGTTCAACGGATGCCTTGAGGATGAAATGGTCACGATTTATATCCGACAACACCAAATCTATAACGTTGTTTGATACATTCACGGCATTATTGAACTGTGCTAGATTATGAAGACGCAAAGATTCGAAAATGACCCTTTCCCTACCCCCCAAACGATCTGGCCCAACATCGGAGTTCCAGGAGTCCCACGCGACACCAGGCGTGTTGTAGTCACCGACTAGAAGGACACGGAAGTCGGGATGAGCTGTGGTGATATCATCAAGGTCGTTGAAGTGACATTCTAGCAACTCAGGAGGCTGATAATCCGGCATGTATACACATCGTTACTAGGTACCTACCAAAATCACGAGTTAAATGTTGCTAAAATAATTCTGCCGATGACAAACAGTACCTAACAAAAAGAAACACACATAATGAAGTTCTGAAACGAAATTGATGATGAGGAGTGAAAAAAGTTGCAAAAGTACCTACCAACAAACTCCAGCCCCTTCTACGTAGATGGTATAATGAACCGTTGTGTAATAATTTACCGTTGAGTAATGATTTACCGTAGTAATAATTTGCCCATCAATAATACTTCAACGTTTGTTCAAGTTTCATTACCTACCAACAAACTCCAAAAGAGCCATCATTTTTCAAATTAAATAATATCACAGAACAACCAACTCGACTTCATACTCCGCCAATATAATCAGGTGATCCCTAGCAATGATTGGCCGTATTCACAAATTCCTATTGTGGGCGCGTCTCTGGTTACGAGATTTGGTTTGAATTGTATACAATTTCATTCACACTGGAGTCGAAAATGCCTGTCGGTGCAAACTTCGGGGCCTTACTGTGAACGAACGGCTGGACGTACGATGCTCCGGATGGTCTTAAAAAACTCGCAAGTTCAAGAACTATTTAAAACCGTAAAAATATTTACGTAAAAAAATGGTATAGGCGTTTTGAAAATTTCAACCCCTATTTTGAACCCCTTAGAGATGACTCACAGTAACGTCGAGCTTCGAGGACCAACTAGACGCCGAACGGAACCTATAACCCGAATTTCATCAATTTTTTTTCATGGTAACTAAGAAAAGTGGCCCGTACGGCGTACGGCGGACAGACAGAAATATTTTTATTGCAGTTTTGGATTCTACATACCTTGAAACGTAAACCATCAAATTTTGAGGGGGGGTAAGAATTTTTTTTTCATGCTCGATTCCAATGGTTCATTATTGAAAATAATAAACCAATATTTCTGTCTGTCCGCCGTACGCCGTACGGGCCACTTTTCTTAGTTACCATGAAAAAAAATTGATGAAATTCGGGTTATAGGTTCCGTTCGGCGTCTAGTTGGTCCTCGAAGCTCGACGTTACTGTGAGTCATCTCTATGGGGTTCAAAATAGGGGTTGAAATTTTCAAAACGCCTATACCATTTTTTTACGTAAACATTTTTACGGTTTTAAATAGTTCCTGAACTTGCGAGTTTTTTAAGACCATCCGGAGCATCTTACGTCCAGCCGTTCGTTCACAGTAAGGCCCAGAAGTTTGCACCGACAGGCATTTTCGACTCCAGTGTGAATGAAATTGTATACAATTCAAACCAAATCTCGTAACCAGAGACGCGCCCACAATAGGAATTTGTGAATACGGCCAATCATTGGTAGGGATCACCTGATTATATTGGCGGAGTATGAAGTCGAGTTGGTTGTTCTGTGATATTATTTCGCTTGAAAAATGATGGCTCTTTTGGAGTTTGTTGGTAGGTAGTGAAACTTGAACAAACGTTGAAGTATTATTGATGGGTAAATTATTACTACGGTAAATCATTACTCAACGGTAAATTATTACACAACGGTTCATTATACCATCTACGTAGAAGGGGCTGGAGTTTGTTGGTAGGTACTTTTGCAACTTTTTTCACTCCTCATCAACAATTTCTTTTCAGAACTTCATTATGTGTGTTTCTTTTTGTTAGGTACTGTTTGTCATCGGCAGAATTATTTTAGCAACATTTAACTCGTGATTTAGGTAGGTACCTAGTAACGAGTACGGGGTTAGGTACTAACCTACGGAGGGTCTGCGATCTACATGATATGCATATAATAGAATAGTACATATCATATTATATAGACGGGTTATCTATACATAGAGCTGTGATCTGTAACAGAAGGGTATTCTATACAAAATAATAAACCGTTGTGCAGGGATTTGCAGCGTTTTTCATTTTGCCTAGTAGTTCATGAAGGATTTGCTTGTATTTTATTTGATACATCCTTCGTTTCTACTGCTAAGTATTATATGCGATTCTACTATTTTATTCAGTTCTCTTATTCTTATTCAATTCCTATTCGTGTTCAATACTTATTCTTACTTCAATTTTTATTCTATTTTCTTATTTGTATCAACTTTTTTTTTTTTAAATTCCCTTAGTTAATGTATTGAATCTTCCTATTTTCTCCTTTCCATATTTATTGGTGCTCATTTATTTATTTATACAGTTAGATGAATCTTTATTGGTTTCATTTCCATTTTCCACATCGTACTTTCCTGTTGCTAGTTTTGCAGGACATTGCATTATGTTCAATCTCGATTTCAGTCATTTCGATTATCATTATTTCTTCAATTATTTCATCCTTTTTTATACTTTCTTCGATTACATAATTTGTTAGATGTACCGTCAAATATTATTTATTGTCAATTTTTCTCAAGCTATTTTATTCTCATTACATACCTAAGGTATCGATTTATCTTCTTTTGTTACACATTTTCTATATATTTCTTCTACTTTCTTTATTAACCTTATCATTCTACATGTTATCTTCGTTATATGATTCTATTATATTTATGTCTCTCTGTTCAACAAACCTTGCCTGTTGTTGTAATATTAATATGATCTTTATTCTCTCGTTTTGGCTTATATACATTTGCTTAGATTCGTTCTCTGAATTGGTAATCTTTTCTTTTCCCCATTTCTGTTTCTGTTCTCTGAATTTTGAGGTTTTGTTTTGATGAACTTCCTTAATGTTATTTATTATCTAGCATTTCATGTATTTTTTTTTCGTGCCTATATTTTTGTTTTGTTTTCTGTGGGTTACCATGTTAAGTGTTGTTTGCGCTGAGTAGGTACTGTATATTTGCAGTTGTCTCGCTTAGTTTTGTGCATATGTATCATATCACTCATCATTATCATGTTATCCCATTCGTACGTTTGCTTCTCATTACTTCATTTATTTGTTTATTAGTCATGCACACGTTCACGTTTATCATCAGTCATGTTTTTTTCACTCATGCATTTATTCATTAACCATTCATCTGATCATCATGTGTTCATTTATCTTCATGTGTTCATGTATACTTCATTCATCATAACGATCACTCACCTGTCCAGCTCCCAGGCGCCTTGGGGTGTCCAGTCTCACTGACATTACACATTCATACTTATATTAGACACACACTAAATTCCATTTATACTACCTTATAATACCACAAGTATCACACTCTAATTTCAACGCTCATATTTCTCATCCGTCCCACGTTCAGATTTCTTTCACCGATTCCACGCATTATCCTTACATTTATACTATGTTATTCTGCTAATTTCATTCACGCCGGTATACCAACTTTACTCATATGTTTAAAAAAATGTATTCATACGCCATCATTCGTGCGACAGCTGCATTCATTCTGTCATTTATTGATTCATTCTACCTTTCATGTTGTTGTTGTGTTGATTTGTTGCTCGTTGTATCGGTACATTGTCTGGTGGCATTAATTTGCTGTCTGGCATAGAATATTCGAAACTGTGATAAATGAAAAAGTGCTCGTGAGATATGACCTGTCTACCTGATCTTTACCGTTTCATGATAAATTGAACCATCAATTTTGCAGGAAACATAGTATAGATTTATTCAGAGCATATTTTTATGCATCGCCATATTTATGTATAGTTACTCAACGCAAATTTATATACTCGCATGTGCATGCAACTAATAGAAACTTCCTAGTGTTAAACTTGCATGTTTTTTTTTTTTTTTGTGGTCATTTAGGGGAGTAATGCTTGCTTGCTTACTCAATCGCGCTGTAGGACGACATATTTTTTCTGAAATGCTTCATCATTTGTGCTGTATTGTTCCTAGTGTGCCTATATAATGAATTAATTAGTCGATATTCAATCGCTGCTCAATACCTAGTGTGCTCTCATGATTACAAAAGTTTAATACCGGGAGACAGGAGTCGCCTTGACGTGCGCCTGACCGGTTATGCACCTAAGTCGTGCGGGTTGCATACCGCCCACATTAGCTGGCGATTATCCGTTCCCTTGTGGAAGATCTGTTCTGTGTCTGCATATTCAGTTGGGAGTTTAACACGCAATATAATTATTCATCGAACGCATATACCTGAATATTTTCGTATGTAAAAATAGACATAATTGTTCTGTGTAAATTTGCAAAAAATTAGGTTTCTATACTGTATTTTCCCCAGAAGTACTACTGATTATTGTGAGATGAGGTTGGCACGACTGCCATACAGATATAAACAAGTTGATTATTACGTTGAATCTCTTTTTATTCAATTCATCCTCTAATTTCCAAGTGTTAAATACATTAAATTGGCGCAGTTTATGGTCATTGTGAAGTAGAAAGTGCATATACGTATATGTGTCAATGATCGACTGTAGCGACCAGTTCGCGTCGTCCACGGCCTCACAACACCTTCACATCGTACCTACCTACGCATTGCCGATTGCCGACCTTCGTCGTTCACGTAAATAGTATAATAAATAATGCCTGTCGACCCTTTACCGACGCCGACCGCAGGTTCGCAGAAAACACCAGATCTAAATGATGTTATTAAAGCCTTGAACACACAACAAAAGAACATAACTCTGCTTGTTCAGGCTATGTCATCCCAGGGAACAGGCGGGCGCTCTGGTGACGTATCAGTTTCCTTCGATAAATTTGATGAAACGATTGAAACCTACGATGATTTCACTGACCGGGTCGACGCTTATTTCCAAGTTAGAAATGTACCGGACGCAAAACAAGCAGGTACCTTCGTCACCCTTTTGTCACCCCAACATTTTTCACTTCTCAAGAGCTTATTGTATCCTGAAAATTATTCTGCCAAAACATTCAAACAGTTGAAAGACACTTTGAAAAAGCACCTCAGCCCCGCGCCTTTACTGATCCCCAGCAGACATGCCTTCATTACACGCAAACAACACGAAGGTGAGACGATTTCGCAATATATGTCAGAACTTAGGCGGCTCGCCTCCTTTTGTCGCTATGACGAGGTTATGTTGAATGTAATGCTTCGGGATGTTTTCATTAGTGGGTTGAAGTCGAAAGCTATCCTGGACGGACTATTTGAAGAGGATGAGATCGACCTGGAAAAAACGCTTAAGCTAGCTAGGGCAATAGAGAGGGCATCGGAGGGTACCTCTGAATTACTCCAACCGCCAACTTCCCTAGTTAATAAACTAAATGATAGAAAACGACGCCCAAAAGCAGTTCAACCGCCTAGTCAAAAAACAGGTCGCTCTGACAAAACCGACCAGAGTCGCCGAAATTCTCTCAAACACATACAGTGTTTAAAGTGTGCCAAATTCGGCCATAAATCCCCTCAGTGCCAAGCTCGGAATTTGCATTGTACATATTGTGAAATGGATAACCACGTAGTTGAAGTTTGTTTTAAAGCAAAGTATGATAAATCCATCAAATATGTACAGGAAGCAGAGAGTGACACCGAGGACGAGGCCGAGGAAGTGAGAGTAGAAACTGACGGTTTTGGTTTATTATTCTGTGAATAATACTCCTATGTAATCGCTCAGCAAAAAATTTGTATAACACTCCCTCAACTTTTTTTGTTTTTCACGTTTCAAGGTGCGTAGATTCCAAAAAGCAATGTCCTTCCGCCGTACGCCGTCCACTGCATCACGTATACCGGCTTCGTTTTCGGTCTAACAAATTCTTTCTTACGCACAAATGCTCCATTTGGGCCCTAGTTGTGTCCCGAAACCTTGCAGCCCGATCGGAATATACCCAGGGGTGTTATGGGTGGAAAATGGGTGCAAAAATAGGGTTTTTTGGTATTTTAGTAACATGAGCTTTTGAGGTACCGTTTTCCATGTTTCTGGGACGAGAAGACCGAAGACGAAGTCGATTTTGACCAAAGAGTGGAAAATTGAAGTTCTGAGGAACTTTCAGCCTTAAATTTGCGTTAAATTTTGGTCTAAAATCGTTGTTTTTTCGCACATAGTTCGGGTCCCCATTTGGGTCCTAGTTGTGCTCCGAAACCTTGCAGCCCGATCGGAATAAACCCAGGGGTGTTATGGGTGGAAAATGGGTGCAAAAATAGGGGTTTTCGAGGTTTAAGTGAACATAAGCTCGTCAGGTATCGTTTTTCATGTTTTTTAGGGCGAGAAGACCGGATATGAAGTCGTCTTTGACCAAAGAGTAAAGAATTGAGGTTGTAACGTAGGTTAAGCTCCCGAAATCATTTTTTATCAGTCAAAAACATGGACAATTGCCTGAAATCACCATACATTTGCATAATACCACTAGAAGTAGTATCAACAGGTAAATCAAGACAATTAAATGGTACTATCAATGATAAAAAATAATCTGTTTAAAAAAACATTGCAAATCCCTGCACAACGGTGTATCATTTTGTACAGAATACCCATCCGTTACAGATCACAGCTCTCTGTATAGATTACCCTTTACATTATACTATAAATATGTACTATTCTATACATATTAAGTAGATCGCAGAACCTCCGTAGGTTAGCAACTAACCCCGTACTCGTTACTAGGTGCCTACCTAAATCACAGAAATTTTTTGATTGCAGTTTTGGATTCTACATACCTTGAAACGTAAACCGTCAAATTTTGAGGGGGGGATAGAATTTTTTTTCTTGCTCGATTCCAATGGTTCATTGTTGAAAATAATAAACCAATAGGCCGAGCCTAATTCGTGTTTTGGGGGCCAAAATTGGTGGAAACCATCAGAAATAGCCATTTCAATAATTGCACATGAAGGAAACAATAAATGAACAGCTAACATTTCTGCAGGTGTATCCAATCGAATAATAAACCCATGTGACAAGGACTTTGCAGCGTTTTCAAATGAAAGTTTGAGAACTTTTCCGACTGTGTCGGGTAAAACGGATGATGGGGTCAGGCCAATAAGGTACGTCTACTGCTACCGCTGGCTTCCACCTGGCTGTCGGCCTCTTGATCATGTCGACCGTAATATCCAGGATAATTGTGCTGACCGCGTCCCTAATTCCGTTCTCCAGCCACAATGTCCGCCGATTATCACATTAGGGACAAACACGCTTCGGGGCTACGAGGGCACCTCCTCTCTCGCAGATAACAGGCGAGCCAATTAGCGTTGTTATGGCGACGACCAAGCCCCCCTCTCCAAGCCGACCATCATCCTGCTCAGCCCGACTGCGCCGCCCCCGGCTTTGTCACATCTTCCGTCCTATCGGAGTTTCCTCCCAACCGGCCCAACAGTTGACATCGATCTAAAATTATATTATAATCCTGTATGTCCCCATACTCATACCAGCGGTTCCCCTGACCAACGGTCTAACGAAAGCCCCGAATAATGCTATTAAATACACGATTTCACTGAGTAGTGTGTCAAATTCCACAAACCATTTTGGTTCATTATTTTCAATAATGAACCTTCGGAATCGAGCATGAAAAAAAAAATGGTTTAACCCCCCCTCAAAATTTGATGGTTTCCGTTTCAAGGTGTGTAGAATCCTAAAGTGGGATTTGAAAAAATTCTTTTCGTCCACCGTACTTCGCACTTTTCTTACTTACCATGAACTAAGAAGTTTTGTAGGTCCGCTTGGGGTCCAGTTGGTCCTCGAAGCTGGGCGTTACTGTCAGTCATCTCTGAAGGACGAAAAATAGGGGCTGAAATTTTAGAACGCTGCGCTGTAGCTCGAAAAATTTCAATAGAAGGGTATGGTTTTTTATGTTTTGGTTTATTATTCTGTGAATAATACACCTATGTATTCGCTCAGCAAAATAATTTCATAACACCCCCTCAAAATGTTTTCCATTAACGTTTCAAGGTGCGTACATTCTACAAACGCTGCATAGTCCTTGTCACATGGGTTTATTATTCTACTGGACACACCTACAGAAATTTTGGCTGTTCATTTTTATTGTTTCTTTCATGTGGAATTATTGAAATAGCTATTTCTGATGGTTTCCACAAATTTTAGCCCCCAAAACAGGAATTAGAAACACTCTTTTTTTAAAATTACCTTAGATCATTGGTAGTGCCATTTAGGTAATCGTCTTGATTCACGTGTTGACACTTTTTATATTGTTATTATAAAATTTTTGGTGACTTCAGACGATTTCCACGCATAAAAAAACAATTTTGGGAGCTGAACATTTGTTAGAACCTCAATTTTCCACTCAATGGACCGACTTTGAATTCGGTCTTCTTGTCCCAAAAACATGGCGAACGATTCCTCAAAAGCTCATGTTACTAACATGTCACTAAAACACAAAAAGTACCTATTTTTATACACATTTTAACTCATAGCATCCCTGGGTATGTTCCGATCGGGCTGCAGAGTATCAGGACACAACTAGGACCAAAATGGAACAGGTGTGCGAAAGAACGAGTTTTTGAGACCGAAAATGGAGTAGTTATGCATGATAAGTCGTACGGCGGACGGTCATTGAATTTTTGGAATCTACGTACCTTGAAACGTAAAACAAAAATTTTTGAGGGGGTGTTATACAAATTTTTGATGGAGGATTACCTACATAGGTGTATTATCCACAGAATACCTAATAAACGCTGCTAATCGCTGCACAACGGTTTATTATTTTGTACAGAATACCCTTCAGTTACAGATAACAGCTCTCTGTATAGGTAACCCGTCTATATAATATAATTATTTACTATTCTATACATATGATGTAGAACTTGAAGTGAGATCCTGATTATAATCAAGGATGGCTGTATGAAGTCGAGTTGGTTGTTCTGCGATATTATTTCATTTGATAAGTGATGGACTATTGGATTTTGTTGGTAGGTAGGTACTTCTGAAACTTGAGCAAACGTTGAAGTATTATTGATGGGTAAATTATTAAACAATGGTATATAATTACACAACGGTAATTACAAAACGATAAATTATTACACAACGGTTCATCTACCAAGAAGGGGCTGGATTTTGTTGATCGGTACTTTTGCAACTTGAACAACCGTTGAAGTATTATTGATGGGTAAGTTATTACACAAATGGTTCATTATACCACGATGGTAGGTATTGACCACAGAAAACAGTGATCTATGCAGAAGGGGCATCTATTTCACTCCACCTCAACAGTTTTCCTTCAGAACTTCATTATCTGCGTTTCTTTTTGCCGTTTTAGTTACTGTTTGTCATCGACTGAAATATTTCAGCAACATTCAACTCGTGATTTAGGTAGTTACCTGGTAACGAGTACGGGGTTAGGTACTAACCTACGGAGGGTCTGCGATTTACATAATATGTATAGGATAGCACGTATTATATTATATAGACGGGTTATCTTTACAGAGAGCTGTGATATGTAACAGAAGGGTATTCTATATACAAAATAATAAAACGTTGTGAATGGATTTGCAGTTTTTTTTGTAAGTATAAGATATTTTTTGTATTATACGTGCCTTGAATCGTAAATCGCCAACTTAAATCTAAAGGGTTAGTTCCGCTGGTGTACGAAGTAATATTACCATCCTTCCGGAGGAGCCCGTCGTCACTATTTGGTTGAGTAATGGAGGCGAGCGCTGTCGATGTAAGGACATCATCATCAGGCCGTCGTGAGAATACTGGACTCAGTTAGTCAGTTGGTCCCTATTTATGTGCAGAGGGAAGTGAGAGGTATCTAGGGGAACAAGGTGTCTAGGAAAAAAAAAGAAAAACGGAGTTATTGAAAAAATAGTCTATTTCCTCTAATACACGAAAAACGCAACAAACACTGTTATACCGGTTTCGGTGCTCAAACCATCGTCAGTAACACACAATAACTGTATCACCGTAACCGTATCACGTGTACCGGCTTCATTTTTGGTCTAAAAAAGTCGTTCTTTCGCACACTTGGTCCATTTGGGCCCTAGTTGTGTCCCGAAACTTTCAGCCCGATCGAAATATACCCAGGGATGTTATGAGTGAAAATGTGCACAAAACTAGGTACTTTTTGTGTTTCAGTAACATGTTAGTAATTTTGAGGTATCGTTTTCCATGTTTTTGGGGACGAGAAGACCGAATATGAAGTCCATTTTGACCAAAGAGTGGAAAATCGAGGTTCTACCAAATGTTCAGCTCCCAAAATTGATGTTTTATGAGTCAAAAATCTGGGAAATCGTCTGAAATCACCATCAATTTGTATAATAACACTGTAAGTAGTATCAACACGTGCATCAAGACGATTAAATGGCACTACCAATGATCAAAGATGAATTGAAAAAAAAAGGAGCGTACCTAATTCGTGTTGAGGCCAAAAATGGTGGAAACCATCAGAAATAGCTATTTCAATTATTTCACCTGAAATAAACAATAAGTGAACAGCCACCATTTCTGTAGGTATGTCCAGTAGAATAATAAACCCATGTGACAAGGACTTTGCAGCTTTTTTGTGTTTTAGTAACATGAGCATTTGAGGTATCGTTTTCCATGTTTTTGGGGACGAGAAAACCGAATATGAAGTCGATTTTGACCAAAGAGTGGAAAATCGAGGTTCTACCAAAATTGATTTTTTTTTAGTCAAAAACATGGGAAATCGTCCGAAATCACCATAAAATTGTATAATAACACTAGAAGAAGTTTCAACACATGGATCAAGATGATTAAATGGCTCTACCAATGATCAAAGATAAATTGAAAAAAAAAATAAAAAAACCACAGTCATGCAGCATGGCTATAAGAGCGAATTTTCGAAGAAATAACTAATTTCATGTAAAATGTGATGTTTGGGATATCCCATTCAAATATGGGCAATCTTAAACTTATTGGGTAATTATAGGTATTCAAGTATGACGCCATTCAGTTAATTCGGTATGCATCAAATATGGGCATACATACCTAACAAATTTTTTGTTCCATTTTTTGCCGAGCAACACCTCGGTTTGTAGATTTTCCAACGCTGAACACGATGGTGAAGTCAGAATTGCGATATCCCATTCCGTTATCAGATTAGAGCAGACGAACCAGGAAGAACATCTCAAGAAATAACCACGTTCCTTCATCTTCAAAGTGCTCCAGTTTGAGAACGGAATGAGATATCGCAATTCTGATTTCACCATCGTGTTCAGCGTACAAAAACCTTTAAAATGAGGTGTCACTTGTCAGACTGTTGCATTTTGGGAATTTATGGGTAATTTTCCCCCCTAAAACTCCCCAAAACTCCCCCTTAGAGTGACCCGATTCTGCCCATCTACGAACTTAGCCTGTCGATTGCCAAGACAGATTTTTCATGCAAATTTGAACTTTTTATCTCAATTCTTTCGAGAGTTATCGTCTGGAATGACACATACCTACATATATAATATATAAATATATAAATACACACATATATATATATATATATATATATATATATATATATACATATAATTTTTGGTGTCTTTCGGCAGTGAATTCAGGATGGTCTGAAACGGATTTTGGTATAAAAATCTTTCGGAAATTCGAGTTTTAAAAATTTTGGACCGAGAACAATAGCTTCCTTTTCTTCGAAAATTCGCTAAAAGGAGCGTACCTAATTCGTGTTTTAGGGACCAAAAGTGGAGGAAACCATCAGAAATAGCTATTTCAATCATTTCACATGAAAGAAACAATAAATGAACAGCCAGCATTTTCGTAGAATAGTAAACCCATGTGATAAGGACTTTGCAGCGTTTTTAAATATGCCTTGCACTTGCATTTACCGCCCATCGCCGAAAATGACCATCTCTTAACGCCACCGGCTAATTCTTTATGGAACGTAAAGTTACAGCCTTTAAAAAAAAGTTGCGTCGACCTCCTTTTGACTACCACCCGTCACAATATGGAGGGAAGACCGAGTCATCTTGGAAGGTAAACGTAAAACAGGACGTGGTAGGCGAGTAAACGTATCTCCTACCACACCTTGGATTTCATGTCGCTACGGGAACATTTAGGCTAAATTTTATTTTGCGAGAGCAAAGTGAACGGGAACATTTAGGTGGTCGGACTTTCGATCCTCGGACCCGACTGGAACATTGAGGCCGTCGCCCATTCTCTCGACGGCCTGATGATGATGTCCTTACATCGAAAGCGCTCGCCTCCATTACTCAACCAGCTAGTAACGACGGACTCCTCCGAAAGGTATGTGTCGTGGCATCCTCCCAGAACCACAACTTTACTATGTGAAATTACGATCTCGCCAAATAAACTTAGAAGTGGGGAGGGAAGACGCAGGAGAGCCGAGGGCCAGCCTGGGGATCCCCTCCATCCTCCACTAGCTGGAGAACGGAGGGAGAGGGCTCCCAGGCCTATAAAAACTCGCCTCCTTCGCCTTTCCAGCGATTCTACGCTCTCCTCTAGTCGCTGACTACTCTCTCTCCTCCTTACCTCGTCTCTCTCCTTACCTAAAAGATCTTGGCCATGGTGGTGATTCGCTCATTACCAAACCAAGCAAACTACCCTAAAAGATCTCGGGTATGGTGGTGGTCCGCTCATAACCAAACCGAGCAAGCCTTCCAAAAAGATCCTGGGCATGGTGGTGGTCCGCCCATTACCAAACCAGGCAAGGAACCGGAAAAGATTCCGGGCATGGTGGTGGTCCGCCCACAACGTACCGGGCACATCCTCCCTCAACGCCTCTCGTGGTGGATGTGCGCTCTATCTCATCCATCACAGTATGATAATAGTAAACCGCCAAATTTAGGGGGGGGGGGAGATTAAAATTCTGTTTTTGGTTAATTATTTTCAATAATGAACCATTGGAATCGAGCATGAAAAAAAAAATTCTTACCCCCCCTCAAAATTTGATGGTTTACGTTTCAAGGTATGTAGAATCCAAAACTGCAATAAAAATACTCGGTCTGTCCGCCGTACGCCGTACGGGCCACTTTTCTTAGTTACCATGAAAAAAAATTGATGAAATTCGGGTTAAAGGTTCCGTTCGGCGTCTAGTTGGTCCTCGAAGCTCGACGTTACTGTGAGTCATCTCTAAGGGGTTCAAAATAGGGGTTGAAATTTTCAAAACGCCTATACCATTTTTTTACGTAAATATTTTTACGGTTTTAAATAGTTCTTGAACTTGCGAGTTTTTTAAGACCATCCGGAGCATCGTACGTCCAGCCGTTCGTTCACAGTAAGGCCCCGAAGTTTGCACCGACAGGCATTTTCGACTCCAGTGTGAATGAAATTGTATACAATTCAAACCAAATCTCGTAACCAGAGACGCGCCCACAATAGGAATTTGTGAATACGGCCAATCATTGGTAGGGATCACCTGATTATATTGGCGGAGTATGAAGTCGAGTTGGTTGTTCTGTGATATTATTTAATTTGAAAAATGATGGCTCTTTTGGAGTTTGTTAGGTAGTGAAACTTGAACAAACGTTGAAGTATTATTGATGGGTAAATTATTACTACGGTAAATCATTACTCAACGGTAAATTATTACACAACGGTTCATTATACCATCTACGTAGAAGGGGCTGGAGTTTGTTGGTAGGTACTTTTGCAACTTTTTTCACTCCTCATCAACAATTTCTTTTCAGAACTTCATTATGTGTGTTTCTTTTTGTTAGGTACTGTTTGTCATCGGCAGAATTATTTTAGCAACATTTAACTCGTGATTTAGGTAGGTACCTAGTAACGAGTACGGGGTTAGGTACTAACCTACGGAGGGTCAGCGATCTACATAATATGCATAGAATAGTACATATCATATTATATAGACGGGTTATCTATACATAGAGCTGTGATCTGCAACAGAAGGGTATTCTATACAAAATAATAAACCGTTGTGCAGGGATTTGCAGCGTTTTTTTTCATGGTCGATTTCTCAGGTTTGTTATTGAAAATAATAAACCAAAAGCGTTGCTGGTCGCTTTGGATGTTTTCGGTTTTCTTGCCGGGCGGGACGTTACCGCGTCACTGGATTCCCTGACTTCTAATTCATTCGGATCTTCATCAACCTGCGAAATCTTCACAATGGACGTGACTCACCACTGGGCGGAAGGTAACAAGTGGTCGTTCGGAGGAACACATTACCATTAATAGGAGGGGATGAGCTGTGAAGGGCCGGCCCATTCATTATGCCACCGGTATTGATTCTCTTCCAACTCCCTTTGACAATGAAGGAAAACCGGTGGGCCGACACGGGCCGTTGAAGCCGTCAAGGTTGTAAATCATGTGGCGATGACTCCGGGGGCGGCTGTGGCAGTGATTGCGGTCATCATTACAACCTTGTGGGGGCTCGGGCTATGGCAACTGTTTGCGTCCCAAGGGGTAGTTGTTGTCAATTAACTAGACAAAAAGGAAAAGGCCCCGGGGGTCGGGTTCTAGGCCCAGATGTGGCCCCCTTCCGAGGACGTCCCCCGAGATTTAATGGTGTCAGGAAGGGGAAGGCGGGCGCTTCTGTTGTCCCTAATCAGTTCCGCTCAGCGTCGGCCAAAAGATCCTTCCACCGCCACTGCAGGCTTTTAAAACATCCATTATAACGCTCCGCTATCTCCCCAATCCCTCACAGATGTCCCGCTGTGAATTGTCGCGGATGGGACGCATCAAGAATTACAACAGTGCGAACATATCGATAATGTTGATATCGGTGTAGAAAAGGGAAACTCTGTAAGTATTCAACCAACTGGATTTGTGCAGGAGTGAACTCTTGGTTTATTATTTTCAATTATGAACCTTCGGAATCGACCATGAAAATAAAATTTTAAACCTCGCAAAATGACCATGAAAAACATTTCCGTCCGTCCGCCGCGACTTTTGGTTTATTATTCTACGAATAACCTATGTAATCGCTCAGCAAAAAAAATTTATAGCACCCCCTAAAAATTTTCACTTTCACGTTTCATGCGTAGATTCCAAAAATGCTATGTCCGTCCGCCGTCCGCCGTCCGCCTTATCATGCATAACTACTTCATTTTCGGTCTAAAAAACTCGCTCTTTCGCACACATACTCCATTTGGGCCCTAGTTGTGTCCCGGAACTTTTCAGCCCAATAGGAATATACCCAGGGGTGCTATGGGTGAAAAATGGATATAAAATAGGTATTTTTTGTGTGTCTCAGGGGGTCTACTTCGCGATAATTTCCTACCACAACTACTCGGTACCTACCAAAACAAAAAAAATAAATGGATAAAAACATTGGGCGCCACTCCTCGTCAAAGAAACCCCGAGACCAAACAGAGGAGGATTTGGAGGGTAATAATATTAATAGAAAATGAAATTGTGCTGGATAAAAAAAAGAAGTTTATTCTGAGAAGCGAGTCAGCGACCGCCAAAACCACGCCAGTACACTCCTATTCTCTATCTAAGCCCTAGACCTAATGGCTTAGAACACTAATGTCACTATGGCTAGCTGGCGAGGTAGATGAAGAGGAAGAGGCCTGGTACGTGATGTGGGTGCTGAACCGATCCTTGGGTCAGTACGAGGATATAGAATGGAAAAAGAAGAAACCCCTAAAATACAAAGATGATAATATGTAAAAAAACCACAGTCATGCAGCATGGCTATAAGAGCGAATTTTCGAAGTTTTCGGCATCTTCCTCCTCCGCCTAAAATTTTCTGAAAATTAATTTTCGGCCAATGTTTTCCCAACTTGATACCATACAAAATTAAAACAGGAGTAGTTTTACGCAAAGTAATATTTGGGGTGGAAGGAGGGGGAGGGGGAAATCAAAAATGTTTTGAATACCAGAAGAGTAGGTATTGGGTACGTAACAAATTTTTTGTTCCATTTTTTGCCGAGTAACACCTCGGTTTGTAGATTTTCCAACGCTGAACACGATGGTGAAGTCAGAATTGCGATATCCCATTCCGTTATCAGATTAGAGCAGACGAACCAGGAAGAACATCTCAAGAAATAACCACGTTCCTTCATCTTCAAAGTGCTCCAGTTTGAGAATGGAATGAGATATCGCAATTCTGATTTCACCATCGTGTTCAGCGTACAAGAACCTTTAAAATGAGGTGTCACTTGTCAGACTTTTTCATTTTGGGAATTTATGGGTAATTTCCCCCCCCTAAAACTCCCCAAAACTCCCCCTTAGGGTGACCCGATTCTGCCCATCTTCGAACTTAGCCTGTCGATTGCCAAGACAGATTTTTCGTGCAAATTTGAACTTTTTATCTCAATTCTTTCGAGAGTTATCGTCTGGAATGACACATACATATATAAATATATATATAAATATATAAATATATATATAAATATATATATATATATACATATAATTTTTGGTGTCTTTCGGCAGGGAATTCAGGATGGTCTGAAACGGATATTGGTATACAAATCTTTCGGAAATTCGAGTTTTAAAAATTTTGGACCGAGAACAATAGCTTCCTTTTCTTCGAAAATTCGCTAAAAACGGAACAGACTCACTTAAGATCGAGGTAGGTAGTACATTGCCAACACAGGTAGGTACGCATCCTCACCAAAACTGGGGTTTCTCTAAAAAAAATTCTTTATCTTTCCGGACAATCACCAACTTGGGATTCTGGAGGTTGGATTGTACCTGGTGATCCGAACGAGGGTACCTATCTTAGAACGGGTACATAATATTATTCCCTAAACCCCAGAAGTAGGACCCCAAAACTCAGACAAAGAGATATAACTTTCATACATTTAGGTAAATCTCATGTACCTAATTTAAGGAAACGTGAAACGGAAAAGAATACTTCGCTAAGAAATGCAACAGGATATACATAAATATAGTGCTTATAGCCGAGGAGGATACGAGTTTCACAAGAAGTAGGTACAAAACAAGGAAGTATGACACATTTACGAGAAAACTGTGTTGGAATGATTACCTGTAGGTACTGATGGGGAGGAATACAATTTTGTGGGATAATGCTCTCGTGTTAGAATAACATATCCAAATCCACGGTATACTTTATCCTGCTATTAATATTGCAGTATTCCACTATTTGTACAGCAAAAGAGAATAAAATCCTGCTGGGCAGCAATATAGGCTCGGGATCTCACCTATGGCACAATCTGCGTGTAACTGGCGTGGGGTTAACAATCTTGTCAACTCGATACGGAAGTAATTTAAAGTGCAAAGTGAATGTTGTTAGAAGGCGAAACGGGACTGCCGATTACGGCCCTGAAGGTCAAGCGATAAATGATTGTGAGCGTGATGAAACAGTTGACGCGAAATTCATTACAGGTAATCTAGAAATTGAGCGTAACAGTGTTTGAGCAGCATGAGCTTTTGCGGCATCGTTTTCCATGTTTATTAGGACGAAAAGACCGGATCTGAAGTCCATTTTGGTTTATTATTTTCAATAATGAACCATTGGAATCGAGCATGAAAAAAAAAAACTTACCCCCCCACAAAATTTGATGGTTTACGTTTCAAGGTATGTAGAATCCAAAACTGCAATAAAAATATTTCTGTCTGTCCGCCGTACGCCGTACGGGCCACTTTTCTTAGTTACCATGAAAGAAAATTGATGAAATTCGGGTTATAGGTTCCGTTCGGGGTCTAGTTGGTCCTCGAAGCTCGACGTTACTGTGAGTCATCTCTAAGGGGTTCAAAATAGGGGTTGGAATTTTCAAAACGCCTATACCATTTTTTTACGTGAATATTTTTACGGTTTTAAATAGTTCTTGAACTTGCGAGTTTTTTAAGACCATCCGGAGCATCGTACGTCCCTCCGTTCGTTCACAGTAAGGCCCCGAAGTTTGCACCGACAGGCATTTTCGACTCCAGTGTGAATGAAATTGTATACAATTCAAACCAAATCTCGTAACCAGAGACGCGCCCACAATAGGAAATTTGGCGGAATGAAATCATTGCTAGGGATCACCTGATTATATTGGCGGAGTATGAAGTCGAGTTGGTTGTTCTGTGATATTATTTCATTTGAAAAATCATGGCTCTTTTGGAGTTTGTTGGTAGGTAGTAAAACTTGAACAAACGTTGAAGTATTATTGATGGGTAAATTATTACTGCGGTAAATCATTACTCAACGGTAAATTATTACACAACGGTTCATTATACCATCTACGTAGAAGGGGCTGGAGTTTGTTGGTAGGTACTTTTGCAACTTTTTTCACTCCTCATCAACAATCTCTTTTCAGAACTTCATTATGTGTGTTTCTTTTTGTTAGGTACTGTTTGTCATCGGCAGAATTATTTTAGCAACATTTAACTCGTGATTTAGGTAGGTACCTAGTAACGAGTACGGGGTTAGGTACTAACCTACGGAGGGTCTGCGATCTACATAATATGTATAGAATAGTACATACCTATCATATTATATAGACGGATTATCTATACAGAGAGCTGTGATCTGTAACAGAAGGGTATACAAGTATACAACAGAAACCGACAACGAGCTAAGGATTTTATATTATTGTATGATTCTTCAATCAGTAACAAGTTTTCCAGTCACTTCTAATCAGAATACGCAGTTTTATTATTAAACATCTACCAAACATATTCAATTACATAAAGTTACTGTTTAAAGGAACGACAAATAGGTACCTAGTACCTAGTATTGTAGACTAGGTACCTATAGGTTCATGTTTCTTCAGTCTTGAGAACCATATTATGGTAACAGTCTTGGTAACATGGGTACTTTCATGTGGGCTGAGGAAAGTAAAATGAGTATTAAGTAAAAGAGTATGACTTCTGTTATGACTTAACATACTCAAGCTGTCTCTTAAATTGAATTCAGTCAATTTCCATCGTTGATGGAAAGCAAAGTTTCCTATTGAAGATTGGTGTCGGGGTCTTAGTTTTGGTGACTATATTTTCAGTTCCCACCAATAAGATGTCTTCAGTAATGTTGAATACGGTATTAAGTCTGTTAGAAGGCAGTAAAGGATTCACGGTAACGAATTCATAAGCGTCTATCTCCTCAATTCTGCAAAATTTCTTTTTGACTTTATCTTTCACACATATTGACACTAGCGCAAAATCCCCGACAGATAACGATTCTTCTTCTTCATCATGATTGTTCTCTTTGGTCTGAGATACCTGGAAGAGGTGTTTCATCTTGGTTCTCATATTGATTCTTCTCATCGGATTGATCCAGAGTTGCTTGAATTGCATCAATGATGGCTTTTGCGCTGTTTGCCAACCCTTCAGCGCTCGGTCCTGGTTTCACCATTAACTCATCAATTACTACATTCTGTCCATCTTCTCCTGGTTCTACACATTTTTCAGCAGTGCCTTAATTTCTCTCGCCTGTCATTTCATGGAGATCATCTGGTTCACTCTCATCTCGTTCAGATGGCTGCCATTCCTCCTCGCTGCTGTCGCTAGCTGATTCAACAAACTTTCTCTTTCCTTTTGACTTCACGTGCTTTCTTCCTATTTGCTTTTTACTCTCTTTCTTCACCATTCTCTCTTCAGATTTTTTTAACTTGAGCTTCTCTTTCTCTTTCTTCTTTTCTTCTCTAGCCAGTGCTCTCTCCTTTTTCTTGTCTTCCTCGGCTTTCTTCTTTTCCTCCTTCTTCTGTAGATATTCTCTGTTTGCTGAAGATGACAGTCAGCTTGGTAAAACTTCTTTTTTGCGTTTGGTGGTCTGTTTCGCAATTTCTTCGGGCCAGATCAAGGCTTTTTTGAAAGGGCTTGGCAAAAGACTTTGTATCCTGCTGACAGTTGAATTTTGACTGGGACCCTCTGCATCTATATTTACTTGTGTAGCTGTGCTTGGCATTAAGTGGACTTCCGCTTGAGTAACAACTACATTTGACGATGTTTCTCCCTCTGCTGCATTCTCCTCCATGTTGATTACATTGCTATTGTTAGGTTTCCCTGAATCGTTCCTTAAATTTTGCAAAATGTGAAACAGTGCTGAATACTCCTTTGCTCCTTACCATGTTGATGAGGATAATTCGAACTGCCGGATGTACTCAGGGCCAATGTAACATTTCAAAATTAAAAGAGCTCCTTCAAGCTTACTTGACTGTTCGCAGTTCGCCATCCTTGAATGTATTTGGTCTGCTCACCGAATTAACAAAATGCTGTACTGACGTGGTGAGCTGCGCACTTGAGATAGGAAAACCTCTATCTGCCATCAACTTAATCCATTGAACAAGGCCCTCCTCTTCCTTTTCCGTTAGTACGGCAGTTCCGTTAGTACATTTTCCGACCAACAGGCGTTCGCCCATTTACCTTATCCCTAAGAGTGGGACGTGGGATATTGTTTTTTTGCTGCAGCAGCAATTGCCATTCCCTGATTTTTTGTATAATTAAAAGCTGCAAGCATTGATTCTTCACAGAAGAGAAGTTTTCTTGCCTTATTCACTTCAGGCTTCTTCCTCACCCTCAATTTTTTTTTCTTTGCCGCCATTTTCAAACCATATAAATGAGTAATAAGAGTCGTATTAACATCTCCCAGTTAGGGAGATACGTACTTAGGTACGTACCTACTTAGAATACCTTTAATAAAATGAAGGAACCAGCTAATAAACTAACGGGGAATAGTGGTGATTACTGGAACAAACAGGTGGAGAAAACTGGAACATGCTGTTCCAGTAATCACCACCTACTTGAGCCAGTGATCACCACCCCCTGGTGAATACTGGATCCAGTAGTTTTTTTCAAAAATCTCGAACAACGTCGTGCACGACAGAAAATAACGAATCGAATACATTAAAAACCCAAAATTGACCCTCTGGACCAGTTAACATCACCCCTGGTGGTAACTGGACAAAGCAGCCTTTTGGTGTTCCAGTGTCGCATGTCGTCGTTTCCCTTGAAATCTCTCTCATATTTGGGGGTTTGAAAACTCAGTTGTGCAGGAAAAACAATGCCCAATACAGGGAAACAACAAAAATTACAAAAAATCTACAGATAAGCAATGATAAAACATTAAAACGAGACCCACTTTCTTAGCAGAACTCGTAAGGAAGCAGCTGATCACGAACACTGACAACAAAAACTCAATTCAGGACGTTATCCCGCCACTGACTGCTGAATATTGGCGGTAAAAATGAAGCTGAGATTCTAACCTGTAGAATGGAGCCAGTTTCATTTTTCTAATTGGCACCAAATTCTTATCTTTCGGAATCAAAGTTGGGAGTGGTGATAACTAGTGCACTGGTGGAGACTGGTACACTTACCCTATGCAAAAGGTGGAAAATTATACATGCGCATGTGCAGGAGAGTTACTCCTGTCCAACGAGCGTCTTTTGTAGGTTCTACATCTTCCCAGAAGCTTATTATTAACGAAAAACCGCAAGTGGGTGCCAAAAACTGGGGGGGATGCCCAAAACTGGGGGTTTTACCCTATCATATTATATAGACGGATTATCTATACAGAGAGCTGTGATCTGTAACAGAAGGGTATTCTGTACAAAATAATAAACCGTTGTGCAGGGATTTGCAGCGTTTTTACCAAAGTGTGAAAAATTGAGGTTCTAACGAAATTTCAGCCTTCAGTTTACGTTAAATTTTGGTCTAAAATCGTCGTTCTTTCGCACACGGTTTGGATCCCAATTTGGGAACACATTTCGGTCCTAGCTGTGCTCCAAAGCTAGGCAGCCCGATTGGAATACACCCAGGGGCGGTAAATGTGTGCAAAAATAGGGATTTTCGAGGTTTTAGTGAACACGAGCTTGTAATGTATCCTTTTCCATGTTTTTTAGGGAGAGATGACCAAATATGAAGTTGATTTTGACCAAAGAGTGAAGAATTTAGGTTTTAACGAAGGTTAAGCGTAGACGTACTATTCTATATTAATATGTAGATCGCAGACCCTCCGTAGGTTAGTACCTAACCCCGTACTCGTTGCTAGGTACCTACCTAAATCACGAGTTAAATGTTGCTAAAATAATTCTGTCGATGACAAACAGTACCTAAAATGGCAAAAAGAAACGCAAATAATGAAGTTCTTGGGAAAATTGTTGATGAGGAGTGAAATAGATGCCCCTTCTGCCTAGATCACTGTTTTCTGTGGTCAATACCTACCTTCGTGGTCAAGTATAATGAACCGTTGTGTAATAACTTGCCCATCAATAATACTTGAACGGTTGTTCAAGTTGCAAAAGTACCGAACAACAAAATCCAGCCCCTTCTTGGTAGATGAACCGTTGTATAATAATTTACCGTTCTGTAATAATTTACCGTTGTGTAATAAAATTAACCTGTGTGTAATAATTTACCCATCAATAATACTTCAACGTTTGTTCACGTTTCAGAAGTACCTACCAACAAAATCCAATAGTCCATCACTTATCAAATGAAATAATATCGAAGTACAACCAACTCGACTTCATACAGCCATCCTTGATTATAATCAGTTTCTCCCTGGTGATGATATCCGGGCCGGATTTATGCCGTTTGATTCACGATCGTGTTGACGAAGATTTTTGGTGCACACGAACGGCTGGACGTACAATGCTCCGGGTGGTCTCAAAAAATTGTTTACCTCAAGACAAATTTAATAACGTAAAAAACCACTTTTATCGAAAAAGAAACTTCTTTTATCGAAAGTTATCGAGCTACGGCGTTCTGAAAATTGCTACCCCTTAGAGATGACTGACTAACTTCGAGCTTCGAGGACCAACTAGACCCCGAACGGAACCCATAACCCGAATTTCTTCAATCATTATTCATGTGTAAGTAGTAGGATTTGTATCCCGGAATCTGAATATTATTCGGTTCCGGGCCGGTCTTCCGGCAGGCTAATGGCCTTTGCCGGAGAGTTCCCACGCCTTATTAGTTTCCTGGATACCCACTCGATCGCCGGGGACAAGGAGTTAGCAAAGGAAAGCACTGGATATATGTTGTGTATGTATGTATTGTACGTATTGCTTAAGCTATGATTAATTTATTGTAGTTAATTATTGTCTTTATTATACCTTGGTCTTTCCTAAGCTCTCCAGCCTCGTTTCCACTCGCGCCCGCGCACTCGTGCCCGGAGAATTGTCCGTTTCGGCGGCGGAGACGGCGGCAGCAGCGTTGGGAAGGGGGCCTCCAGTAGAACGGGGCGTCCGAGAGTCGCTACCTCCGGGCGTTCGACGTCGTGGGGGCGTCAATCCGCCACGACCGGCTTTCCCATTCTTCGGATGGCACCAATAGTTTATAAAACTCGCGCTGGGCTCATCGCGGAGAGTTCCGTACTCGTCGAGTAACCGGGGAAGACAGCCCCGATTTTCTTTGTCTACGGTTTCAAGAGCCCTGCCGCGGTGAGGCGTAGTGCTGACTTAGCGCACACGCCTGGGAACGATGTCGCCTTCGTTTGGTAGCTTTTTTATGTGCACCGATTTTTGAGGTCGCACATGTCCCCCTTGCTGGAAAAGAATTTTGTCCAAAATTCTTGGCAGTAAGCGCTTGTTCGATGTATGACATTTATGTACGTTCGGATCGGCACGGCACTCGCGTATGGAGGAGAGACTTTATGCACTGCACTTTTGCTATTGATACCGTTCACTGGAGAGCTAGTTCACTGTCTTATACCTAAATGCCTTCTATAAACCATATAATATATATTTAGGGTTACATAATTTTTAATTTAATAACTAATTTGTTTTTAACACATGACCTCTGAGAAAAACGTCACAATGTAGTCATATCAGACCATGTTTAGCCACATAAGCTTATCTGCTGATATACACAGGATCATATCAGTACACATACATCAAATATATAACAGCTTCTATCAACAAATGATGAAATCATTGCATGAGTCAATTCACAGTACATAATTTTTTTGGAAACACTAATAATAGTTACAGGAGGTAAAGCACATGTGTGTATGTGACCTATTGATACACAGACAACCCTATGAATTTGTGGAGGGAAAGTACTTCGGAGTTAGTTTCTGAATTAAATCTACTATTTAAGATAGTGCAAATCATCAGTAGTATATGATCGTTACCTACTTCGCATTTCGAAGTATGACGTTTTGATCTTATTTATTCATCATTTTATTTATTCATTGCTTTATCTTACACATTTATCTTACATTACTTTATCTTCATCTTATTTATTAATCATTTTATTGTATTTAGTCATTGCTCTATCGTACACCTTTATCTTACATTACTTTATCTTCATCATTTTATTGTATTTGTTCATTGCTTTATCGTACACCTTTATCTTACATTACTTTATCTTCATCTTATTTATTCATCATTTTATTGTATTAATTCATTGCTTTATTTTACGCCTTTATCTTACATTACTTTATCTGCATCTTATTTATTCATCATGTTATTGTATTTGTTCATTGATTTATCTTAGTTTATCTTAAACATTTACCTTGCGTTACTTTGTCGTTATCTTATTTATCCACCATTTTATTTTATTTATTTGTTACTTTATTATTTTTCTTATTTTTGAGTCTTAGCCTTAACGTTAATTAACCTTTTCTAAGTCTATCCATAACCTATTGATGATAATGTAATTGAGTGAATAACATAAATTGATTACTTTTATTACATTTTACAGTTTGCTGTGTTTATCTCCATTGCTATGCTTGGAGTACAATTGCATTGCCTGCTCGCTGTATTATTTGTCTTGATACATAATTACCCACTTTTCCTTGTCCACTCATGCTACTGGCGACTGCTTAAATTTTTCATTTTGCCTAGTATTTCATGGAGGGTTTTCTTGTATTTTATTTGATACGTCCTTCGTTTCTACTTCTAATTATTATATTCGATTCTACTATTTTTATTCAGTTCTCTTATTCTTAATTTCTATTCGTGTTCAATATTTATTCTTACCTCAATTTTTATTATATTTTCTTATTTATATCAAAGTCTCTTATTTTTTTTCAATTCCCTTAGTTAATGTCTCGAATCTTTCTATTTTCTTCTTTCCATTTTTATTGGCGCTTACTTATTCACTTATACAATTAGACGAATTTTTATTGGTTTCATTTCCATTTTTCATGTCATGCTGTCATTTTGCTAGTTTTGCAGAACCTAGTCTTGTTTCCTTGTGTACCAATTAGCATTATGTCAATTTTCAACGTTAATATTATTCCAATTACTAGTATTTAATAATTTCATTATTATTATTTCTTCAATTATTTCATCATTTATACTTTCTTTTAGTGTATGGTTATTCAAATATTGTTTATCCTCAATTATCTCGAACATTTTGAATAATTTGTTCTTCTTTTTCTAACCACACTTTTTATTATTTATTTTATTTTTTTCATTTTATTTATGAAATTCATTTTTTTTTCTTAATGTTTTAATATCGATGTTGTCATGCACCCATCTATGCTTTTATTCACGGTCTCCAATTACTCTTACGTCCATTCACTTTCTTCATCTGTTTCATTCATCCACGTTTGTTCATACGTACATGCCTGATTCATCATAACTTTCACTCATCTCGTTACATTTATTCGTCTTTGTTTCATTAAACTATCACTCATCTGTCCAGCTCCCAGGCGCCTTGGGGTGTCCAGTCTCACGCACGCATCCACATGATACACGTATACTACACTTATAACATACATCCTTGATACATTCGTTCATACACGTATAATATAATATGTTCACTCACACACATGCAAGTTTCGCTGGTTAGTGTTTCACTTTCAGTAGCACACTTCCATGGCACATTCATATTTCTTCCTTCATACACATAAATACATCATTCTTACATTCTACTTTTGTTTCATTCATGCGGCCGCTTCATGCATTCAAATGTTTTTATAATGATTTATTCTTAATTTATTAATATTTAATATTATAGTTTCCTACTTATTTATTTTTATTTATTTATTTTTTTTTTTATTCTTTCAGTTTGTAGGCACTTTATCTACTGGTATTTTTTGCCTAGTGTAATACCTTCGAAACTGTGATACATGGAAATTTCTGTCTCTTATTCCATTTTTGTAGGGTATTTCAATGATGAAATTATATCTTCCCGTTTGTCTCTTTAGTTGGAATGGACATGTATATTTCTGTGTTCGTTTGTTAACATTTGGATCCAAGAACTTAGTTTCAATTAATACTAATTCTCCTTCTTTAAAATCTGCGTCTGGCCTATTCTTGTCGAATTGCTTTTTACGCTTCTGGAACTCTTCATTGTGTATCTGGGGTAATTTTTCCCATGTATTCTGTAGATTCCCTATTCTTTGTTGATCGTCATTTTCTGTATTATTCCTTATTCCATCTTTATAAGTAGGAAAGGAATACCCGTATGACGCCACTGATAAGTATAGCGCCAAATTTAATGAGGGGAACTAATTGGTAGTTGGCGGCACTTTTAATGAGTTAATTGGGCGGAGCGGTAGGTTTAGGTCATTAAATCCGTAGCTACCTACGTGTGGGCTTATCATAATTGATAGGAACGTCGAGTTTAGTTCATTAAATCCGTACTTACCTACCTATTCTTATCACCAAGCGGCGGCGAACGACGACAACAGTGTTATCACATATTAGAAAGCGACTGTCATGTTATCATAATGCCTGGCTGAGCTCAGAAGGACCTCATGATTTAGCTCATTATTTTGGTAGTAACGGGCAAGGTTTGTTATCAAGTTGGTGGCGGTAGGTAATGAAGCTTTCAAGCAGTGGTTCCTTATCAGAACATGTGATTGGTAACTTCACGATGTCTACAATGTAATCAAGACGGTTTTAAATGATCCTACACACACACACGCTAACCTCATAGCGTCCCAAAACAGATAAAATTTTGAGAGAATCAACGAAAAAGTTGGAGCGCACGTGTAAAGGTCACCCGCCGCAAAGATATTAGCTATAAACGAATGATTTCAGTTCACTCCGAATTAATCATGAAGGTTTTTGTACTCCTGACCGTATATTTCACAGCCTCCTCCTCCCCAATAGACGCGAGAGCTTACCATTCCTCCTCCTACATTCACTCAGCTTTCACAGCATCGCAGATCTTAGATGTAGAAATTTTAAATGATGGTACGCGAACGGAAGTGCTTCTACTCTATAATAACTGATTACCCATTACCATAAACGCTGAGGAATTCCTACATGTTGCTTTCTCATGGCAGAAGATTTATCAAGCGTTCACAGCCGCCTTCCATTATCCCTATGTTGTACTTCATAATTCGGAGGAGGAGGAGGAGGAGGAGGAAATGAAGGAAGAAGATTTGTTCGAAGATTGGAAAGACAACGATTCGGTAAGTGACCTCCAATTAACTAGCCTTTAGCAGATCTACCTACCTCCTCTTTATTATTAGTTTTTTACCAAAAGCTCATCTTCAGACAGGAGCGACGTTGAAAGAAACGAATAAACCAAACGCTACCATTTCTATACATGTGCAGGAAGTGGATGATAGTCAGTGGTTTCAGCCAAATCAGTTCATTAGTACCACTGTTAAAACTCCTACGACCACACAAAGAAAAAATCCATTTAACAAGGTAAGTCAAAGGAGGTGACCCACTTTCTAATTTAGCGAGGAAAGCTCATTTTACCCCACTCCCGTACTTTACTACATATAAAAACCCTCCTACTGCACTGCTTTACTATCACACCTTCACTTGAACTGAGTGTTCCACCATCACCCACTTACCTTGCAAGATCATTGTAAGTCTTTTTTAACCAATCATGCATACTAAGCTAGGAGCACCATGTTCTTTAACACACGAAATTACCCCACCAACACTTAGGTTTATGGTTCAAGACTTTTTTATTAATGAATTTATTCACGAAGCTCAAATCTATCTGTTAGATGTGCCCACCTCACTTCATTTTAAAATTTTCTTGTCTTTTATGTTTTAGCGCAAAATGCCTGGACTACTAAATTCGCTAAACTTTGTGACGTCTTTGAACGCGACGAGACCCACCGTGTTCACAAATATCAAAGAGCTAGTAATTGGAAGGGAGTATCCAATTTTAAAATTTCAAGCAGTCAACAGAGGCTACGGTCCAGCTATTGAGGCGGAATTAAAAAATTTTGAGGATGATGGAACCTTAACTGTCTCATTACCCAGACGATATAATATGATCGTCACAAATGAAATAATAAATACTTACACGCGTAAGTATTTGGCGCCCTCATTTGTTTTTTGTTTTTCTATAACATCACACAAAGTCTTAAAGTGTTATTATTCTTTTTTCAGCGTCTACGATTAACCTCATCTATCGAGGCTGTAATGGTGGGCGAGGCTACAACCTTGAGTTTGTCGAGTCGTCTGAACATGAGACGACCCTCAGCGAGGAGCCTACGACCTAGATTTTGTCCACTGAACTTCTTCATCTAGACACCTAGAACTTCCTTCAACATCATCATCACCAATCCAAGCACTCTGGAACTTCCTTCAACAATCCAAGCACTCTTCAAAATCTCTCTCTCTCTGAAAAATATATAATGTAAAAAGAATCTTTTGTTTTTGTTATATTCCCAATTCCTCAGAAACATTTCTATGGGTCGGAGCACAAGCTGACCAACACTCGATAAGATTAGGGGTATTTCTTAAAAACGGACGATGCGAGGTTCATTTTTTACCGTCCGCAGGTGATAAGGTGCTCGATGCGGGTATACAGCTGAATGAGCAGTTACCCTCTCCCTTACCCAGCCGAGGTTATAAGCTAAGGAATGGGCTGGGAAAAAAGGAAAACGAAAACGTTTTCAATATTTTATTTATTTATTATTACCACCACCAAAATACATTTTTTTAAATATACAAACTACATTCATATTGCAATGTCATTACATCATGTTCTGAGAGTAGTTGATTAGCAGAAGTTGGTCTACAAATTCCATATTTAAGTTCCTCAACATACTGCAAAATATGTTCTTTTTTCAAAGTTAAGTTATTTAAACAATCGGTAGCGATATTCAAAAATTAATTAAAATGATACACTTCCTGAGGTGATAAAATAAAACATTCCTTTGTTTCACAATTATACAATGAGATGTGCGGTACATAGAAAATCGTCTTTAAACTAATTACTAGAGGACTGTTGGGTACATCAAATCTACGTGCAACATCCTTTTCTTCTCGTCCAATATCCACCAATAAAATCAAATGCTTGGAAATTGAAAATAAATCATCAACATTCTGTTTGGTTAAAAACATACTCTTCCGTTTTTTAATACTTAATAATAGTACACTGGGTTCATAATTAAGTTTGCTGAACAAACCTATAGTGGCAAATTTAGTTTCATTACAATTTAGGGGAAACTTGATGACTTTCCCATATCCAGTTGTAGGCACCATCCGATATTGTTGCGCTACCATACGTTTTAAATTTGAGTTATTAACAAAGTGACGTAGCCCTTCTTTATTAGAGGCTGAGATATTATCAACTAAGTCCACATCTTCAGTTTGATTCACATTTGCCTCCGTCATCATCTTCTTCTTCTGACTGTTGTTTTTCCTCTGTCCTCGCTGTCTTCTTTTCTTTTTTTGCTTGCTCTACTTTCCGCCAAAGGAGTCGTCCCGCTGAGTCGGAGGCGTGTTTTCATCATCAATATGTTTTGCCAAATCATCCGAGACTGAATTGCAGCATGTCACTACATTAATAACATGAGAAGGTTCGCGTTTCATGAAGAATGAGCTAAAACTTCCACCATCAGGACTAGAAGGAGAATTATTTCCTCCTCCTTCAGCCATTTCATCATCATCATCAAACGCAGCATGTTCTCCATAGGGTGTAGCCTTTCCGACTCTCTCCACCAACACCTGTTGTGAAGATTTTAAAGACGAGTCAATTTCCATATCATTCATCGCAACCTTAGATTGAAGAGAAGGAGATGCGGCAGATGGCATGCAACCCACATTCGCTGTCATCGACGTTGGCTGAAGGACAATAGATTTATCCAGCAAGGGGGTGCTCAAATTTACATCCATGTTTACAACGTGAAACCTCAATGATAACTAAGTGTCACCTGTGGGAGGGAAAATCTTGTATAGACCTCCCCCCACCTCAATTAGAGTTGACAATTCCAGTTAGCGGTTGATAATTGGCCAACACGTCATTTATCACCAAACAATAGGCTGTAGTCTCTTTTGGAAAATTCTCCTGAGCCTCGATGTCAATTTTAAGATCAATTGTTCCAGACTTGACGGTCATTTCCTGGTGTGAGCAATCAATAACATAAATGGGGGATTTATCAAATTCCTTCCGACTCATCAGCGGGTAGGAGGCGGCAGCGGTGGCAGATTCTTGACTGTAACTCTTCATAAATCTCGCGTACAGTTCATACATAGTTGCAGCTTCTCCCTTCAAATTCGTGTATGGAAACGCTCGATCGTTGAGGTACACTTTTATTTCCCTTAACTTGCACCCGTCAAAAATAGAGGCGTCGGCTTTAACGGAATTTTTTCTCTTATTTTGGAAGGCAACGATAATGAAGCGTGGTGTTTCCGGCGTGACGGCGGTACGAAGCGACCAGGTAATTTTAGTTGTTTCCGGCAGCGTTGGATACTCATACAGTTGCCATGTTCTGAACCCAATTTGTAGTGATTGATCGCTCTCGATTATTTTTAATAAATTCAACTTTTGATAAGCGTCCAGTTTTAGATGCGGTACTCTCCACTGTATCTCGGTGAGATCCAATTTGAACGGGGATGTAGTTTCATCCACCGTAGCATTAGTGTTGATGATGCAATTAGTTCGTGTGCTAGCCAGCAAAAGGACGAGTTCTTGTTTTTGGTTTAATATTACTTTATTGTAATGTTCAAACAGTGGGAGGAAAAACTTTAGCGGAATGCAGTATGTGAATTTTCCATTTGTTCCAGTCACCCCAACCGACGTCCATCCAGTGTTGTCTAATGATTTATCCCAAGGTTTATGGGTTAGCAGTCCACGAAGTGTGCTGGAAATGCCCACATTTTTCACCTTATCCAATGTGACGCCAGACAGTTCGTAGCGAAGCTGGTCAAATAAGAATGCGATTCCATTGTTGATTAACTTCGTGTTATTATCAATCATCTCCCCATCCTTTGTAAGATTTCCAGCAATGTATAGATAGCTTTCTGAAGGGAGGGTGATGCTGTCCTGATGATTGATTAAAATGCGAATTTCATCGTTCACGTTGAACGTGGAGGCGGAAAATGGAATGTGCGATCTATACTCAAAATGTGTGATCGCATCATCTGTTTGAATCAAGTCAGTAACGGATAATACGTCCTCCATAATCAAACAAGAACCGTTAGTCCCAAAGATTTCAAAAAACGTCTGTTTTCAGCTGTTAATTGGCCAGCTGACGGAGAGCGTCTGAGGATCTGCCCCGAGCGGTGTTTTCTTTTTGTAGGGGGTAGTAGTGAGGAGGAGGCGAACGGCTTGAAAGTTAATCCCATTTTCGACTCGAGGATGTTATTTAATTAAATGAAGCTTGACATTTATTAGTTCTCCTCTGAAATTTATGAGCTGATCGTTTTGATCTTTAAAAGTTACAACAATCCTTTCAATACGCCGCGTATTTATTGGTAAATAAATTACGTTTTTAGGTGTTTCAACTATTTTAAAGCCTGGAGGTACAGTAGGATATACCTCATACAATGTGTGTGACAATTTCCCGTTCTGATAAGAGCCAGTAACTAAATTACATTCTATTCTGATCAAATGCACGCTTTGAATTGAAACGGGGAGGTCAGATTTGTGGGTTTTATTAGCTTCCAAAATTTTCGGGCTAAAACCCAACAGAGGTCCGATAGTGGTGTTTTGAGCGAAATCTATCGGTAGGTTCGAGCGGATTTCCGCCTGTAACGTGTTATTATTACCGATGATACTAATTTGATTGGGAGGTTTAATCCATTTTTGTACGTAACTGTTAATGTCTGAGAGCTCATATGAACCGGTCGGAAGAGAAATCACCTCTTTTCCTATCGGGAGAAGGTTGTTTTTTCCCACTTCAACGTTGGGAATTGAATTGTATACAGAAAAATCAATTAAACCTAATCTCCATTCACTGTCAGCGCCACCGCTTGTGTCAACGTGTGGCCATAGATCGGCGGAAATTACCGACTCGTTTCCGGATAAACAAAACATGTTGTTGTTGTTATCAGTGCGGAGTCTTGATCAAAACTGATGATTATGTAACAAAAATTTGAGACATAAATGTCCGCAAATAATTTCATCCCCTTTTTGAAACGAGTCATAATTATAGAAAATGTGAGGAGCGCTCTTAAAGTAAACAGTCAATTCCTTTGGAGGTGCTAGATTTCCATATGAATCGAAATAGAAAATTTTATTATTTCGTCGTTTATAGCTCACCCAATGCGTTCCCAGCCCATCGTTATCGTCTAAATTGACTATCCCGCTTTCAAATTTTCGCATTTTCAACGGTAAAGCGCCCTTACTGTATACCCCTCTAAAATGTGAAATTTTTAATTTTTTCGCGTACCGAATCAATTCAAAATTTGATAAAGGATGTATTGGAATTTCAATTCCTTCTACGTTTAGTCTCCCTCCTTTTCTTTTTCTTCCCTCCACCGCGACCTTTTTTCCCCTGCCCACCCCCATTAATTTTGTAGGGGCGTAAATAAAGACCTTTCCCCTCCATTGCCAAGTTGTGCCGCTTTTCCTCATCAAGCCGTCTCGCATTTGTTTTTGCGTCTGATATTGATTTCGCCACACTTCCAACACCACCGACGATGGACCCCAAGGCTCCGAGACCTGCTAAAATTAATGGGAGAAATCCACCCTTTTTACGTTTCCTCACTACATGCCTTCCTCCCGACATTTTTCGTTTAACTTTCATGCCCGTTGTGACCAGCCACGCGGCAGCTTTCTCTTTTATATCCGCGTCTGACGATTGTACACGTTTCCAAGCCTCCTCTTGTAGGATTTTATCCGCACGAGACCGTATCTTATCGTCTCCACTCGTTGTTGATTCAGCGTACGCTATATCATGATTTTTACATAATTTATCGAGTCGATTGATTCCTGGATCACCACGGGTCAGTCTCGTTTCTAATTTCGTTCCTGGACCGCAATATTGATAACCACCCGGAAGATGAAGCTCAAAAGGGAGTTTATCTATTAATCGATTAATTATTCCGCCACCTCTTTTCTCGGCGCTCTTCCTACTACGACTAATCACTTTCGATCTCACGACCTTCATTTTATGACTGCGGTGACGGGCCTACTCGAATCTTTTTATTTACCACCGCCAGCACGCATCAACCCATTCGTTGGATCTATAAAATAAACGTTTACAATGTTGTCATGAATCCATTGCTCACGTTTATGAATGTCAGTCATCAAGAAGCGGAAAGCGTCACCATTAGGTGTTAGAGCCCCAGCAGGTCGCTTCACGTTGGGATCGAACGTGACGCGTCGAACGTGAACGTGAACGTCGAACGTGTCGCGTCCAACGCAGTACGTTCGTCGAACGTGTTGCGTTGAACGTGAACGTCGAACGCGTCGCGTCGAACGTGTTGCGTTGAACGTGAACGTCGAACGCGTCGCGTCGAACGTGTTGCGTTGAACGTGAACGTCGAACGCGTCGCGTCGAACGTGTTGCGTTGAACGTGAACGTCGAACGCGTCGCGTCCAACGCAGTACGTTCGTCGAACGTGTTGCGTTGAACGTGAACGTCGAACGTGTTGCGTTGAACGTGAACGTCGAACGCGTCGCGTCCAACGCAGTACGTTCGTCGAACGTGTTGCGTTGAACGTGAACGTCGAACGCGTCGCGTTGAACGTGAACGTCGAACGCGTCGCGTTGAACGTGAACGTCGAACGCGTCGCGTCCAACGCAGTACGTTCGTCGACGTGTTGCGTTGAACGTGAACGTCGAACGTGTCGCGTCCAACACAGTACGTTCGTCGAACGTGTTGCGTTGAACGTGAACGTCGAACGCGTCGCGTCGAACGTGTTGCGTTGAACGTGAACGTCGAACGCGTCGCGTCCAACGCAGTACGTTCGTCGAACGTGTTGCGTTGAACGTGAACGTTGAACGCGTCGCGTCGAACGTGTTGCGTTGAACGTGAACGTTGAACGCGTCGCGTCGAACGTGTTGCGTTGAACGTGAACGTCGAACGCGTCGCGTCCAACGCAGTACGTTCGTCGAACGTGTTGCGTTGAACGTGAACGTCGAACGCGTCGCGTTGAACGTGAACGTCGAACGCGTCGCGTCCAACGCAGTACGTTCGTCGAACGTGTTGCGTTGAACGTGAACGTCGAACGTGTCGCGTCCAACACAGTACGTTCGTCGAACGTGTTGCGTTGAACGTGAACGTCGAACGCGTCGCGTCGAACGTGTTGCGTTGAACGTGAACGTCGAACGCGTCGCGTCCAACGCAGTACGTTCGTCGAACGTGTTGCGTTGAACGTGAACGTTGAACGCGTCGCGTCGAACGTGTTGCGATGAACGTGAACGTCGAACGCGTCGCGTCGAACGTGTTGCGTTGAACGTGAACGTCGAACGCGTCGCGTCCAACGCAGTACGTTCGTCGAACGTGTTGCGTTGAACGTGAACGTCGAACGCGTCGCGTTGAACGTGAACGTCGAACGCGTCGCGTCCAACGCAGTACGTTCGTCGAACGTGTTGCGTTGAACGTGAACGTCGAACGCGTCGCGTCGAACGTGTTGCGTTGAACGTGAACGTCGAACGCGTCGCGTCGAACGTGTTGCGTTGAACGTGAACGTCGAACGCGTCGCGTCCAACGCAGTACGTTCGTCGAGCGCGTTGCGTCGAACGTGAGCGCGGTTTGTTGGTCGAACGGTCGGGTTGAACGTTGTTGTCACTCGCTTGGGAGGATTGTCATGGTTTAAGAAAGTTATCTAACATTTTTCGATATCGACCCTGCCCAACGTCCCGCTCAACATCTATCGTGAGGAATCCGTGTTTTTCCACCCACGCACGTTGACAAAGCTCCTTGAATTGAGGGTAGGTCATGTCAGTGTTGACGTAGTCCTGATATATATGACGTAAGTTGGTCTCATCTTGTTTAAATAGAATGATGAAATTTGCATTATCACGTATCAATTGTTTTGGAATTTTACTATAGGTTTGGCTAAGATAAAACACATCCACATGTTTATGCCGCCCCATAGTGAAGTAGTTACGTATTGACTCCTGTTTTTCAGTCGACACATCGTCAAAAATCATCAAGGAATGGGGTAGAATTTCATTAGGGTGAAGTACTTGATCGTGTTGTGAAAATGGAAAATACCCAATTTCCTTCATTGGAGACAAGACCCTCTCTAATAACTGATATTTCGGCTGGTATAGAGTTTTTGAGAATATGTACACATTTTCAAAGGAGAGACCTTGAGGGGCGAATATTAGGTTTAGCAGGATATTGGATTTGCCAGAGTTGGAGGGTCCACATATAAGACAACGAACGCTCATTGGGAGAAGAGGACCATGGCGCTGCTCTTCAATCTCTCGTCCTCCACCTTCAGCAAGCTTGTCAAAATTTACTATGGGTAAGATGTTTTCTCTCTTCATATTTGTTGTAAAATGCCGCCTTACAGTTAAAGTAACTCATTTTTATGGATCCAACTTGAATGTTCGCCTGAGAAACCCAACCATTTGACAAGTCGTTTGTCCCCTCGACTTTTTAGAATTTTCTCCACGAGAAACACATCTCCGTACGCGGTTTTTTTCAACTCGAAGCCATAAAAACTACCGAGAATGGGTTTCCCCCGATAATCTGTTAGAGAATATGTGATTGGAATGGTGTTTTTCACCTTGGATATGACGAATATTTCGTTGGTCCAATTTGGAAGGTATCCTTTAGCGAATACATGTTTATACTTGCTAATCCTCACCTTGTCTCCAACACGAAATTTAACCTTTTTATCAATCCGCTCGTATTTCTGTCTATTTTTATGAATGTTGATCTGAACGATCCGTGAATTTCTCCCCGTCACCCCAGCTGGCTTCATCCCAATTGTTCTATGACGTCGATTATTATATTCATGTAATAACTGAGGTAACAACCGCACCCACTCGTAAGTCCCTTGTTCTGTGAACATTCTATACATTAACTCTTTCAGAGATCTATTAAAGCGTTCCAAAATTGCGCATTTCTTATCACTGTATGTTACATAGTGATTTATACCAAGCTCCTCCTTCATTAATCGTTTAAATTTCGAATTTATAAATTCCTTACCCGAATCTGTGTGTAAATGATGTATAGGTAGATTATCTTTTAAAATTGGGGTAATAGCCTCAACGATGGAATCGGCCGTTTTATTGCGTAAAGGAACGGCGTACGCATATTTTGAAAAACAATTTATAATCGTTAAGATGTACTTGTACCCTGCATTGATTTTCGCGTGCGGGATCATTTCCACAAGATCGGCTTCGTATAAGTCATGAATACCCTTGACCTCCACTGGTCTTGTTCGAAACCGTTTCCTGGCTGGTGAATGAAGTTCACGCGCAATCGCCTCTCTAATTGCTGTCATGTTTTGTGATAGTGGTGACGACGGTGGTGGTGCAAGATAATGAGTGAGTTGACAAGCCTTAGCTCCATTCTTTTATATATATATATATATTTTATTTAACGCGTTCCCTCCTCACCTTCCCCCTCTTTGATTTTGTAATGTCCGTAAGCTAGACTATCAATCCCATTTCGAAGAATAAATCGTTTATCATCATAAGGGGAGAGAGATAATTTTTTTAATTTTAAAGTAAACAATTTATGGTTTTTAGACCTAATCATGTTGCTTTCAGTGTGACATTGAATAAAATTAAATAAACATTTTTTGTATGATTTATGCCGTAGCTGATGCTTGATAGCAGAGCGGCTGACTCCCTTTGCGACTTGTTTTTCATTATTGTTGTCACCACCACCACCACCACCCCCGATTATGAATGAATAGCATTTTGAACGTAAACCGATAAATTCTTGTATCGGTTTACTGTCTGTCTCGTCTTTAAACGTGCCTAGCACATTCTGATTGTGTGTGATCCTACATTTATGCCCTTCGGGATATTTGAATGTATCAAACCTATCAATGTGGCGCAGCATATCTTCGTACACGTCTGGACTTGAAATATGGTACATGAGCGAGTCGGTGTCTGTAAAGAGAAGTTTTACACACGCTCTATCGTACGTTTTCATAACATGATTATAATGAAACGAGTACATGAGATTTTTCGCGATTTCTAGTGTGGTAAACCCAACGTATGTGGGCTGTCTGAGTTTACAACTAGCCTTTTTCAAAGTTAAACCCGCCAATGTTTCATCGAATATATGCATGGATTTTAGGCGCGGAGATGCTGACCACTTGAGTAGTTGTTTTTCAGTTGCAATCAGTTTGAAATCTGTATGCTTACGTACATTTTCCAAAGATTTTCCATACACCGAATTGATCATTAATTTGAAGAAATTTTTTTCAAAAACTGTTTTTGAACTCTTCCTTTTTTCCGTGTTGAAACTTATGAATGGTTCCATCCACGCGTCTTGACTAAAGGATAGAACGCGGTGAATTTTAATCAATTTCAATCCTAATTGTAGGTATAATTTCAAATTTCGATAATGAATAATATAATTTCTTTTATTTTCTAAGGTGGTCAGCAGTTTTGCCACCTTTCCACTCGAGGGTAACTGACAGTCTTCTATAATTTTCTTCGAATATGGGGATAGCATTTCCTTAGTTATTGCCGAATTTAATGGTGCCAACGGGTAGTCATTATGTAAATCATGTAATTCTCGCGGATAATCTAAGTCCACTTCTAGGACATAACCCACGCTCGCCGTGTCCGACACATTTGTAAAATCTATGCTCGCTATTTCAGCGGGTTCGAGCCATTTGAAGTCACCTTTTGGTAACACTTGAGACATTGCTGTACCGTACAGATTTGTACAATCATAGTACATTATCCACGTTGTTGGTTCTTGCGGATTAAAATTTGGTAAATCTGGATTGTTTGCTCTAGCGTATCTGTGAGAAATCTGACTCAGCCCACCCCGAATTCCCGATTCAAAAAATATATGCTGATCAATGTCTGTAATCAGATCCAAGTGAACTCGGGTCATTTTCAACATGGAGAACCACGCAAGACCCGGGGCGGAGTAAACGTTTAGGGGATCAATTTGGTAGTAGGAATGAGACATTTGTCTAAACCTTTGGAAAATGCATGCTAAAAGTAAGTTAGTAGATACAAATTATGGTATTCTTCCATCGTTTCTAATTCGAACGATCTCCACACATTTTGTGCGTGTGCATAGTCTTCACCCGAAATGTGAGAATTTGTCAGATCGTTGTAAAATTCCCCCTTCTCCGGCAATTGTGTCTCACGAAATTTTTCACTGCTCGTCATATAGGTGTAGGGATAAACTCCTTTACGTAGCAGCAATTGAATATGGTTGTGCGCTGGCTGTGGAAACACATCGTAGAAAAATTTAAAATTACTCTCGATGTTTCCTTCAGCGTATAAATTCGAGGCCAAAGATTGAAGATTTTCATTCAAAAATGCTAATGAATCTAAAAATCTAAGCTTATCCAACGTTATTGATAAGTATTTTTCAGATGTGTGGGCGATGCAATCCATTTTAAGTTTACTGTGATTTTTGAAACTTTGTAGCAGTAAATGCCCGTCGTAGGATTTTAAATTGTGAAACACGACTGGGATGAAGGGTTCAACTCTGCGTGCCAAATTACAAAATTGGTGCGCAATTCCTTCAAATGTTCCATCGAAATGATTATGGTCATATACTCGAATGTCCTCCTTAGAAAAGGGGATTTTACATAAATAACATTCGCTCGCTCCCCGTTTTCGTTCATTTTGCACCTCCTCACTTTCTAGCGAGGGTTTGTATACTTGAAAAACACGTTCAACAATCATTTCAGCTTCATGAAGTAAATAATTGAGGAATGTATCAATAACGTTAGGTCCCGAATATAATTTCCAACTCATGATTTCACCATTTGGCCCGACCACTATATAACAAAATCCTGAAGGTTTGTGTTCAGCTATTTCCTGCGTCTTTCCCCCCCGGGGTCTTTCCTCGCTGCTGAGTGGGGAAACGAATGCTTCAAAATCACAATACACAACTACCGGAGTTTTACTACATACGGCATATTTTGTAAATTTCAGCACTTTTTCCTCCTCTGTGGGGAGAACCGTTTTTTGGGGACCAAAAATTTGACAGTGTGGGATATGATTCTCAAGTAGGGCTTTGGATGAGAAATTGTGTAAGCAGAAGTTACAGTAGAATGCCGCGTTACTATGCTTGTATAATCCGCGTAACAAGCTATTTATGTTTTTAATTAAACAAAAATGAGAAAAGGATGTATCATTCACAATTTCAGTTAATAAAAGCAAGTTTACGTGATGCTTTCTATATTTGTGCGTTGTAATTCTTAGGGGAAAAACCTCATTATTTTCCCAAGCAAAGACATTAATGGAAATTAACGGATTATTTCTTTCAAATAAAGAGATTTTCGGAATTTGAACGGGAAATGTCACATCCCTAAAATTTAACTCATTTTCAAACCTACGTAAATAAGATAGGTACTCTATAATGGTGACCTGGATCAGGATGGATTTGAGCTAGGATTGACCAATTAAAACATTCCTCGTCATCTACATTACGAACATTTACTATTGATAGTTTATGATGAGATATTCGTTTGGGTGTGGGTATGAAACTGGAGGCGCGAAGAGGTTTATATTTTACATAGAGCACGTTAATTTCTGTCACCTTTTCATACATCCATCCTGATCCATTTCTTACAAATTTCTCCAAAGATTCATTAATTTTTTCCACAGACTTGTCCCATTGTGATGAAAAATCCGCCTCGTTTAAAAGTGTATTTAGTTTACTGCTAAAAAAAGGATTACATTCTAATTTATCATTATTAAGTAATTTATAAAATAATACCTTAACTACGATGTGCCACTTAACGCCTTTATGCACCTTCAAAAAACTAATATCACTGAAACACTCACGCACTTTGTCAACTGATGTAGATAAATCTAACGCGTCCTCCTCCTCAAATGATGAAACATTAATTATGTTATACTTATATTCATTAAGTAGCCCACAAATTGATGAGGATAATGACACGTTCATTGTTGAGCATGTTTTGAAAACAAAAATGTGTAAACTGGGAACTCTTATATATAGTGGCAAACGTTCTACCACTAACCTCAAGTGATAAGGAACGAAATGAGTGAAAGCTCAATTACCCGCTGCTGCCAACTTGATAACAAACCTTGGCGGTTACTACCAAAATAATGAGCCAAATTTTGAAATGTGGAGACCTTAGGAGGAATGAGTGCGAAAAAATGATAACACATTATGATAACAGTGTTGTCGTCGTTTCCCGCCAGGAAAGTGGTACAAGCGTCGCTTTCTAGTATGTGATAAGAATAGCTGGGTAAGTGCCCGTTCGCCGCTGCTTGGTGATAAGAATAGGAAGGTAGCTACGGATTTAATGAACTAAACCCGACGTTCCTATCAATTATGATAAGCCCACACGTAGGTAGCTACGGATTTAATGACCTAAACCTACCGCTCCGCCCAATTAACTCATTAAAAGTGCCGCCAACTACCAATTAGTTCCCCTCATTAAATTTGGCGCTATACTTATCAGTGGCGTCATACGGGTATTCCTTTCCTACTTTTATAGTTGTGGTCTCTTCCATAGAGACATTGGTATGGGGTTCTTCCTTGTAGAGCTTTTGTTGGTGTGGTGTTCATTGTATGAGCCGCTTGTTTCAGAAATAATTCATAATCCCTAACAGCATTGTCATGTTCATCCTAATATATTCTTGAAGTGTTCTGTTGCGTCTTTCTGTTATACCATTTACTGATGGTCGTTGGATTGCTGAAGTTATGTGTTTGATTTTGTGCGTCTTAAAGTATTCTTGCATTTCCGCTGAAACGTAACCTGAGGCATTGTCGCTTTGCACTACTTTAGGGTAGTCGTATGTATTGGCGAACTCTTCTAGTGCTTTGATAACTTCTATTGTGGAAGTGTTCTTCTGTCGATGAAGACTGATGAATCGTGTTAATACGTCTGTGATTACTAGTATCCACATTTTCCTGCCTGTATGTATCTCTACTGGTCCATAGTGATCGATTACAACTTTCTCAAATGGAAATTCTGGAATATCTGGCTCTTGTAGCAAACCCTGTTTTTTTCCTGTTATTGGCTTGTTTTCCATACATTGTGGGCATGATTTCACGTAATCCTTTATGTTTTGGTTCATATGGGGCCATGTGTATTTTCTGTTAATTTTTTCAATCGTGTAATATGCACTTGGGTGACCTTCTTTACCATGATATTTTTCTATTATGCTCTTTCTACCAGCGTGGGGCACATAGTATAGTTTTGGTTGGTTAGGGTCACGGTATTTATTATACATTAGAAACCCTTCTTTAGTTATGACGTATCTTTTTGCTTGATTTTTTAGTGTGCGTGTTGATTTTTTGCCATCTTTAATTATAGCGGTTATCTCTTGATAGAAAGGATCTGCTTTTAACATTTCAATATATAATCATATTCCCATGTGTTCGTCGATATTTCTGTTTTATCTTGTTGCTTATTGATCTGTTGCTTAGCCATTGCCCTTGTTTGAACTGCATTGATTTCAGGGAATACTAAATTGTCATCTGCTGTGGGGATTGCATAGTCAGGTTCTAATATGTTTTGGTCAACTATTTCTTCCGTCTGTGGATATCTACTTAACCAATCCGCGATTTTGTTAAATTTCCCTGGAACATGTTTTATTTCCAGCTTTTGATCTTTTAGTGCTAATGCTAGTCGTAGTAGTCGTTGGTTTTTGTGCGAAAAATTGGTGACGTGAGTTAGGCTTAGATGATCTGTGAATACATGGAGTGTTTGATCATATATGTAATGCCTTAGCTGTTTCACACAGTATACTAATGCTATTAGCTCTGCTGTCACTGCTGGGATCCCGTTTCGTTTTATTTAGTTTTTTTGATAGGAATTCAACTACATAAAGTTTTCCTTTTTCATCTTCTTGTGCGAAAATGCCTGAGATTGCTAAACTGGATGCATCGGTAAACAAAATGTTTTTTCTATCTGATCTATAAGCTTCTAATGCCGGTGAATTAATGATGGATTGTTTCAATTTCGTAAAGCTTTGCTGCAATTCTGGTGTCCATTCTATTTTCGACCGTTTTTCCCGGAGACCTTTTGTGGCTTCAGTAAGGGCATGTGCAATTTCTGCAAATTTCGGTATGTGGTTTTTCCAATAGTTAGCTGCTCCCAGGAATGATCTAAGCTCGGTGAGTGTTTGTGGCGGTGGTATCGCCTTTATTGTCTGTATGATGCTGTCATCTGGCCTCATTCCTTCGCTACTTATTTTTCTGCCTAAAACTTTGATCTCTTCCATTGCAACTTCTACTTTGGACAATTTCAATTTAAATTTGTGTCTTTCAGCCTTACGTTATACTTTTTCTAAATTTTGTAATGCTTGTTGAAAGTTTTTAGCAGGGAGTAGAAAATCATCTGCATATATGAATATTTGTTTGGCTTCTATCATGTCTTTAAATACATACTGAGTTGCTCTATGGAAATGGTAGCTACTAACTGATAATCCCATTGGGAGGGATTTGTATTGGTATTGTTTTCCTGTCTGGCCGTAGAATGCTGTGATATGGCGTGAATCTTTATCTAAAGGTACTGAGAAGTATGCGTTGGATTGGTCCACTCTGGTTATGTATCTAGCTTGATTTAAGCTTGAAAGGATTTGTTCGGCTGTTGGTGAATTTATCGTTGGGCGGTATAGACAGTCGTTCACTTTTCTGTAATCCATGAGGATTCTATATTCTGTATCTGTTCCTGGTTTCTTCGTTAAGAATATTGGTGTTGAGTATTCTGATTGTGATTCTTCTATGACACCCATTTTAATTACCTAGTTTTTGTAACTCTTTCTTTAAAATTTCTTCTTCACGTTCGCTTCGTCTGAAAGGTTGGCATTGAACTGGTTCCTGGTTTTTCAAAATTAGTTTTGCAGGTGGGACGTCTGCTATACTGAAATCTTCGTCCTTCTCCAGAAACACATGTCGATATTGCTGTAACAATTTCATGATCTGGTTGTGCTGCGTGGTGGACAAATTTGGGTTAACTGTCGGTCGCTGTCCGTTCGACAGGGTGAATGTCTGTTTCTGGGTATTGATTGTTCGATTGTCAGTTGTTTCAGATGTCCTACTCTGGCGACTGCTGTCCTTTGATTTCGCCCGTCTATCACCTTGTAGTATTGATTTTTTCGCCTCTTTAATATTTATTTTTCGTAGGTTGATTGATGGTACTAGAGTGCAGTGGCCTGTTTTAGGTTTTAGACATGTGTAATGGCCTTGTTTTCCTTGGATTGGAGATGATGGGCCTCCTTGATCTTCGTAGCCCAGGTACACCATTGGTCTACCTGCACGTGACTTGAACTTGTAAACATGGGCTACATTATTCATTTTATCGTAGATTGTGATGTCTGTACCGAATTTTTTCGCTGCATATGCCACACAGTCATCTGTCAAATGCGTTTTATCTGGAATGTCAAGGATTTCTGCTCTGGTTTTCATTTCTGTTATTGTAGTTTTTATGTTTATACGGGCCAATGCCTTCTTTAGAGCGTAGAGTGCACAATTTCCGTTCCTCTCTACTTCGACCTCATCATACGCTGGAAGTTCAATGTACTGGATTTCTTGAGTCTTTACTGTCATTTTTTCGTTGTTGTTTTCTAATTTTTCTGCCTCTGGTTTTGTGTTGTTGCCTTGACTCGTAGCGTTATGCTCGTTAGTTTGATAAGGTCTTCCTATTTTCCCTGGATAGTTATTCATTTGTTCCTTGCGTTCATTGGGATAGTGGTAGTTTGAGTTCAATTTATACTCATTCGGTATAGGTTCAATGTGTTCTTTGTTGATATAGATTTTGTGAACTTTATGTGGCTTTTTTGTTCGTAGTTCTAGTTTCCCGAAGTCTAATGTAGCTTCTGTTTCTAGGAGCCAGTCTGCTCCTAAAATTATCGTGGATGGTATCCCTTTGACTATCGTAAATTTATGTTTGAATGTGGTTCCTCCTATTCTGAAGTCTTTGTTTATGAATCCCGCAGTTTGGATTCTCATTCCATTGACTTGCCGCAAATCTTGTGGCTCGTGGTTGATTTCCATCGAGTCATCAACCAAATCATGTGTCCAAATACTTATTGATGCGCCACTGTCTATCAAAACATTAATCTTTTTGGTGCTGCTTGAGTTATCAAATTGGATTTCTATTGCTGGTTAGTTGATCCCCAATGATATTTGTGTGTTACAAGCTGCTTTGAGTGTTGAATTTTTAGGCCAGCAGTTTGGCTGTTCTTGATTACTACTACCATTTATTTCATCAGCTTTGTCATGTTCTATGTCTGTTGCTTGAGTTAGTTGACAGTATTCTTGGTGTTCATTCTTGGGTTGTTCATAGTATCCGTGTCCCTGTGTCTTGGTATACCACTTTCTGTAATGTTGGTTTTGGAGTGCCCAATTACTGTTGTTTGGCTGGTAATGGTTTCGGTAATATCCATTATTTTCTTGGTGGTAGTCTCGTATTCTGTACGCGTTGTTGTATCTGTTTCGGAATTGGTATCTGTGCTGGTGCGACCAGTTATTTATCAGGTTGTCATGGTTTCTGCAATGGTAGGTCATCTGTCTATTGTGATTCCCATATCTTGTATACTCCTGGTTGTAATAATTGCCTCTGTGGGGGTTCCATTTTCTTGTATATCTTCGCTGTGAGTTGTTCCAGTTGGTGTATTTATTGTACATTGGGTGATATTGAGATGCTTCTCTGTTGCCATGTGGGGGTGTCTTGTATACTGATCCCTCTTTCCAAGTTCTTCTTTCGTTGTTCGGTCTTTGAGTGGATAATTCCTCCAGTGCACTAATTTGTTGTTCTATTTTTTGTAGTTCTGATATGGTTTTTGTTTCCTTTGTCGTTTTTTCCTGTCTCATTGCAATGTATGTCATCGCCATTTCAGCTCTTGATACTAGCGTCCTAAGGTCTGCTACGTTTTCCTTCTTTGCAGCTGCTATGAGTTCCATAATTTCTGGTGTTAATCCTGTTTGTATAATACGGGTTTTTTCTTTTTCGCTCATGGCTGGATCAGTTTCATGGGCCAATGTCTCGATCTCATTTATGAATTCTCGTGCACTTTGTTCTGGCAGCTGTCGTTTATTGTACAGTTGCACTCGTTTACGTTCTGATTCCATCGGATCTATGAATCTGCTTTCTAATTTTTCTTTCCATTGTTTTAAGGTCTTCGGTGGGTGCTCTTTTTCTGATGTCATTGTATAGAATTTTTGAGCATCCTGCAGTAAGTATATGGGCAATATGTTCAGCGTGGTTTCTTCTGTCCACTTTAATATTCTGGAAATTCTCTCGAAATGGTTGAACCACTCTTTTATGTTTTCATTTTGTCCTGAATAATATCTTGGTGTCAAGGTTGGTATAATTTCTTGGTTGCTAGGCGTGTTCTGAGCAGTGTTCAATTTTGCCTTCAAGTTGTCCTCACTTTGCTGCGCAACCTCATCCTGATCAGTCAGGCATGCTTCCAGCTGTGCATATGCTGCTTCCGTCCTTCTCAGTCTTTCTGTTAGTTCTTTGATTTGGGTATTGTAGTCTTGAGCTTCCATTGGGTCAGCGTGTGTACTGCCTCGTTCCATTCTTCTAGAATTTTTGTGCTGATCTGCACAATTCGCTCGGTCTGATGTGGGTCTAGCTGTGCGCATATTTTCTGCAATTCGAAATGCAATTCTGCTGCTCTCTGTGCAACAATGTCGCTCAAATCGTGACCTGATGTACTCATTTTTTTTTTTTTTGAAACTTTGGAAATTCGATTTATTTATTTATTTTTGTTATATTATTTCTATCGGTTCCGCCTATACATGTAGCAATCTTTTGATGTTGATTGTGGTAATTATTTAGCCAAAACGTTTTTGATAGTTCTTGTTGTGGGTGTAGGTATCTACCTAATTAATTTCCCTTAGCCAATCTACTTTCCCGTTTGTATAAACCCTTCAATGTAGGGGGGTTTCTTTAAATTTGTAAACATTCATGACTCAATTATTATTCATTATAATGATAACTCAATTATTGTTCCTTCTAGTATGAGCTTCGTCCCTTCCACCAAAAAATAGTGTTTTTTATTTTTATTTTTATTTTATTTTTTTATTATGCAGTGGGGATAATTTCTCTATGTATCGAGGTGCAAGTGTTGACTGGTCACACTTCTCTGTGTGAGGATAGTTATTCGCACATAGTTATTCATAGATATTTCGGCGTGGCATAGTTGTCCACTATTCATAAGGCATAACATATACATATCCCTGTTAACGCACATTATAAATATTCTTATAAATAATACTTCACATCTGGGAAAGGTTAGTGGAAATAATATTACCTAGTATGTTACTGGTGGATTGGTTTACTGTAGTATGTGTTAGACTTTTACTAAGGAGTGTATTTTTCATTTTCGGTCAATTTCTCTTATTAAATAGGTAATTTTATTTCAACAAAATAGTTTCAGTGGCGTTGTTACTTAATACAAGCCCTATAGGTTGATTTGTTCGAAAAACGTAAATGGTAATAATAATTCTATCTCCTTTCTTCGTAATAATTCCTTGAAGTGGAACAAGCGGTTTGTCGTTTCGCGTATTCGAAAATTGAGGCTCGAAAAACAATTGAATAGGCGTGAGGCACGTCTTCAGTTTACTCAGCGCGATCCGAGCCTTTCCGGAAGAAATAGCCGGATCAGGTTACCGTCGTGAGAACTCCGTCGTAAGAAAATATCAGTAAGGACGGCAAAGAAGTCGATGTTCTAATACCTCCTTGTTTCACTTCAATCACATCAATTAAATTTATTTTCGATTCATATGTTGGCATATTCTCCTATCCAGTTTATTATTATTATTTTAGTTCATTTGATTTTTTTTCCCAATGAAACGACGTTTCCAGTTTTCCTAGTTTCTAAATTAGAGTTATCTATATAATTATGTTTATGACGTTTAATTTGTGTTTAATTATGTTTTTATGTGAATGGTTATTATTATTATTTTTGTGAAATTATTTTATGTTTGGGGGGGGTGGCATCTCCACCATTGTAAGTAGTAGGATTTGTATCCCGGAATCTGAATATTATTCGGTTCCGGGCCGGTCTTCCGGCAGGCTAATGGCCTTTGCCGGAGAGTTCCCACGCCTTATTAGTTTCCTGGATACCCACTCGATCGCCGGGGACAAGGAGTTAGCAAAGGAAAGCACTGGATATATGTTGTGTATGTATGTATTGTACCTACGTATTGCTTAAGCTATGATTAATTTATTGTAGTTAATTATTGTCTTTATTATACCTTGGTCTTTCCTAAGCTCTCCAGCCTCGTTTCCACTCGCGCCCGCGCACTCGTGCCCGGAGAATTGTCCGTTTCGGCGGCAGAGACGGCGGCAGCAGCGTTGGGAAGGGGGCCTCCAGTAGAACGGGGCGTCCGAGAGTCGCTACCTCCGGACGTTCGACGTCGTGGGGGCGTCAATCCGCCACGACCGGCTTTCCCATTCTTCGGATGGCACCAATAGTTTATAAAACTCGCGCTGGGCTCATCGCGGAGAGTTCCGTACTCGTCGAGTAACCGGGGAAGACAGCCCCGATTTTCTTTGTCTACGGTTTCAAGAGCCCTGCCGCGGTGAGGCGTAGTGCTGACTTAGCGCACACGCCTGGGAACGATGTCGCCTTCGTTTGGTAGCTTTTTTATGTGCACCAATTTTTGAGGTCGCACATCATGGTAACTAAGAAAAGTGCTCAGTACGACAGACAGCGTGCGGCGGACAGACAGAAATTTGTTTATTGTATTTTTGGATTCTACATACCTTTGAATGAAACCATAAAATTTTGAGGGGGTTTAGAATTTTGTTTTTCCATGCTCGATTCCTAAGGTTCATTATTGAAAATAATATACCAAAAAAACGCTGCAAATCCGTGCACAACGGTTTATTATTTTGTACATAATACCCTTCACAGACCCTCCGTGGGTTAGTACCTAACCCCGTACTCACGTTAAATGTCGCGTAAAATCACGAGTTAAATGTTGCTAGAATAATTCTGTCGATGACAAGCAGTAACTAGAACGGCAAGAAGAAACGCAACTGATGAAGTTCTGAAGGAAAATTGTTGATATGGAGAGAAATGGATGCCCCTTCTGCGTAGATCACTGTTTTCTGTGGTCAATACCTACCTTCGTGGTCAAGTACAATGAACCGTTGTGTAATAACTTGCCAATCAATAATAGGTACTTCAACGGTTTATCAAGTCCGATCAACAAAATCAAGCCCCTTCTTGGTTGATGAACCGTTGTGTAATAATTTACCGCTGTGTAATAATTTAGGTACCGTTGTGTAATAATTTGCCGTTGTTTAATAATTTGCCATAGTGTAATAATTTGCCCATCAATAATACTTCAACGGTTGTTCAAGTTGCAAAAGTACCTATCCAGAAAATCCAGCCCCTTCTGGGTAGATGAGCCGTTGTGTAATAATTTAACTTTGTGTAATAATTTGCCATTGTGTAATAATTTACCCATCAATAATACTTGAAGAGTTGTTCAAGTGGCAAAAGTACCGAACAACAAAATCCAGCCCCTTCTTGGTAGATGAACCGTTGTATAATAATTTACCGTTCTGTAATAATTTACCGTGGTGTCATAATTTACCGTTGTGTAATAATTCACCGTTGTGTAATAATTTGCCGGTGTGTAATAATTTGCCATTGTTTAATAATTTACCCATCAATAATACTTCAACGTTTGTTTAAGTTTCAGAAGTACCTACCAACAAAATCCAATAGTCCATCACTTGCCAAATGAAATAATTATCGTAGAGCAAACAACTCGACTTCATACAGCCATCCTTGATTACAATCAGGTGCTCCTTAGTGATGAAATCCCGGCCGGATACCGTTTGATTCGCGATCGTGTTGACGAAGCTTTTTGGTGCACACGAACGGCTGGACGTACAGTGCTCCGGGTGGTCTTAAAAAATTGTTTAGCTCAAGACAAATTTAATAACGTAAAAAAACAATACCCTTCGATCTAAAGTTTTTGAGATACGGCGTTCTGAAAATTTCAACCCCTATTTTGAACCCCTTAGAGATGACTGACAGTAATGTCGAGCTTCGAGGACCAACTAGACCCCGAACGGAACCTATAACCCGAATTTCATCAATTTTCTTTCATGGTAACTAAGAAAAGTGCCCCGTACGGCGTACGGCGGACAGACAGAAATATTTTTATTGCAGTTTCGGATTCTACATACCTTGAAACGTAAACCATCAAATTTTGAGGGGGGTAAGAATTTTGGTTTATTATTTTCAATAATGAACCATTGGAATCGAGCATGAAAAAAAAAATACTTACCCCCCCTCAAAATTTGATGGTTTACGTTTCAAGGTATGTAGAATCCAAAACTGCAATAAAAATATTTCTGTCTGTCCGCCGTACGCCGTACGCCGTACGGGCCACTTTTCTTAGTTACCATGAAAAAAAAATTGATGAAATTCGGGTTATAGGTTCCGTTCGGCGTCTAGTTGGTCCTCGAAGCTCGACGTTACTGTGAGTCATCTCTAAGGGGTTCAAAATAGGGGTTGAAATTTTCAAAACGTCTATACCATTTTTTTACGTGAATATTTTTACGGTTTTAAATAGTTCTTGAACTTGCGAGTTTTTTAAGACCATCCGGAGCATCGTACGTCCAGCCGTTCGTTCACAGTAAGGCCCCAAAGTTTGCACCGACAGGCATTTTCGACTCCAGTGTGAATGAAATTGTATACAATTCAAACCAAATCTCGTAACCAGAGACGCGCCCACAATAGGAAATTTGGCGGAGATAAAATCATTGCTAGGGAGCAACTGATTATGATCACGGAGTATGAAGTCGAGTTGGTTGTTCTGTGATATTATTTCGCTTGAAAAATGATGGCTCTTTTGGAGTTTGTTGGTAGGTAGTGAAACTTGAACAAACGTTGAAGTATTATTGATGGGTAAATTATTACCACGGTAAATCATTACTCAACGGTAAATTATTACACAACGGTTCATTATACCATCTACGTAGAAGGGGCTGGAGTTTGTTGGTAGGTACTTTTGCAACTTTTTTCACTCCTCATCAACAATTTCTTTTCAGAACTTCATTATGTGTGTTTCTTTTTGTTAGGTACTGTTTGTCATCGGCAGAATTATTTTAGCAACATTTAACTCGTGATTTAGGTAGGTACCTAGTAACGAGTACGGGGTTAGGTACTAACCTACGGAGGGTCTGCGATCTACATAATATGTATATAATAGAATAGTACATATCATATTATATAGAAGGGTTATCTATACATAGAGCTGTGATCTGTAACAGGAGGGTATTCTATACAAAATAATAAACCGTTGTGCAGGGATTTGCAGCGTTTTTTTTCTTGCTCGATTCCAATGGTTCATTATTGAAAATAATAAACCAAAACCATATCCTTCTATCGAACGTTTTCTAGCTATGGCGTTCTGAAAATTTCAACCCCTATTTTGAACCCCTTAGAGATGACTGACAGTAACGTCGAGCTTCGAGGACTAACTAGACCCCGAACGGAACCTATAACCCGAATTTCATCGATTTTGTTTCATGGTAACTAAGAAAAGCTGTCAGTACGGCGGACAGACAGAAATTTTTTGGTTTATTATTTTCAATAATGAACCATTGGAATCGAGCATGACAAAAAAAATTCTAACTCCGTCTCAGAATTTTATGGTTTACGTTTCAAGGTATGTAAAATCCGAAACTGCAATAAAAATATTTTTGTCTGTCCGCGTGAACTACTTGAAACGCCCATAAAAACCCTAAATATCGTTGAAATGAGTTCAGATTTTGAGGGTCGATCAGGAATAATGCTTCAATAGTTCCAAATGAATCCCAATGAAATCGTAATGTAACTTTTGTCTGCGCATGCGCGAACATGAAATGTTGACCATTTCCCTGTAACGCTTCCAACCACGCGAAATAGTCGTAGAGAGCTGAATACCCGCTGTATACGCGGGCTTGACCGCAGATGACCCCATTTCAAAATCATGTATCTGACTACAACCAGGACTACATGTATCTGAATTTTGCCGTTTTACATACTGGTTTTTATGACACTGTAATTCCCGGGCCGGCTCCAGTACTCCATTTAGGGCTTTCCTGGGAGAGCTCAGAAGGGGCGTGATACAGATCTACGCAGAAGGGGCATCTATGCAGGTAAATAATGAACTGCATAATAGTGCAGGTAAATATTGATCTACTCCAATACCAATAGGACTGTAATCCCCTGATCATCATTATGTGGATATTGTAGACGCAGCTGACAGGGGGAGAGAGGAGATTGGAAAAATAAAAAGAGAGGATTCTCAACATTGCAATAGAGTATTTCTATTTTCATTTTGTATTTGATTAGTTGCAATCCATTACATTAAGTAATCATTCGCAACGTTTTTCGGTTTCGACTTCGTCTTCTGAGTCTAAGAAATAAGTACTTAGGTTAGAGACCTACTAAAGGAACGGAAAGTGGGTGGAAAGATAGTTTTATCTTAATTACTTGCCCCTGTCCAATAGCTGGAACCAGCTAATGGACAGCCGTGCAATAGCTGGACACATCAACTTTCTGGATCCAGCCATTGGACACCCTCATTATAATTAGTTAAAAACGATAAAAATGTTATTTCTGCACACTACATATACTTTTCAGGGGATTACAGTCCTATTGGTATTGGAGTAGATCACTATTTACCTGCACTATTATGCAGTTCATTATTTACCTGCATAGATGCCCCTTCTGCGTAGATCTGTATCACGCCCCTTCTGAGCTCTCCCAGGAAAGCCCTAAATGGAGTACTGGAGCCGGCCCGGGAATTACAGTGTCATAAAAACCAGTATGTAAAACGGCAAAATTCAGATGTAGTTCTGGAGGTAAATTTTTAATATGGAGTGAAAAATATTTTTGTGTTCCCGGCTGGGATTCGAACCTGCGACCTTCAACGTGGGATTACCGGGCCTAACCAACGGGAGCTATAGGACACATGTGGACACAGGGAGCTATAGGACACAGCTATACGAGGCAAGTGATGTGCGCTCTCAATCCAGGTTGAAGCCTGCATATAAGCTGCTCTTTGGGGAAAATTCAATTTTATGGCAACATCGCAGAATGCTCAGGTTGGTCTCAAATTTTCAGAAAATAAGCAAACTGTTTTAAAATGGGAGGAAACCCTACACCTCAAAATACAATTTGCGAGATAGGGATACTCTGGATAATTCAGCCCCTGTTTTTCACCTACATATTATACGTTTCACCTACATATACGTTTCACCTGTTTCATCTACATTCACCTGTTTCACCTACATATACGTTTCAAGGTATGTAGAATCCAAAACTGCAATAAAAATATTTCTGTCTGTCCGCCGTACGCCGTACGGGCCACTTTTCTTAGTTACCATGAAAGAAAATTGATGAAATTCGGGTTATAGGTTCCGTTCGGGGTCTAGTTGGTCCTCGAAGCTCGACGTTACTGTCACTCATCTCTAAGGGGTTCAAAATAGGGGTTGAAATTTTCAAAACGCCTATACTATTTTTTACGTGAATATTTTTACGGTTTTAAATAGTTCTTGAACTTGCGAGTTTTTTAAGACCACCCGGAGCATCGTACGTCCAGCCGTTCGTTCACAGTAAGGCCCCGAAGTTTGCACCGACAGGCATTTTCGACTCCAGTGTGAATGAAATTGTATACAATTCAAACCAAATCTCGTAACCAGAGACGCGCCCACAATAGGAAATTTGGCGGAATGAAATCATTGCTAGGGATCACCTGATTATATTGGCGGAGTATGAAGTCGAGTTGGTTGTTCTGTGATATTATTTCATTTGAAAAATGATGGCTCTTTTGGAGTTTGTTGGTAGGTAGTAAAACTTGAACAAACTTTGAAGTATTATTGATGGGTAAATTATTACTGCGGTAAATCATTACTCAACGGTAAATTATTACACAACGGTTCATTATACCATCTACGTAGAAGGGGCTGGAGTTTGTTGGTAGGTACTTTTGCAACTTTTTTCACTCCTCATCAACAATTTCTTTTCAGAACTTCATTATGTGTGTTTCTTTTTGTTAGGTACTGTTTGTCATCGGCAGAATTATTTTAGCAACATTTAACTCGTGATTTAGGTAGGTACCTAGTAACGAGTACGGGGTTAGGTACTAACCTACGGAGGGTCTGCGATCTACATAATATGTATAGAATAGTACATATCATATTATATAGAAGGGTTATCTATACATAGAGCTGTGATCTGTAACAGGAGGGTATTCTATACAAAATAATAAACCGTTGTGCAGGGATTTGCAGCGTTTTTTTTCTTGCTCGATTCCAATGGTTCATTATTGAAAATAATAAACCAAAACCATATCCTTCTATCGAACGTTTTCTAGCTATGGCGTTCTGAAAATTTCAACCCCTATTTTGAACCCCTTAGAGATGACTGACAGTAACGTCGAGCTTCGAGGACTAACTAGACCCCGAACGGAACCTATAACCCGAATTTCATCGATTTTGTTTCATGGTAACTAAGAAAAGCTGTCAGTACGGCGGACAGACAGAAATTTTTTGGTTTATTATTTTCAATAATGAACCATTGGAATCGAGCATGACAAAAAAAATTCTAACTCCGTCTCAGAATTTTATGGTTTACGTTTCAAGGTATGTAAAATCCGAAACTGCAATAAAAATATTTTTGTCTGTCCGCGTGAACTACTTGAAACGCCCATAAAAACCCTAAATATCGTTGAAATGAGTTCAGATTTTGAGGGTCGATCAGGAATAATGCTTCAATAGTTCCAAATGAATCCCAATGAAATCGTAATGTAACTTTTGTCTGCGCATGCGCGAACATGAAATGTTGACCATTTCCCTGTAACGCTTCCAACCACGCGAAATAGTCGTAGAGAGCTGAATACCCGCTGTATACGCGGGCTTGACCGCAGATGACCCCATTTCAAAATCATGTATCTGACTACAACCAGGACTACATGTATCTGAATTTTGCCGTTTTACATACTGGTTTTTATGACACTGTAATTCCCGGGCCGGCTCCAGTACTCCATTTAGGGCTTTCCTGGGAGAGCTCAGAAGGGGCGTGATACAGATCTACGCAGAAGGGGCATCTATGCAGGTAAATAATGAACTGCATAATAGTGCAGGTAAATATTGATCTACTCCAATACCAATAGGACTGTAATCCCCTGATCATCATTATGTGGATATTGTAGACGCAGCTGACAGGGGGAGAGAGGAGATTGGAAAAATAAAAAGAGAGGATTCTCAACATTGCAATAGAGTATTTCTATTTTCATTTTGTATTTGATTAGTTGCAATCCATTATATTAAGTAATCATTCGCAACGTTTTTCGGTTTCGACTTCGTCTTCTGAGTCTAAGAAATAAGTACTTAGGTTAGAGACCTACTAAAGGAACGGAAAGTGGGTGGAAAGATAGTTTTATCTTAATTACTTGCCCCTGTCCAATAGCTGGAACCAGCTAATGGACAGCCGTGCAATAGCTGGACACATCAACTTTCTGGATCCAGCCATTGGACACCCTCATTATAATTAGTTAAAAACGATAAAAATGTTATTTCTGCACACTACATATACTTTTCAGGGGATTACAGTCCTATTGGTATTGGAGTAGATCACTATTTACCTGCACTATTATGCAGTTCATTATTTACCTGCATAGATGCCCCTTCTGCGTAGATCTGTATCACGCCCCTTCTGAGCTCTCCCAGGAAAGCCCTAAATGGAGTACTGGAGCCGGCCCGGGAATTACAGTGTCATAAAAACCAGTATGTAAAACGGCAAAATTCAGATGTAGTTCTGGAGGTAAATTTTTAATATGGAGTGAAAAATATTTTTGTGTTCCCGGCTGGGATTCGAACCTGCGACCTTCAACGTGGGATTACCGGGCCTAACCAACGGGAGCTATAGGACACATGTGGACACAGGGAGCTATAGGACACAGCTATACGAGGCAAGTGATGTGCGCTCTCAATCCAGGTTGAAGCCTGCATATAAGCTGCTCTTTGGGGAAAATTCAATTTTATGGCAACATCGCAGAATGATCAGGTTGGTCTCAAATTTTCAGAAAATAAGCAAACTGTTTTAAAATGGGAGGAAACCCTACACCTCAAAATACAATTTGCGAGATAGGGATACTCTGGATAATTCAGCCCCTGTTTTTCACCTACATATTATACGTTTCACCTACATATACGTTTCACCTACATATACGTTTCACCTGTTTCATCTACATTCACCTGTTTCACCTACATATACGTTTCAAGGTATGTAGAATCCAAAACTGCAATAAAAATATTTCTGTCTGTCCGCCGTACGCCGTACGGGCCACTTTTCTTAGTTACCATGAAAGAAAATTGATGAAATTCGGGTTATAGGTTCCGTTCGGGGTCTAGTTGGTCCTCGAAGCTCGACGTTACTGTCACTCATCTCTAAGGGGTTCAAAATAGGGGTTGAAATTTTCAAAACGCCTATACCATTTTTTACGTGAATATTTTTACGGTTTTAAATAGTTCTTGAACTTGCGAGTTTTTTAAGACCACCCGGAGCATCGTACGTCCAGCCGTTCGTTCACAGTAAGGCCCCGAAGTTTGCACCGACAGGCATTTTCGACTCCAGTGTGAATGAAATTGTATACAATTCAAACCAAATCTCGTAACCAGAGACGCGCCCACAATAGGAAATTTGGCGGAATGAAATCATTGCTAGGGATCACCTGATTATATTGGCGGAGTATGAAGTCGAGTTGGTTGTTCTGTGATATTATTTCATTTGAAAAATGATGGCTCTTTTGGAGTTTGTTGGTAGGTAGTAAAACTTGAACAAACTTTGAAGTATTATTGATGGGTAAATTATTACTGCGGTAAATCATTACTCAACGGTAAATTATTACACAACGGTTCATTATACCATCTACGTAGAAGGGGCTGGAGTTTGTTGGTAGGTACTTTTGCAACTTTTTTCACTCCTCATCAACAATTTCTTTTCAGAACTTCATTATGTGTGTTTCTTTTTGTTAGGTACTGTTTGTCATCGGCAGAATTATTTTAGCAACATTTAACTCGTGATTTAGGTAGGTACCTAGTAACGAGTACGGGGTTAGGTACTAACCTACGGAGGGTCTGCGATCTACATAATATGTATAGAATAGTACATATCATATTATATAGACGGGTTATCTATACAGAGAGCTGTGATCTGTAACAGAAGGGTATTCTATACAAAATAATAAACCGTTGTGCTGGGATTTGCAGCGTTTTTAAATCAGTTGCAAATTATTTTTATATTCATCAATTTAGGCTGAAAAACTTGTTTACCCCGGCTATTTGACACCTTACCCCAGCTATTGGACACCTTAACCCAGCTATTGGACACCCTGGTGCCCAGCTATTGGACACCCAGGTGCCCAGCTATTGGACACTTCGAGAAACTGGGTTTTCCGGGCAGTTCTTCTCTCCTTATGGGGCTTAAACGCTGCTACGTCAGCAGGTTGTATCAGTCTCATGGCATTTGGATACAAATCGTAATCCTAATTTCCGTGAACAATTAACTTATTTGGAATTTCAAATGGCTCTTATGGCCGTCAACAAAAAGAATAACTGGTCGGTTGATGTTATTAATAGTCAAATAGCGGTTGAAAGTTATTGAGATTGACAAAAAAAAACCTCGGATGTCATCCATCGGCTGTCACTACGGCCGACTCCCCAACCATTTGGAACTGAATCTGCAATCTCTTTGGGGACTCTTTTGTATGGATAAACAATAATCGGTGGTACGAGGTCCCCAGTTGCTGAGAAAGAAAACATCATAGTTATGGAACTCTTAGCTGGCGCACAATCCACTTCGGATAAGTTGCATGCTCCCTTCTTTGCTAAAAATTTATTTGGAGGGAGGGGGGAGCATAAAACCAGTCTTGTCATCGTCAAAATTTCATGGTTTACGTTTCAACGGACGTAGAATACGTATCAAAGTCAAAAGCCGTTTGGAGGTGAGGTTAATGAAAACTGAGATGCTACTTTAGCAATCAAATAATTAAACGAACCACTCACCGTAAAAGGAGAATCTATAGTTGGAAGGATTGATCCTTGTGGAAGATTCGAAATGATGCACACGAAACTGAATTTAACTAAATAACTTCTATATTTGAGAACTTGTACAATATGAGGAAATATACGGATCGTGAGAGAAAACACAGCGTCAACGATACGGAAGCGAGTGAGACGAGAGAGAGAGGAGTGGGGTTTTGCAGAACCCCACTTCAGTTCTTATGACAATAGTGCCAACTATACAGCTCATAAAACATATGATCCTTACATGAATATACGAAAAGTATAACAGTTCATAGAGACAATATTACGTTTATGTTATATACATACATGTAGATTAATTCTGAGCTATACAATATATTTTCTATTCGATTCGTAGTACACATAGTGTAGAATAGAACAAATGCTATGGATACTTTATGAACTCTGTTCCATAGAGGAAGCGCTCATGAAGGCATCTCATTTGAAGATCCTATTTCAACACTCCCTCCTCTGCAAATGACGAGGCCAATGTGACAGGACTAGAAGCTGTTTCAGTAACAAAGCACACAGAAACGACACACGTCCTAATGTCACACCTGATGTCCAACATATTAGCATGGGATGATCAGTACCAGCGGCAAGATCATGAGTCTGTATCCGATACTAATGTAGTTGCGATTCTAAATTGCAGGTTCAAAAGAGTTTTCTAATGCATTTGCCTTACAGCAAAAGGAAGTCATTCAGCTCACATAGGTTCCCTACTAAGATTCTAGAAATACAATATAAAAAATATATATCATATTAGCAGGGAGAAATTGCCTGAACTAGTTTTACACTGAATTAATGCACAATCACAAGTTGACCCGCGCACATCGAAACACAACATCGGTGACACATGTAGCTGAGGCGTAGAGCTGACAAGCGACGATACTGATGATGCGTGGGCTGGACTTGATTGTGATGACGTGTTGAAGCATGACGGTAAACACGTAGAGGTGGACAACAGCGACGATTCTTTGGCCAGTTTAGGCCCACGGCTCTTGTTCCCCTGAAACAATTACATCACGGCATTAATTCTGGTCAATATTGCATTTCTCATTTCAAGGAATTTTTCACGAGGCAGAGCTTTGGTGAAACAATCAGCAAGTTGTTTCTGAGATGAAACCCATTCAATATGGATTTCACCCTTCTTGAACAGGTCATGGATAAAATGTAGAGAGAGCTTGACCACATGTTTAAGGGTCTTGGAGTCATTCGTCATGGCGACAGCGATAGCTGGAGCACAGTCACACCTCAACGTGGGACGCATGTCAATGCCTACAAGAAACTCACATAGTGTCCGTACACTTGTGATCTCCTTACACGCCTCCGACATGGCTGAGTACTCAGATTCACACGTTGAGAGGGCCACATGTGTCCGCTTTTTCGATCTCCACGACACCAGATCACCAAGAGACCTAATCATGTATCCTGTAGTTGACCTACCATTGAGTGCGTTAGTACCCAATGAGGCATCTGAGTAGGCAACCAGACTCTCGGTTCTCCCAGTATACATGATACCCAGAGACACCGTTCCTTTAAGATACATACTTCAAAATTTTTAGGACACACTTCCAATCATTCAGAGTATATCCTATTTGTTTAAAGATTAAAATAACAAATATTTAATAATATAATATATTATACAATAAACTAAATATAAAATATAAAATATAAAATAAATATAATACTAATATAATACTAAATATAAAATAAATATAATATTATACAATATTATACAATAAAATAATAATATAATACAATAAACATTTGTTTAAAGTTTAAAATACTGAGAAAGTTGACTGCAAAAGAGATGTCTGGTCTCGTTCCATTTTGGATGTATAAGAGAGCACCTATTACTTCTCGATATGGAACATCTGGAGATGATTCCGAGTCTGCAGTCGGCTCTAATTGAGCACCCAACGTACATGTTGTGGGCGACATGGGAATTTCACTGATACTTTCTTCTGGGTGTAGAAATTTGTCTAGTAAACTCTGAATCATGGTTCTCTGGTGAATGAACAGCTGTTTACTTGACACATTCCTAACGATCTCAAAACCCAAGAATTTTCTAGGATTTCCCAAGTTCTTAATTTTGATTTCTTTCTGTAAAGTCTGAATAACATCCAAGGCCATTTGATTATCATTGGACGCTAGAAGACAATCATCTACGTAAATAATAATCAAAATATACTTTGGGCCTTCTTTCCATTTGAAAATGCATGTTTGAAATGGATAGACTACAAATCCTAACTTAATTAGGATGCTGCTAAACTGTTTATACCATAGATTTGGCGAGACTTTTAGGCCATACAAAGATTTCTTGAGACAGCACACATATGCCCCTTTCAAATGAAAAGGTGGATCAGCAAGTTCCTCGACACCTTCAGGGACCTGCATGTACACAGGTTTTTCAAGAGTCCCATGGAGGAAAGCTGTAGTCACGTCAAGTTGATGAAGATGTAAACCAAGCTTGTTCACAACAGACAAGAACACTCGAACATCACAAAGACGTGCCACCGGAGCATAAATTTCAGAAATCAGATACTGATTGGTATCAGCGAACCCTTTAATAACTAGGCGGCTTTTGTACTTATATGAACCGTCAGGTTCCACTTTTCTCTTATGTACCCATCGAGATTTAATTACCTTGGTACCGGGTGGAAGACTAGACTTAGGGACAAGTTCCCAAGTACCCATTTCCTCTAATGATTCAAGTTCACTACGTATGGCCTCCTCCCACAGATCCCTATCCGGCGCAGCCATAGCTTCCCGGCATGAGAGGGGCTCTACATAGTCTAATGGGTCACCCTGATTCACTGCGACCAAGAGGTGTGGTTTTTCAACCTGCCTCGAGGCTGAAGACTCCCCAGATTGGGAATCTGTGCCTGGCGAATCTTCAGGTGCCTGTTTCGCTGATTCCAGTCCCTCACCCATGTCAAGAATCTCCGCAAGTGGCCTTGGATAATCCTTTATTCTGTCCCCATACACTATGGTTTCGATACATTTTACATCACTTGAATTTACAAGAGTTTTATGTTGCTCAGAGAAAATCACAAACCCTGTTTCATTACACTCAAGCAAAAATCCCTTTTTAACATTTGGAGCAAATTTAGTTTTATTATTAACATCCACATAGTGTACAAGGCAGCCAAAGCGTTTCAGTAACTTGAGGCTAGGAGGATAACCCTTGACAAGTTCAAAGGGACTCCGAAACAAGTTTGAGGAATGAGGCATGTTATTATAAACAAAGATAGAATACTTGAGAGCATGTCCCCAGAATGCATAAGGCATTTTGGCAGAAAGCAGGTTCACTCGAACTTTATGTTTGATTTCTTGACATACCCTTTCAGCGCACCCATTTTGCTGAGGAGTATGTGGCTGACATGGATCCCAAATAATTCCCTCGTCAGACAACAGCTTTTTCAAATCAGAAGTTTGAAATTCCAGACCCCGATCCGATCTGAGCTTAAAAACATTATTCGTTTGGGAGGTTATTGATTCTATTTCACGGAGGCACCTTCTGAGAGCCACGTGAACCTCCTTCTTATTTTTCATTGAATATGCAAAGACATAACGCGAATGGTCACAGACCAAAATCACAATATAGGAATCCCCAGTTCTAAAATTAGAAGGACTAATTGGGCCCAACAGATCAGAGTAGAGAGTAGCAAAGGACTTTTCAGCCCTGTGCCTACGTTGGGTATGAGATCTCCTGACCGTATTTGCCTGGTGACAGTCTTCACAATTAGAGATGGCATTCCTAACTTTAACATTTTTAAGTTCAGGGAGAAACTTCTTAGCTGCTTCGAGATATTGTTTGGAGGCATGATTCAAGCGAATATGCCACAATATGTCAGAATTTTGAAGTGAACTATATATTTTATCTAAATTATGCTTATCGAATCTAGTAATCTTGAGGTCAAGTGAATCTGGTTTGACAAGGTTATGTTCATTATGCTTCTCAGCACTTCTCCCTCCCAGACTTGCAGTGGACATATCGGATTGAGGCATATATGAATCACTCCCTCCCATCGAGTCATATGTAGAGGGACTGCAAAGGTGGTCTCTCCCTCCCACTGAATCAAATTGTGAACCCGAATCTAAAGGAGCAGTAGAACTGCAAGGCTGATCCTGAGAAGCCGAGAGACTGAGACTCAACTTTAGTCTCTTAGATTCCAGGGCAGTACACTGCACCCCAGTTCGTTTAGTAGAAGGGGAAACGACTGGCAATTCAATCCACCAGAGATTGTCACGAAAATACCCAGTTTTTATCACCGTGTTTGAGGAGGGTTGTACGAATTCAACCTTGTCTTTCGAGAACACAACCTTGAGCCCAGCTTGAGTAACTTTACGAACTGAAAACAAGTTTGATGAGAGACCCGGTGTGTACAGAACATCTTTCAACGTAGAGACTTGGCCATTATTCAGAAATTCGAGGTCACCTCGATAATTTACGGACAAATCAGCACTATCATTACTATTAGCACATTTAAATTTACGAGTCGAAGGCAAACGTTGAAAGTTGACCAATTGGGCTTTATTCGATGTCAAGTGCTCTGTACATCCCGTATCAATAATTGCTTTGAAACATTGCTCACCTTCAGATAGCTGGAAGACAGCGCCCTGACCGTTGCGTTCACTGACGTAATTAAACGTACTGACCGCCTGCTCCTCCTCGTCTCCCATGGTGACCCAGACCTGTGAGTCGTCGTCCCCTTCAGAGGAACCAACAATCGAGAAAACAGAGTCCGGGTGTCCCCTAAATTCTTGAGCCAGTTTTCTAGCTTGACCTAGGGGCATCGTGAAAAGCTTCGGCTTTCTGGTTACGGACGATGACTTAGGTCGATTCGGAAGCGAAACTGCATTAGAATTTTTGGGGAGAGGCTTGGACTTTTTAGGGCGTTTGAGGAGCGTAACTAGGTTGGTCGGTGGACTGGGACAGTCTTTAGCAATATGTTGATTTGAAATGCCACAGTTAAAGCAAGTCTTATTGGCTTTGAAACTGTTTGCCCTGGTATGACCCGTTTGGCGGCAGTAAATACAGTACCCCGCTTTTCCCTTGGAACTTTTGAATCGAGTGTAGCTTTTCCCTGGGAGCCTTGGTAAAACCAGGGATTGAGCCACCTCGTGCGACGGCACCCTTCCCACCCCTTGATCCACCTCGACCCCTAGTGGAGGTAATTCGGCTCTTCATCAAGCTGAAGCTCGAACCCCCCGAGGATGACTGCTCACTTCTGAGTTGCTCCTCTAAGAGCATGTCACGAAGCTCGCCCAGAGAGAACTTGAACCCATGGAGTTCAGCCTTCTGGTATGTGACAGTCTCATCGATTGACAACTCAAAGATAGTCTTGGCATACTCGGGTGTCAGCATGTCAGCATTGATGCTGATGAGTTTGTTTCTAATCTCATCGAACCGACCGAGAAACTCAACCGCTTTTTCACTTTTAGGGTCGAAATGAATTGAATTAAACTCATTAACAAGACTTTTCAACTGGAATTTTGAGGAGGGATCACAAGTATTTTGCAACTTGTCCATGATGTCTTTGGGATCACGAAGATCCTGGACTAGATCTTGAAAATACTGGGACAGTGACTCAAAAATAAAATACCTGACCTTTTTCCTGGCAGTCTCTCGATCACGTACTGAGAAATCGCCAGGAGCAGGTTCAGAAGGGTCGAGCACGAAGATGCAGTCCTGGGTCTCAAGTTGACCAACCACACCTTCGTCCATAGGAACAGAATGCGATACCAGGGCAGTGGTGGCAAATAAACCGGAAGAGTTTTCCGAAGCGGTACCAGTTGGCAAAACTGGAGGAAAACGGTCCATCTAACGAGACGTCATCCCCGTCATAGTCCAAGTCAGATTGGGACATATTGATACCTGTATAATATTTCAGTTGACAAATCCGCAATTTCCTTTCTTTACCAAATAAAACATAACCTAAATGCTATTTATTGAGACACCAGGGCGATTCAATGAATGGATAGAAACATACATGTCATGAAAGATTCATTGTTTCATGAATAAGACTCTTGGTTCAAATACATACTAGGAATATATCCAATCTCCTGTGAAAAGATTCAAAATCGGTTGGCCAACCTGTTTCTAGAGATAAAAATAGCATGATTCAAACTAAAAGAGGTTATTTCAAAGGTTAATTGGTAAGATCAATATGTATATTATATTCCTCCAGGATCAAACGACACTTGACTCTCCAACGAAATCAATCTCATATTTAAAAACAAAACGATTCATTATTTTGAGATGTAACTTAATTTCATGGGGGTGCACTCCCCGAAGACTAGATATCCGATTTGCGTGATTTTCCGTCATAAAGAAAATGAGATCTCCGACCCCTATCCCATTCAGTTCCGATGTTACCCATAAGGTACACATCGAAACGAAACAACCCGTCCCCTCTATATATTCACTGAGCGAGCCTCGGGTTCGAACTGAGATGTGTTAATTCCCAAAATTGGGCACACCTGGTTTCTCACTCCGGCTACCTCAGAAGGGATGGAGTAGATAGGGGCGGTCCCGAATGAAATTTCCGATGCAAATTCGAGCCCTTGGCGTGATTTCGGTCTATCCGTGATCATAATTCGAAACAAATTTAGTTGCGATCTTCTCTGTGCCTCAATCTCTTGGATTGATTCAGAGGACCTTAGCTCCTGGGGTCCAGCCCGATTCACATACCCCGTTGAGTTGCGGCCTTTGAGACTGTGCTGGTGATAAGATCCCGATCACAAAGTGGGCACTCAGTCACTCGAGGTACCCTATATGTCGCCAGGCGAGATTCTAATGTGCACTGTTGATCCGAGGTCGAAACTAATAAAAAAAATTGTGCACGCCATGATCAACCTTTTCCTGACTCGGGCTAGCGATTCAATATCTATCGCGCAACTCGGCGCCTGAATTTCCTGTCGGGAGCAGGAAAGTTCAGACTTCGTCCACCACGCTGGAGACAGAGAGCTATCCGGCAACGATCTCGAGCACGGCTCATAGAAAGCTATCGGCGTCCCGATATTTGCTCTATCACGGATACTAACCGACACAAACTCTTTCGGACCGGCGAACCCAAAAAGAATTAAGGAAGTCTACAACGACGTCGATCTACGTTGATTCGGAGCAACTCCTAGTGACCTGGTTGGGGAAATCTAATTTTCGATGTATTTATCGAAATTACTCGAAGAGAAACGGCGGCCATCTTCCGACGCTTGCGGTCTCCTGTGTAGACTCGGACGCTGCCTAGCGGGGAGGGGAAAAATAGACGCCATGAGACCGATTTCACGCCAAGGCTTGATAGAAAATTCAAACGATCTAATTTTCTTCAGTTGGGCTTCTGGATGGAAATGGATATGATTTCAACGACCTGACCAAAAGCAATAAAGACGGCGTTGTCACGATATCGTATCAAAGTCAAAAGCCGTTTGGAGGTGAGGTTAATGAAAACTGAGATGCTACTTTAGCAATCAAATAATTAAACGAACCACTCACCGTAAAAGGAGAATCTATAGTTGGAAGGATTGATCCTTGTGGAAGATTCGAAATGATGCACACGAAACTGAATTTAACTAAATAACTTCTATATTTGAGAACTTGTACAATATGAGGAAATATACGGATCGTGAGAGAAAACACAGCGTCAACGATACGGAAGCGAGTGAGACGAGAGAGAGAGGAGTGGGGTTTTGCAGAACCCCACTTCAGTTCTTATGACAATAGTGCCAACTATACAGCTCATAAAACATATGATCCTTACATGAATATACGAAAAGTATAACAGTTCATAGAGACAATATTACGTTTATGTTATATACATACATGTAGATTAATTCTGAGCTATACAATATATTTTCTATTCGATTCGTAGTACACATAGTGTAGAATAGAACAAATGCTATGGATACTTTATGAACTCTGTTCCATAGAGGAAGCGCTCATGAAGGCATCTCATTTGAAGATCCTATTTCAACAATACGAATATTGAATAAAAAGGATTTCCGTCCATCCGCCGTAAGCGGCCTTTTCCTTAGTCCCCATGATCCAAAATTCACGAAATTCGGTCTGTGGGTCCCGTTTGGGCTATAGTTGGTCCTCAAATCTCGGCGTTACCTTCACTCAACTCTAAGAGGTGAAAAACCGGGGCTGAATTATCCAGAGTATCCCTATCTCGCAAATTGTATTTTGAGGTGTAGGGTTTTCTCCCATTTTAAAACAGTTTGCTTATTTTCTGAAAATTTGAGACCAACCTGAGCATTCTGCGATGTTGCCATAAAATTGAATTTTCCCCAAAGAGCAGCGTATATATGCAGGCTTCAACCTGGATTGAGAGCGCACATCACTTGCCTCGTACCCATGTGTCCTATAGCTCCCGTTGGTTAGGCCCGGTAATCCCACGTTGAAGGTCGCAGGTTCGAATCCCAGCCGGGAACACAAAAATATTTTTCACTCCATATTAAAAATTTACCTCCAGAACTACATGTATCTGAATTTTGCCGTTTTACATACTGGTTTTTATGACACTGTAATTCCCGGGCCGGCTCCAGTACTCCATTTAGGGCTTTCCTGGGAGAGCTCAGAAGGGGCGTGATACAGATCTACGCAGAAGGGGCATCTATGCAGGTAAATAATGAACTGCATAATAGTGCAGGTAAATAGTGATCTACTCCAATACCAATAGGACTGTAATCCCCTGATCATCATTATGTGGATATTGTAGACGCAGCTGACAGGGGGAGAGAGGAGATTGGAAAAATAAAAAGAGAGGATTCTCAACATTGCAATAGAGTATTTCTATTTTCATTTTGTATTTGATTAGTTGCAATCCATTACATTAACTAATCATTCGCAACGTTTTTCGGTTTCGACTTCGTCTTCTGAGTCTAAGAAATAAGTACTTAGGTTAGAGACCTACTAAAGGAACGGAAAGTGGGTGGAAAGATAGTTTTATCTTAATTACTTGCCCCTGTCCAATAGCTGGAACCAGCTAATGGACAGCCGTGCAATAGCTGGACACATCAACTTTCTGGATCCAGCCATTGGACACCCTCATTATAATTAGTTAAAAACGATAAAAATGTTATTTCTGCACACTAACTGCTAGGTAAACTACTTGGGTAATGGGGACAAACAAAAAGAAATCATAAAATCAATGGAGTAGTATGAAAATAACATAATGAATGCGCGCCGATTCCTTACCAAATTCACAAGGAACTCGTCCGATCCAACGCTGTCGAAATGTCAGAGCGAACTGAAAACTGTTCCAACATTCTGAATGTTTTTAAAGAACATCAGCGAAATCTAGAGAGGTTCCTAGAGAGGCGCACTGGACGCGAATTCGCGCGAAGAAGCGAAAGACGCGAATTCGCGCGAAGAAGCGAAGAGGCGAAAGACGCGAATTCGCGCGAACATTTCGCCTTTTATCATACAGGAAGTTTGTTATGAGACACCGTCCACTATGAGCGCCATCTTCGCGCGAAGTCATTCGAAGGCGAAGAAAATCAAACCAGTTTGTTTCCAGACGCGCGAACCCGCGATGAACTTGGACATTTGATCCAGTCGGCCCTTTATTCTTCCGTCAAAAGGAAGGACGCCCTATCTCAAAAATTTCCGAAAATGGGGACGTATCCCCTCTAATTTTGACCTGCTCTTTCCATTAGTGAAGTCAAAAACTGAAATTTCAAATTGGGAAACGTAGAAATTTTTACCCCAAAAACTGGAATATTGTGGTGCTAAAAGGAAAAATGCCTCATCTCGTTCAAGTCAAAGGTAAAACGACTCAAGTACGGCACCATAAACGCTTCAAATAATTTATTTAATCTTAGATAATGAGGAATTCATTGGCTTAGCTAGTGGGTCGAGTCATTTATCGTCAGATGAGCGAGGCGTTCTTCCTTTGATTTTTATAGCAGCTGAGCCCACATGAGGTGCTCTTTGCGTGGTATTCCACTTAAGAATAAGAAGACAGAAATAATCGAACAACTTTGTCATCTCATGCCAGGAAGCGGGAAAAGTTTTAGGGAATCGCTTCCAGTTGACGAATAAGCAAAAGATTTAATACCTAGTCGAAGAAAATGATTTAAAAATGTTAACGAAAAAAAATAACACATTTCTATCAATAAAATTATAGTGTACACAACATCATCAGTTAAAGACCTAGGTATTTAATAAATTTTGGTACAGTTTTTTTTCTTCTTCATATCTTGTTGTACAGTTATTTTGTTTAATGATTTTTTTCCTGGAGGAATATCTATTTGAAGAAAATATAAATATATATTTGAAAAGAATATAGAGGAAAACTAATATTTGAATATTCCAGTGATATTTATACATTTCAGAGATAGCGGGTTCCAAAACCGCATGTTTTAGTTTGCATAAACCTAAACGGATATTTTGTGGTTAGTTGCAAATTTCAAAGGTATATAAGTGTTTCAGTAGAGTCAATATGCGGGTCCTGGGACATTCCTGTTTCAACATGCTCGTCAGTCTAACCAGCTGCTGGGGGCCTTAGCGGGTGGCGCCACCCCCTCACCCGCCCATTACCAACCACCTCACCCACCCCTTACCAACCACCTCACCCACCCTTAACCACCCCTCCCCATCACCACCACCCAACCACCCACTCCACCCCCTGCCGCCTCCTGACCTCCAACCACTCCACCCCCTGCTTGCTCCAGACCTCCACCCGCCCCCGCCCACTGACACCTCCAGACCTCCACCCTCCCCCGCCTCAAGAGCTCCACCCACCCCCTGCCACATGCCGCCTCCAGACCTCCACTCACCCCCGCCCACGGTCACCTCCAGACCACCACCCACCCCCGCCTCCAGACCTCCACCCACCCTCTGCCACATGCCGCCTCCAGACCTCCACCCACCCACCCCCCTGAAACAACCTCCTACCACCCTCACCACCACTCACCTCCCCTGCCACCTCGCCCCCCCCCACCCGCCACCATGTCACCATACCCCCCTCGCCATCGCCCACCCCTTGTCGCCTCACCCCCCTCCCCATCACCTCCTCTAACACCCCTCACCATCATCACCCATCACATCCAACCTTCTGAACGATTCTATACACCCCCCCTTACCTTCTGAACCATTCTATCCCCCCCCACCATTAATCACCATTACCCCTCCACCCCAAAGCAGCTGGTCACAACCTTCTGGAACATCCTCCCCCCCCCCCCCCCTTACCGTTCTCAATTCTCATTTCCCCTAGAACCTTTTGGGACATCCCTGTTTTGATTATGAATACCTACCTACTTAATTGTACCTATCAAATAATCATAATGACGTCATCCAACCCCTTCCACCATCTTGGAATTTCTGAAAATCCTGTTTGACCATGAATACATAACTAACTCTCAAAACTGTGGACTTATAATACCCACCTACTTATGTGAATAATATTAAGGTGAATGTTTGAAATGTTGATTCTCACCCAAACATAATGGGGAGGTATTAATCTGCCTATGAAAATATTTCATTATGATTGTAATTAAAATGATCATCTCCAACCAGAGAGGAGCCAGCGTGTCTCGTTATTATATTTGTCTTGAGCTAAACAATTTTTTTATTGATTTTACGTCCAGCCGTTCGTGTGCACCAAAAAGCTTCGTCAACACGATCGTGAATCAAACGGTATTAATCCGGCCCGGATATCATCGCTAGGGAGCACCTGATTATAATCAAGGATGGCTGTATGAAGTCGAGTTGGTTGTTTTGCGATATTATTTCATCTCATAAGTGATGGACTATTGGATTTTGTTGGTAGGTACTTGTGAAACTTGAACCAACGTTGAAGTATTATTGACGGGTAAATTATTACACAACGGTAAATTATTACATAACGGTAAATTATTACACAACGGTAAATTATTACACAACGGTTCATGTACCAAGAAGGGTCTGGATTTTGTTGATCGGTACTTTTGCAACTTGAACAATCGTTGAAGTATTATTGATGGGCAAGTTATTACGCAACGGTTCATTATAGGTATTGAACATAGAGAACAGTGATCTACGCTGAAGGGGCATCTATTTCACTCCACATAAACAATTTTCCTTTAGAACTTCATTATTTGCTTTTCTTTTTGCCGTTTTAGTTACTGTTTGTCATCGGCTGTATTATTTTAGCAACATTTAACTCGTGATTTAGGTAGATACCTAGTAACGAGTATGGGGTTAGGTACCTACTAACCTACGGAGGGTCTGCGATTCACATAAAATGTATAGAGTAGTAACATATTATTATTATATAGACACACATAGAGCTGTGATCTGTAACAGAAGGGTATTCCGTACAAAATAATAAACCGTTGTGCAGGGATTTGCAGCGTTTTCTTTTTCTTTTTATTCAAACCAAAATACTTCAAACATAGGTACTTACATAAATTCAAAATGTTTGACCGCCGTATAAGGATACCGTCGAATGAGGCCATGATTCGGTCATGAACGGAACTCTTGATCCATGCTCAGCAGCTCTTAATCTTGAGATTATTCTTTTAGGATCATTATTCAATCGAGCGGGACATTGTTCTAGGATTATCGAGCTGATTGGGTGTGCAATTTGAACTGATCTTAAGAGCCCCCACGGCTGAGTGACTATCCAGCGTGTGAGGATAAGCTCAACTGCGGTCATTCGCCTAACATGTAGTATTTAATCAGTAGTCAGGATGTCATTGGACGTCATAATGAGCCCAAGATCTTCACCGTCTTTGAAAATCATCCTCGACGTGGCCATTTTAGCTCTGCTGAACACGGATCAGAAGAGGTTCTACAAGGCCTTACAAACCTGGAGCCTTCAGGTGTGCCCAGCTCTAACTGCAAATCAATGGACCTCTAAAACAGAGGATCTAGTACAGCAGTTTGTAGTTCAGGATCGATCTCTTACAAACGATGTGGCTCAGGCGGGTTTTGAGGATGCCATGGAGGAGATCCTCATTGTTAAGGTAAGCAAACTGATTGCACGCTTGACTTTGGTCCCAAAACCCGTTCCGTCCTATCTCCTTTGAAACCTAAGGGCAGCTCTGGGTCCACGGCCTGATGAAATAAGGTACCAAGCACTTCTCAATCAACTTAGCCCTGAAGTGCAATCATCATTCCGTCGATCTGGTTCGAGGTATCCCGAACTGCATGAAGCACTGTGCGCTGAAAATTCGGGCAAGTATAGGTTAGCACACCAACCGTAGACTTATCCCAAGGTTGCAGCAGCTGGATGCCATACAGATTGACGGATTTCTCTCAACTGCCTGGAGCTGGGTGAGTTCAATGGAGGGACTTCCACTAATGAACTGGCATCCATCCTTCTGTTCGAAGATCTTCTCAGTAGTTGGATCCGGCTATTAAGGACAAATTCAACCAGGGGGAGATGGAAGACGAGATCTTCTCATATAAGCAGCTCCTCGAAAGAGCTCAAATTTGCCCAAATGATGCCCCAGGGTCACGACCTAGATCAAGTTCTGAGGAAAGGGGTTCCAGTAAGCAGCGAAAACCCAGGCCCCCCACTCCTCGCACCACAGATCGACAACCCTCGCTCAGTCATTCACGAGGGAGCGGTTCAAATGTCATCACTGCTCAGGACCTCACTTCCTATACCACTGCGAAGAGTTCCGGTAGTTC